>CM074722.1:30990990-31055990 GCA_037306005.1 Rhinophrynus dorsalis
TTGAAAGCTGATATCTATCAAACCATAAAGGTTTGAGAGATGCCGCTGGCCTCATTTAACTCAGTTTTTGAAGGGCTACAAGATGGGGGATATTAATTAAGTATTACTATCCCTTTAAGGAACCTTTCTCATGGGTGACACCAACAGAGAGTTATGTCAATTGATGACCATTGTGACAGGTACTCTGCAGGGCTGTGGGGGGAGGGCATTTTAATGCATGGGCATACCCGCATACCTCTCAACATTTTACATGGTCAAAGAGGGACACTTTTGTTTTAGGGGGTGTTGCTGGGGGTATGTCTGGTGAACGAAGCATTACTGATATATTATAGGTTATTTCATGACTTATTGATACCTCTTTATGTACGGTAAAATCTTGTGTATAATACGCACAATTTTACCCCACTTCACCTTATGTGACGTGTGGGGGGATGTTATACACAAGAGTATTTATAAAAAAAAAATTAAAAAATAGTGTTGGCAGAGATGATCCCTCCCTCTCCTGGCGCAATTAGCTTTTAAAATAAGACTTACTATGTTTCATTTAATCCCCCAATGAAGCCTCCATCCAAGAAGGCAAAATACAGGAGATGTACCAGTAAATGTTCCCTTCGTCGCCTGCTTCCTTCATTGAGCTGTCAGGACCTTCCGCCTATGGCATTTCCCTGTGAGGACCTTGAGATCCGCTGGGTTGTGGCTGTGGCCAGAGCAAGCTCAGTGTTCCTGCATCACATTTATACCCCTTCATAGGATATTATTTAACCTCATTACAATGTTTTGGCAATTGTGACCAAATGGTTGTCACCCAGAGAATTAAATGTGTCTTTTTTCAGTGATCGCCATTGTCTTAACATGCGTTCCCATTCTTGAAACATTAATGTCCCCTGTGTGTGCATGCATTAGAGAGTGTAGGCCAGTTACCAGCAGTGAATGGGTTGGTTAGTGTGTATGATGTACAGAGGGATGGTGCCATCCAGTCTAGCTAAACCCAGAGATTGTGTTATGAGATAGCCAGTGTTGGTCAGATAGAGGGGGGTAGGGCAAATCTGTGTGTGGAATGTGTGTATCTTCCACCTCACATCAGGCCAAGCAGAACAGACCTGGTAGATGGGAACTGTGACATCACATCCTATAGGGGGTGGGTAGAAAAAAAGCTAAGAAGAGAGAGGGAGAGAGGGGAGTTGAAAAATGTAGGAAAGGAAGAGGAGGCCTCTCCATAATGGCGGGAGGCCTAGGGTCCATGGGCATTCTAAAGGAGTACTGGGGAAACTGGGACTGGTGAGTGCCCTCACCGGAAGAGTTAGAGTGAGCGGACACTGCAGTGGCCAGGTCCCCTTTTCAGTTGTGGGTTGTAAGTCAAGGAGGCTACAGCCACATAAAGTACCGTGATGTTCCCACCACAAGGATTGTGGCCAGGAAGATAAACTTCAGTGGCTATGGCCCAAGACTAAAGAAAGTGGCTGGGAATAATCTCTTAAGATGCCGTTCCCAACTCCTCTATCAGGACTAAAAGATACAAGGAACCTTCATGTAATCCAGCAGCATGTGTAGTGGGCAGGATGCTCACTCTTGCCTCTAGTGGTACTATGTGTAAGCTCCAGCATTAAGCTAAAATGGACTGTGAGTATGATATGTAACCCCTGGCAATCTGTGCAACCAAGAAGAGAACAGCAGAAGTGTTTAGTTTTTATGTTTTACCCCTGTTTGTTTGCTTGTAATTGTTGTCCCATGTTTGTGTGCCGTGACCTCTCTAATAATGCAATTCATTATCTTTTTGCCTGGCTGGATAAATCACTTAACCCTCGGTCTACCAATCAGTAACCTGTGTGCCCTACGTACAATCTTTAGCAACCAAGGGGTTAAAGCTTTTTTGTGCTTACCTTTTATAGGTCAAGGGTATTTTCTGGTCAAGAAACAGTGGATGGGACTGGGGGCGGGGTCTTGTCAGGAATGGGGGTGCTGCCATGGGCGGAGCTAAGGGCACCTAGATTGCCTTGCCTAGGGGTATATGGATTGTAAATCCGGCCCTACAGGTATAGCCATCTCCTGCCAAAAAGATCAAGCTTTAAAGGAGCAGTAAACTTTTTTTATGAAAAAATATATATTGTAGGGATTTTCCTATTGAGTAAAATAAGGGTACTCCCACTGCCGAGAGATTTATATTTCCAGAGTTATTACAGTTTAAACCCATGTTTTTTACACTACCAGTGCCCTCTAGTGGTCAAATTCTAATTAGATTTCCTGTTAGATTCTAATGAAGAGGAAAGTCAGAGACATACAGTTCTCCATAGAATGTGATAGAAACTGCTGAGTCACCTCCTGTCAGTTAGAACTATCAGGAAGTAAACACAGTAAATTCACTTCCTGATTATTTAAACTGCTATAAGTTTTGAATAAAACAGCTGACAGCGATGGGAGTGCCCTTGTTTTATTCGGCAGGAAAAGCTCTATAAAATATGTGTTTTCATAAAAAAAAGTTTACTGCTCCTTTAAAGTATTAAAATGAAACTTTTCCCTGTGAGATTCCTGCTCCAGAGTGAAATGACAAGCTAAATCATGTCTCATTTGTATGTGTGTGTTTTGGTTTTTTTTATTAAATCGCTGTGCTTCCTGAAAAATTTAATTTTAAGATGGTGACATTGAGCATGTCTGCAGAACAAGCTGTACCACAGACATCAAACTGAAAGTCTGGCCGACCCCTCTACCTTAGTATGCCCTCCCACCACCCAATACAGAATGATGTGTTCACACTTAGCGCCGGCCCCAGGGAGTAGGGGCAAGCACAGACAGGGATTAGGGCGGGACAGCTTTAAAGACGGACTATTCCCAGGGGTATAACTAGGGTGAAGCTGTAATGGGGTCTAGGGCCCACATAGTTCTAGTTACATCCCTGAAAAAAAATGATTATACAAGTGGTCCAAAAGTTTTTTCACATCAATCTAGGTAGGTTCTTCTGACAAACAAATTAAAAGTCTGTTATCCTTAAAGAAGCAGTAAACTTTTTTTATGAAAACACATATTTTACAGACCATTTCCTGCTGAATAAAACAAGGTCACTCCCATTGCTGTCAGTTGTTTTATTCAAAATTTATAGCAGTTTAAATAACCAGGAAGTGAATTTGCTGTGTTTACTTCCTGATAGTTCTAACTGACAGGAAGTGAATATACTGTGTTTACTTCCAGATAGTTCTAACTGACAGGAAGTGACTCAGCAGTTTCTATCACATTCTATGGAGAACTGTATGTCTCTGACTTTTCTGACTTTCCATTAGAATCTAACAGGAAATCTAATTGGAATTTGACCACTAGAGGGCACTGCTAATATAGCTAATATAAAAAAACATGGGTTAATAACTCTGGAAATATAAATCTCTCGGCAGTGGAAGTACCCTTATCTTACTCAGTAGGAAAATTCCTACAATATATATTTTTTCATAAAAATTTTTTACTGCTCCTTTAATTCCCTTTTAAGTGCACTTGTTGAATGTAAAGTATTGTGCTAGCCTTGTTGTTTGCAATATGACTAATTTTTGAGAGATGAACCTTTTATTTGTTGATGGCACAATGTGACACTTTATGCTAATTTGTTTCTGTACTGGGTCAATATTATCACACACTGTGTAATGAAGGAATCTAGGCAGAGACCACACTGAGAGTATTTCCAATAGCACAGAGATTGGTAAGTTTGGGCTTGACTATACCGAATTAGCATATTGCAAATATAATTAGCATAAAATGCCACTCTGTGCCACCAAAATACAAATGTTAATTTCACAAAAACTCTATATTTCATAGACAATAGCTAATGCAACATATAGGAAGATTTTAATTGTCTACAAGGTGACAGGTTCAAGGTGAATTCTTCTAACCATTTGAGCGCCGGAGGGGTACGCAACGCGTTACTCTGTAATGCGTTGCATACCCCTCCGGCACTCAAATGGTCAAATTGCTCTACAATGCGTTATGTACCCCCTCTGTCACTCCAAGGGTTAAGGTAAGGAAATCTTTCCATATACACATACAGGTACGTTTTAAAGTACACTCGTTTGTATGTTAGCAAAACACATTCTGGCTATTATGATCTTGTATCCAAGAGTTTAATTCTGAAGGTGAACAGATTTCACTTTTTTGTGCACGTCTAAATCCATTTTGAAGGTGATCTGTTCGATGATCCATGGACTGACCAGACTTCCTACACATTAATGTCTCTCTCCAACCTGTCATATGTGATAGAAAAAAATATGTCTTGTCTTTCATCTTAGTGACAGGTTAACATGGTCAGGTCATGAAGCAAATCTCCCATAATGTGATAGAATGTCATTTATACCGCCAAGCACCGGGTGTATGTCATTTCCAAGCAGGACATCATGGGGAGTGTTATAATCTGTAGCCAAACACAGAGGGACAGATGTCACTAACTCTGACAATAAACCACATGTCTAATAATTCAGGCCTCATACTACTCTTATTTATGGCACAGTGAGGGATGCTAGGTAATGATGTATCAGACGAACCATTTTAGCAATTTTTACTTAGTGGTCTATTATCTACACAGCTTTTAGTCTCATTAAATGTATCAGGTCAAATTGCCTGCACTTTGATTTTTATTTCTCAATCATTTGAGAAGCTAATCTGTGCAGAGCTTTGTTCTCTGATTTGGCTGAGAAAATTGCATTATTAATTACTCAATATCCCAGAAATCACCATTCGTCACCTTCTTAGGTTGCTAGAACCAATCAGTTTCCACTAGAAGGGTGAAATAGATAAACCCTTTGAGTGCCATAGGGGTAAGGAACGCATTGCAAAGCAATGCGTTCCGTACCCCTCTGGCACTCAAAGGGTTAATGAGAGGAATAATAATGGACAGAGGAGGGTTGGGCAACTGACAAGTATACTTCAACTGGAATCTAGAATCTAGGGGTAAAATAGATTGCATGCTCTTAAAGGGATAGTAATGTTTCATAATAAAAGCAGCTCTAATTAATCATCATAGTATTTGGACTTTGGAGAGTGTTATTTCAATTCTGTCAGAGTTGTAGTTCAAAAGTAATTCAATGACAAAGTATCCCCCTCCTGCCCCTTTTACTGATATAACACTGCTCAGCCAGATCAGAAGGGAGGTGCCCAGGTAGATTGCAGAGAGGGACAATCTTCAATTAAGATAAGAGAAAAACCTAAAAAACTTGTCAAGGGGTGCAGGGTCTTCATTGTTCTCAAAGGAAGAAGATTGTCCCCTTCTGTTATCTGTCTGGTCTATGGACTGGATTCCACATCTGAGAAGAGATGGCTTACACTAGGTAAAAGGGGCGGGAGGGGGAAACTTTGCTTGTGAATATCTCTCAAACTATAAAGGTTTGAGAGATAAGACTTATTTCGTTCTTCATGTTTTTTTAATTCCTACAAAATAAAATTAAGATTGTTAATGAGGGGACATACAGGGTTATACTGTGTATTAATAGGCAAAACAGAAAGTTCAGATAAGGACTAACTTATTTGGCAGCAGGAAGATGCATATCATTCTCATTTTTCTGGGTTATGAGGCAAAGGTTGTCTTTTTTCGACCTAATTTTACTGTGGGTAACAGTGCAGTGTTATACATATCACATTGATGTCTGTAGGTAACAGTTCAGTGATATACATATTACATTGATGTCTGTAGGTAACAGTGCAGTGTTATACATATCACATTAAATACATAGCAACAAAATGCACTGGTCAAATAACTGCTACAAAATCACAGACTTAATAGCCCAGGTGCACTCAGGGTAAGCACAGAGACACAAAAACTAAAAGGAGAACAGACAGATGGCAAAAGAACCCCAAAAGCTGCACTCCAAGAACCCCCTATAAACCAGGCACACTGAAAGTAGCAAATAATAGAAAAACTTTATTCATACAAGAAATAGTTCAATATTATTTAAAAACAATTAAAAGCAAGGTGCCCAGAGGACCCAGAGTATAAATAAGCCAAAATACAATCTCCAATATACAAAAAGTAGGTCAAAATCACTCCTAATCAAGTCTATAAAGAATATAAGAAGCAAATATACACTTGATATAAAGATATAATTAGTATTAGGATACTTAGACCAAATTAATGAAGGAGATAATAACAGCCTCTGGGGACTCTGCAGCTACCCAAACGCCCCACGCGTATCGCCACCAGCCGTGGCTTCGTCAGGGGTAAAGTGGCTTTCTGCAGGGATCGGCTTATAAAGTTACTTCCTCCAATCAAAGGAATACATCGCAATGAGGAGGCAGGCTTCCCGTGAATCGGGAGGATTCTAAAATCCCACCTCCAAAACACCCAGAAGTCCAGCTACTCACCACCGAGATAATTCCATAACGATATATCCGTATGCGTTCCAGTATGGCGCCCACTTACATATGATCTCGTCCGTGTAACTAACCAGCATCCGGCATCCTCAATTGACGCGATCACAGCACAACCAATCACACGATCGAAACAAACCTTATGGCCATGTATTCAAAATGTAAAAGCATATAATATGCTAGACAGGCTATTGCGATCACAGTCAAAATGAACATGCCGGATACTGTCACACAGACTATCAATGCATCAAGTAATCTAGTACAAATACAATTGAGCCAGACATATAAAGGTACGAATTGATGATATTGATCCCATGGAGAAACGGCTAACTAGCAGCCGAACTTCATGACCGGGTGCACCCATCAAGACCATACAGAAACCATACGAAAAGTATATATAAGAAATAAACACACATAATCAAGCCCTATCCCATGCTGTAACAATATCATAGCTTTCAACAATATAATTTCAAAAATAACACTATAAGTTTATTATTACAGAGAAATTACAAACAAAAGATATAGGAAATCTCCATATCATGATGTTCTATATAAATTTCTGCCACCAGAATGATAATGGAATAGTATGCTTGAAAATCTCCATATCCAAGTGACCTCCAAAAATTTTCTCCACAGAAGCAAGAAGGCAAATCTAGAAAAAAAAACAAAAAAAAAAACATAATTATATATATATATATATTACAGTTTTAATTTACAAAAAACAAGTAAATGACATATCCTCATTAAGTCCTAAAGGGGAAAGGGTCTGTAACATAAAAATCCACCAAACTTCCCTTTTGAGGAGCTTCTGGGTAACATCACCCTTCCTAATATTCATTCTAATTCTGTCTAATCCAAGGATTTCCAATCCTTCCATTGAACCTCCATGCGCCGAAAGGAAATGAGATGCCACGGAGGTCAAAGTATCCCCCCTATGTTGGTCACGAGCTGCATTTTTAACTAATGAAATGTGTTTTTGTATACGACTCTTAAGGAGCTGTGTTGTCTGGCCAACATAGACCAAACCACAGGGACATCTCAGGGCATAAACACAGTTCCTCGTTTGGCAGTTTACAAAATGACACAACTTAAGGTTTTTATTAGCCACAGGGCTAAAAATTTCCTTAGTCTTACAGATATAACGACTAGTGATGAGCGAGCACCCCAATGCTCGGGTGTTCGGGTACTCTGACCGAGCACCCCCGGAGGCTCGAGTGCTCGGCCGAGCACCCGAGCCCCATTGAAGTCAATGGGAGGACTCGAGCACTACACCAGGCACCCCCTGCTCTGATGAGGGGAGGGTGCCTGGTCCATAGGAAAAGGGCAGAAAATGATGGAAACACCACAGAAATGGTTCAGGGACAGCATAGGGAGGATGTCTGGATGCATCTTGGACTCCAACATCGCTGCTGGGAACGATCTTTCGCCCGTAGTACGCCATTTTTACAGACTGACCATAAAACACACAAAAAGGAAAATAAAAACGACTTTAGGCGAAAAATTGTTACCAAACAATATTTGCTGTATATTTACTTGTATATCATCTGCAAATTCTCCCCAAAATTTCCTTGATTTTCTGAAGTGAGGCCATGATTAAGAGGGAAACGTGCGCAGAGGCAAATTATCCCAAAAATTTCCTTGATTTTCTGAAGTGAGGCCATGATTAAGAGGGAAACGTGCGCAGAGGCAAATTATCCCAAAAATTTCCTTGATTTTCTGAAGTGAGGCCATGATTAAGAGGGAAACGTGCGCAGAGGCAAATTATCCCAAAAATTTCCTTGATTTTCTGAAGTGAGGCCATGATTAAGAGGGAAACGTGCGCAGAGGCAAATTATCCCAAAAATTTCCTTGATTTTCTGAAGTGAGGCCATGATTAAGAGGGAAACATGCGCAGAGGCAAATTCTCCCAAAAATTTCCTTGATTTTATTGAACTGAGGCCATGATTAAGAGGGAAACGTGCGCTGAGCTGACCATCTAAAACATTATGGGTGAGGGTCTGCTGCAGAGCTGACCATCCTAAACATTATATGCGAAGGCCCGCTAGTGAGCTGACGCTATAAAACATTATATGCGAAGGCCCGCTAGTGAGCTGACGCTATAAAACATTATATGCGAAGGCCCGCTAGTGAGCTGACGCTATAAAACATTATATGAGAGGGCCCGCTAGAGAGCTGACCCAATAAAACATTATATGAGAAGGCCCGCTGGTGAGCTGACCTATATAAAAATTGTCAAACAGGGCCCGCTGGTGAGCTGGCCCTATATAAAAATTATATCACAGGGCCCGCTGGTGAGCTGGCCCTATATAAAAATTATAGCACAGGGCATATGGAAGAGGAGGAGGAGGATGAGAAGATTAAGAGTCAACCATATACCCGTTTTTTGGGTGGAAGGGGTGAATGGGAATACAGAGTATTCCCATCATTGTAAATAATATATGTAAAGTGAGTTTATGTTCCCCCGGGGCTTTCCTCCAGTGGAGTGGAGAAGTCAGGGGAAATCCAGGCCTTGTTCATTTTTATAAGTGTCAACCTATCAGCATTGTCGGTGGAAAGGCGGATACGCTTATCTGTTATGATGCCACCAGCAGCACTAAATACCCGCTCAGACAGAACGCTGGCGGCAGGGCAGGCCAGCACCTCCAAGGCGTAGAGTGCCAGTTCATACCACGTGTCCAGCTTGGACACCCAGTAGTTGTAAGGCACAGAGGGATCATTGAGGACGCTGACACGGTCTGCTACGTACTCCTTCACCATCTTCCAAAACTTTTCCCTCCTTGTGACACTAGGCTGCGCATCAGGGTGAGGGTGCTGGCGGGGTGTCATGAAGGTGTCCCACGCCTTGGAGAGTGTTGCCCTGCCTTTGTCGGAACTGCTGTGTGCTCCCCTTTTCTCCCCTTCTCGGTTGGCCAAGGTAGCACGTACTCTGCCGCCAGCGTTGTCAGATGGAAAATTTTGGAGCAATTTTTCAACAAGAACCTTCTGGTATTGCACCATTTTGCTTGTCCTCTCCACCGGAGGAATGAGAGATGAGAAATTCTCTTTGTAGCGGGGGTCCAGAAGGGTGAACACCCAGTAATCCGTGTTGTCTAAAATGCGTACAACGCGTGGGTCACGGGAAAGGCAGCCTAACATAAAGTCAGCCATGTGTGCCAGAGTACCAACAGTCAAGATTTCGCTGTCCTCACCAGGAGGATGACTCTCAATATCCTCATCCTCTTCCTCCTCTTCTGCCCACCCACGCTGAAGAGATGGAACTAAAGTTCCATGGCTACCCTCTGTAGCGGAGGCAACCGTGTCTTCCTCCTCCTCCTCCTCCTCCTCCAATTGTCGCTGAGAAGACGAAGTGAGGGTGCTCTGGCTATCACCTTGTGTAAGCTCTTCCTCCCGCATTTCCACCTCTTCCACATGCAAAGCGTCAGTTTTAATTGTGAGCAGCGAGCGTTTCAGTAGACACAGAAGTGGGATGGTTACACTGATAATAGCGTTATCGCCGCTCACCATCTGTGTCGATTCCTCAAAATTGCGTAAAACCTCGCAGAGGTCTGACATCCATTCCCACTCCTCACTTCTGATTAGAGGAAGTTGAACGGAGAGGCGACGACCGTGTAACAGCTGGTACTCCACTACTGCCCTCTGCTGCTCACAAAGCCGGGCCAACATGTGGAAGGTGGAGTTCCAGCGCGTGCTCACATCACACAGCAGCCGGTGAGCTGGCAATTGTAAGCGCTGCTGCAGCTTCAACAGGCCGGCCGAAGCTGTAAATGACTTACGGAAATGTGCACACACGCGGCGCACCTTGGTCAAGAGATCATGCACATTGGGGTAGGTTTTTAGAAATCGCTGAACCACTAAATTAAATACATGCGCTAGGCATGGTACGTGTGTGAGCTTGCCGAGCTCCAAAGCCGCCACCAAGTTACGCCCATTATCACACACAACCATGCCTGGTTGCAGGTTGAGTGGCGAGAGCCACTGCTCGGTCTGGTGACTAATCCCCTGCAACAGCTCTGAGGCCGTGTGCTGTTTGTCCCCAAGGCAGATCAGCTTCAGCACGGCCTGTTGACGCTTCCCCACTGCAGTGCTACACTGCTTCCAGCTACTGGCTGATGGGGGAGTGGCGCTGCGTGTAGAGAATTCGTAGGTGGAAACGGAGGAGGAGGAGCCAATAACGTAGGTGCTGGCGGAAACCCTGATGGAGGTAGGGCCCGCAATCCTCGGCGTGGGTAGCACCCGTGCCATCCCAGGGTCCGAGTCGCTCCCAGCCTCCACGACATTCACCCAGTGTGCCGTCAGGGAAATGTAGCGTCCCTGGCCACAAGCACTTGTCCATGTGTCAGTCGTTAAGTGGACCTTCCCAGTAACTGCGTTGGTCAGGGCACGGGTGATGTTACGGGACACATGGTGGTGTAATGCGGGGATGGCACACCGGGAAAAGTAGTGGCGGCTGGGGACCGCGTACCGAGGGACAGCTGCTGCCATCAGGCTGCGGAAGGACTCAGTGTCCACAAGCCTAAATGGCAGCATTTCGATGGCCAGTAATTTGGAAAGGTGTGAGGTTAGTGCTATGGCCTGTGGGTGGGTGGCTGGGTATTTTCGCTTGCGCTCAACTGCCTGGGGTAACGAAATTTGGACGCTGTGCTGGGACAGGGAAGTGGATGTGGTCGCTGATGGTGCTTCAGATGGTACAGGTGCAGGGCGGGAGGTATGCGGGCCTGCGCCTTCGACAGGCGATTGGCCGGCACCGAAAACAGGGGAAGAGGAGGCAGTGGTGTGGCCTGCAGACACAGATGGGCGATCCAGGCGTTCCTCCCACTTACTACGGTGCTTGGATGCCATGTGTCGGATCATGCTGGTGGTGGTGAGGTTTCTAGTGTTCATGCCTCGGCTCATTCTGGTGTGGCACAGGTTGCAAACTACAATTCTTTTGTCGTCCGCACTTTCCTTAAAAAAACGCCATACGGCGGAACACCTACCCTTTGGCAAGGGAGATTTACGCAAGGGGGTGCTCCGTGGAACATTTGCGGGCCGGTTTGGTGCGGTCCGCCTTCTTTCTGTAGCCACACCACTGCCTCTTCCAGCCTGTTGCGGTGCTGCAGATGGCTCACCCTCAGGACTGCTGTCATCGCTCGGCTCTACACCTTCCCAGGTGGGGTTAGTCACCTCATTGTCCACCAAGTCCTCCTCCACTTCCTCACTCTGATCATCCTCCCCATGTCTTGATCCCACCACATACTCAGTCATTGACAACTGTATAACATTCTCCTCAACAAGGTCTTGAGACAGTAATAGTGGTTGATTTAATGGCAACTGTGTCTCATCATCATCATCATCATCCACTACTTCCTTTGACCTTAAATGCCGTTCACATCTGTCATCTTCTTGTGATTGGGTACCCTCTAGAGGTTGTGAATCAGGGCACAAGATGTCATGTTCCTCTGCAAGCGTGCTTGGAGAGAGGGTCAAATGAAGGATTGGTGATGAGACGAGCTCCTCACTATATCCCAGTGTGGGATCACTTCTTTGACCAGACCGTCTATGGTGGGAGGAAGGATGATCAGAGTGAGGATTATGTTGACCAGACTCTTGGCTACTGAGAGTGGACTTGGTGGAAGACAGGGTGGTGCTTAACCGACTGGAAGCAGTATCAGCTGTCATCCAACCGACCACCTGTTCGCAGTGGTCGGACCTCGAGAGTGATGTCCTGCAACGCCCTGTAAAATTAGACATGAAGCTAGGTATGGTGGATGTCTTTCTTTCTTGTGCTCTGGCACCAGGCACAGTTTCTCCGCGTCCTGACCCGCGCCCTGAACTATCAGGATCACGTCCACTTCCCCGTCCCTTTTTACCCGCCTTCTTCATCTTACACGGAATATGTGACTTTAATATTTGAGTTTGAAAACTTAACAGTATTTCTTCCTATTCTGCAACTGTGCAGAGTACACAGAATAGGCTGCTAAACTGCGGTGACACACACTGAATGGAATATGTGACTTTAATATTTGAGTTTGAAAACTTAACAGTATTTCTTCCTATTCTGCAACTGTGCAGAGTACACAGAATAGGCTGCTAAACTGCGGTGACGCACACTGAATGGAATATGTGACTTTAATATTTGAGTTTGAAAACTTAACAGTATTTCTTCCTATTCTGCAACTGTGCAGAGTACACAGAATAGGCTGCTAAACTGCGGTGACGCACACTGAATGGAATATGTGACTTTAATATTTGAGTTTGAAAACTTAACAGTATTTCTTCCTATTCTGCAACTGTGCACAGTACACAGAATATGCTGCTAAACTGCGGTGACGCACACTGAATGGAATATGTGACTTTGATATTTGAGTTTGAAGACTTAACAGTATTTCTTCCTATTCTGCAACTGTGCAGAGTACACAGAATAGGCTGCTAAACTGCGGTGACACACACTGAATGGAATATGTGACTTTAATATTTGAGTTTGAAAACTTAACAGTATTTCTTCCTATTCTGCAACTGTGCAGAGTACACAGAATAGGCTGCTAAACTGCGGTGACGCACACTGAATGGAATATGTGACTTTAATATTTGAGTTTGAAAAATTAACAGTATTTCTTCCTATTCTGCAACTGTGCAGAGTACACAGAATATGCTGCTAAACTGCGGTGACGCACACTGAATGGAATATGTGACTTTGATATTTGAGTTTGAAGACTTAACAGTATTTCTTCCTATTCTGCAACTGTGCAGAGTACACAGAATAGGCTGCTAAACTGCGGTGACACACACTGAATGGAATATGTGACTTTAATATTTGAGTTTGAAAACTTAACAGTATTTCTTCCTATTCTGCAACTGTGCAGAGTACACAGAATAGGCTGCTAAACTGCGGTGACGCACACTGAATGGAATATGTGACTTTAATATTTGAGTTTGAAAACTTAACAGTATTTCTTCCTATTCTGCAACTGTGCAGAGTACACAGAATAGGCTGCTAAACTGCGGTGACACACACTGAATGGAATATGTGACTTTAATATTTGAGTTTGAAAACTTAACAGTATTTCTTCCTATTCTGCAACTGTGCAGAGTACACAGAATAGGCTGCTAAACTGCGGTGACGCACACTGAATGGAATATGTGACTTTAATATTTGAGTTTGAAAAATTAACAGTATTTCTTCCTATTCTGCAACTGTGCAGAGTACACAGAATATGCTGCTAAACTGCGGTGACGCACACTGAATGGAATATGTGACTTTGATATTTGAGTTTGAAGACTTAACAGTATTTCTTCCTATTCTGCAACTGTGCAGAGTACACAGAATAGGCTGCTAAACTGCGGTGACACACACTGAATGGAATATGTGACTTTAATATTTGAGTTTGAAAACTTAACAGTATTTCTTCCTATTCTGCAACTGTGCAGAGTACACAGAATAGGCTGCTAAACTGCGGTGACGCACACTGAATGGAATATGTGACTTTAATATTTGAGTTTGAAAACTTAACAGTATTTCTTCCTATTCTGCAACTGTGCAGAGTACACAGAATAGGCTGCTAAACTGCGGTGACGCACACTGAATGGAATATGTGACTTTAATATTTGAGTTTGAAAACTTAACAGTATTTCTTCCTATTCTGCAACTGTGCACAGTACACAGAATGTGCTGCTAAACTGCGGTGATGCACACTGAATGGAATATGTGACTTTGATATTTTAGTTTGAAGACTTAACAGTATTTCTTCCTATTCTGCAACTCTGCACAGTACACAGAATGTGCTGCTAAACTGCGGCGACGCACACTGAATGGAATATGTGACTTTGAAATTTTAGTTTGAAGACTTAACAGTATTTCTTCCTATTCTGCAACTCTGCACAGTACACAGAATGTGCTGCTAAACTGCGGCGAAGCACACTGAATGGAATATGTGACTTTGATATTTTACAGTTTGAAGACTTAACAGTATTTCTTCCTATTCTGCAACTCTGCACAGTCCACAGAATGTGCTGCTAAACTGCGGCGAAGCACACTGAATGGAATATGTGACTTTGATATTTTAGTTTGAAGACTTAACAGTATTTCTTCCTATTCTGCAACTCTGCACAGTACACAGAATGTGCTGCTAAACTGCGGCGACGCACACTGAATGGAATATGTGACTTTGATATTTTAGTTTGAAGACTTAACAGTATTTCTTCCTATTCTGCAACTCTGCACAGTCCACAGAATGTGCTGCTAAACTGCGGCGAAGCACACTGAATGGAATATGTGACTTTGATATTTTACAGTTTGAAGACTTAACAGTATTTCTTCCTATTCTGCAACTCTGCACAGTACACAGAATGTGCTGCTAAACTGCGGCGACGCACACTGAATGGAATATGTGACTTTGATATTTTAGTTTGAAGACTTAACAGAATGTGCTCTAATCTGCAACTTTGCACACTAAACAGAATGTGCTCTAATCTGCAACTTTGCACACTAAACAGAATGTGCTCTAATCTGCAACTTTGCACACTAAACAGAATGTGCTCTAATCTGCAACTTTGCACACTAAACAGAATATATAAATTTTTTTTTTGTTTGTTTTTTTCCCCCCACACAAAATAACCTGCTGCCCCCACACACAGTAGTCCTAAAAAGGACTTTTGGTTCTTTTTTTTTCACAATTTTGCTTTTTTTCTCCCTACACTGACTTTCCCTTCCTATCCTCATCTCTCCCTGGCTAAGACTGAGCCGAACTCGCTGGTCAGGTGCTATACAGCACCCGACCACGGGTTCTGGCCAGCCAATCAGTGTAATGCCAGCAGCCAACATGGCTGCTGGCATTACACCGATGTCAGAGCCTCCCTGCACGTTTATTGGCTGCGCAGCAGCCGCAAAACGTGCGGGGAGGAGACCCGAACATGGCGGGCGAGCACATGCGGTACTCGTACGAGTACCGCCATGTGCCGAGCAGAGCGATGCTCGAGCCGATCCGAGCATCGGCCGAGCATGCTCGCTCAACACTAATAACGACAAAAAGAGCATGTGCCACAAGGACAGGTGCCCACTACCCCAGATGTCCCCGTGTTCCGTCTATTCTGGCAAAAATGACTATGGACCAAAATGTCCGACAAATTTTGCCCCCTTCTCGCTGTAAGAGAAGCAGTCGATGTAAGTAATGGCTGCAAAGTAGAATCAGAGAAAAGAATGTGCCAATGGCGATCCAAGATTTTCTTAATCGTGCCCCAATGTGCATTAAAATTGGTTATTATTCGCAAAGGGGCAGAGGTATCCTCCCTCAGCTTATTACCTGTATTAAGCAGATGTTCACAAGTAGAATTAGCAGCTGGTTAGTTACACGGACGAGATCATATGTAAGTGCGCGCCATGCTGGAACGCATACGGATATATCGTTATGGAATTATCTCGGTGGTGAGTAGCTGGACTTCTGGGTGTTTTGGAGGTGGGATTTTAGAATCCTCCCGATTCACGGGAAGCCTGCCTCCTCATTGCGATGTATTCCTTTGATTGGAGGAAGTAACTTTATAAGCCGATCCCTGCAGAAAGCCACTTTACCCCTGACGAAGCCACGGCTGGTGGCGATACGCGTGGGGCGTTTGGGTAGCTGCAGAGTCCCCAGAGGCTGTTATTATCTCCTTCATTAATTTGGTCTAAGTATCCTAATACTAATTATATCTTTATATCAAGTGTATATTTGCTTCTTATATTCTTTATAGACTTGATTAGGAGTGATTTTGATCTACTTTTTGTATATTGGAGATTGTATTTTGGCTTATTTATACTCTGGGTCCTCTGGGCACCTTGCTTTTAATTGTTTTTAAATAATATTGAACTATTTCTTGTATGAATAAAGTTTTTCTATTATTTGCTACTTTCAGTGTGCCTCGTTTATAGGGGGTTCTTGGAGTGCAGCTTTTGGGGTTCTTTTGCCATCTGTCTGTTCTCCTTTTAGTTTTTGTATACATATCACATTGATGTCTGTAGGTAACAGTGCAGTGATATACATATTACATTGATGTCTGTAGGTAACAGTGCAGTGATATACATATTATACATATTACATTGATGTCTGTGGGTAACAGTGCAGTGATATACATATTACATTGATGTCTGCAGGTAACAGTGCAGTGATATACATATTATACATATTACATTGATGTCTGTAGGTAACAGTGTAGTGATATACATATCACATTGATGTCTGTTGGTAACAGTGCAGTGTTATACATATCACATTAATGTCTGTAGGTAACAGTGCAGTGTTATACATATTACATTGATGTCTGTAGGTAACAGTGCAGTGATATACATATCACATTGATGTCTGTAGGTAACAGTGTAGTGTGATACATATTACATTGATGTCTGTAGGTAACAGTGCAGTGTTATACATATTACATTGATGTCTGTAGGTAACAGTGCAGTGATATACATATTACATTGATGTCTGTAGGTAACAGTGCAGTGTTATACATATTACATTGATGTCTGTAGGTAACAGTGCAGTGTTATACATATTACATTGATGCCTGTAGGTAACAGTGCAGTGTTATACATATTACATTGATGCCTGTAGGTAACAGTGCAGTGTTATACATATCACATTGATGTCTGTAGATAACAGTGCAGTGTTATACATATCACATTGATGTCTGTAGGTAACAGTGCAGTGATATACATATTACATTAATGTCTGTAGGTAACAGTGCAGTGTGATACATATCACATTGATGCCTGTAGGTAACAGTGCAGTGATATACATATTACATTGATGTCTGTAGGTAACAGTGCAGTGTTATACATATTACATTGATGTCTGTAGGTAACAGTGCAGTGTTATACATATTACATTGATGCCTGTAGGTAACAGTGCAGTGTTATACATATCACATTGATGTCTGTAGATAACAGTGCAGTGTTATACATATCACATTGATGTCTGTAGGTAACAGTGCAGTGATATACATATTACATTGATGTCTGTAGGTAACAGTGCAGTGTTATACATATCACATTGATGTCTGTAGATAACAGTGCAGTGTTATACATATCACATTGATGTCTGTAGGTAACAGTGCAGTGATATACATATTACATTAATGTCTGTAGGTAACAGTGCAGTGTGATACATATCACATTGATGCCTGTAGGTAACAGTGCAGTGATATACATATTACATTGATGTCTGTAGGTAACAGTGCAGTGATATACATATTACATTGATGTCTGTAGGTAACAGTGCAGTGATATACATATTACATTGATGTCTGTAGGTAACAGTGCAGTGATATACATATTACATAGATGTCTGTAGGTAACAGTGCAGTGTTATACATATTATATTGATGTCTGTAGGTAACAGTGCAGTGTTATACATATCACATTGATGTCTGTGGGTAACAGTGCAGTGATATACATATTACATTGATGCCTGTAGGTAACAGTGCAGTGATATACATATCACATTGATGTCTGTAGGTAACAGTGCAGTGTTATACATATTACATTGATGTCTGTAGGTAACAGTGCAGTGTTATACATATTACATAGATGTCTGTAGGTAACAGTGCAGTGATATACATATTACATTGATGTCTGTAGGTAACAGTGCAGTGTTATACATATTACATTGATGTCTGTAGGTAACAGTGCAGTGTTATACATATTACATTGATGTCTGTAGGTAACAGTGCAGTGTTAATACATATCACATTGATGCCTGTAGGTAACAGTGCCAGTGTTATACATATTACATTGATGTCTGTAGGTAACAGTACAGTGATATACATATTACATTGATGTCTGTAGGTAACAGTGCAGTTGATATACATATTACATTGATTGTCTGTAGGTAACAGTGCAGTGTTATATATATCACATTGATGTCTGTAGGTAAACAGTGCAGTGTTATACATATTACATAGATGTCTGTAGGTAACAGTGCAGTGTTATACATATTACATTGATGTCTGTAGGTAACAGTGCAGTGTTATACATATTACATTGATGTCTGTTGGTAACAGTACAGTGTGATACATATTACATTGATGTCTGTAGGTAACAGTGTAGTGTTATACATATCACATTGATGTCTGTTGGTAACAGTGCAGTGTTATACATATTACATTGATGTCTGTAGGTAACAGTGCAGTGATATTACATATTACATTGATGTCTGTAGGTAACAGTGCAGTGATATACATATTACATTGATGTCTGTAGGTAACAGTGCAGTGATATACATATTACATTGATGTCTGTAGGTAACAGTGCAGTGTTATACATATTACATTGATGTCTGTAGGTAACAGTGCAGTGTTATACATATTACATAGATGTCTGTAGGTAACAGTGCAGTGTTATACATATCACATTGATGTCTGTAGGTAACAGTGCAGTGATATACATATCACATTGATGTCTGTAGGTAACAGTGCAGTGTTATACATATTACATAGATGTCTGTAGGTAAACAGTGCAGTGTTATACATATAACATTGATGTCTGTTGGTAACAGTGCAGTGTTTTACATATTACATTGATGTCTGTAGGTAACAGTGCAGTGTTATACATATTACATTGATGTCTGTTGGTAACAGTGCAGTGTTATACATATTACATTGATGTCTGTAGGTAACAGTGCAGTGTTATACATATTACATTGATGTCTGTAGATAACAGTGCAGTGGATATACATATTACATAGATGTCTGTAGGTAACAGTGCAGTGTTATACATATTACATTGATGTCTGTAGGTAAACAGTGAGGTGATATACATATCACATTGATGTCTGTAGGTAACAGTGTAGTGTGATACATATTACATTGATGTCTGTAGGTAACAGTGCAGTGTTATACATATTACATTGATGTCTGTAGGTAACAGTGCAGTGTGATACATATTACATTGATGTCTGTAGGTAACAGTGCAGTGATATACATATTACATTGATGTCTGTAGGTAACAGTGCAGTGTTATACAACATTGATGTCTGTAGGTAACAGTGCAGTGTGATACATATTACATTGATGTCTGTAGGTAACAGTGCAGTGATATACATATTACATTGATGTCTGTAGGTAACAGTGCAGTGTTATACATATTACATTGATGTCTGTAGGTAACAGTGCAGTGTTATACATATCACATTGATGTCTGTAGGTAACAGTGTAGTGATATACATATTACATTGATGTCTGTAGGTAACAGTGCAGTGTTATACATATCACATTGATGTCTGTAGATAACAGTGCAGTGTTATACATATCACATTGATGTCTGTAGGTAACAGTGCAGTGATATACATATTACATTAATGTCTGTAGGTAACAGTGCAGTGTGATACATATCACATTGATGCCTGTAGGTAACAGTGCAGTGATATACATATTACATTAATGTCTGTCGGTAACAGTGCAGTGATATACATATTACATTGATGTCTGTAGGTAACAGTGCAGTGTTATACATATCACATTGATGTCTGTGGGTAACAGTGCAGTGATATACATATTACATTGATGCCTGTAGGTAACAGTGCAGTGATATACATATCACATTGATGTCTGTAGGTAACAGTGCAGTGTTATACATATTACATTGATGTCTGTAGGTAACAGTGCAGTGTTATACATATTACATAGATGTCTGTAGGTAACAGTGCAGTGTTATACATATTACATTGATGTCTGTAGGTAACAGTGCAGTGTTATACATATTACATTGATGTCTGTAGGTAACAGTGCAGTGATATACATATTACATTGATGTCTGTAGGTAACAGTGCAGTGTTATACATATTACATTGATGTCTGTAGGTAACAGTGCAGTGTTATACATATTACATAGATGTCTGTAGGTAACAGTGCAGTGTTATACATATTACATTGATGTCTGTAGGTAACAGTGCAGTGATATACATATCACATTGATGTCTGTAGGTAACAGTGCAGTGATATACATATTATATTGATGTCTGTAGGTAACAGTGCAGTGTTATACATATAACATTGATGTCTGTTGGTAACAGTGCAGTGTTATACATATTACATTGATGTCTGTAGGTAACAGTGCAGTGTTATACATATTACATTGATGTCTGTAGGTAACAGTGCAGTGTTATACATATTACATTGATGTCTGTAGGTAACAGTGCAGTGTTATACATATCACATTGATGTCTGTAGGTAACAGTGCAGTGTTATACATATTACATTGATGTCTGTAGATAACAGTGCAGTGATATACATATTACATTGATGTCTGTAGGTAACAGTGCAGTGATATACATATTACATTGATGCCTGTAGGTAACAGTACAGTGTGATACATATCACATTGATGTCTGTAGGTAACAGTGCAGTGTTATACATATTACATTGATGTCTGTAGATAACAGTGCAGTGTTATACAGATTACATTGATGTCTGTAGGTAACAGTGCAGTGATATACATATTACATTGATGTCTGTAGGTAACAGTGCAGTGTTATACATATTACATTGATGTCTGTAGGTAACAGTGCAGTGTTATACATATCACATTGATGTCTGTGGGTAACAGTGCAGTGTGATACATATCACATTGATGTCTGTAGGTAACAGTGCAGTGTTATACATATTATATTGATGTCTGTAGGTAACAGTGCAGTGTTATACATATTACATTGATGTCTGTAGGTAACAGTGCAGTGATATACATATTACATTGATGTCTGTAGGTAACAGTGCAGTGTTATACATATCACATTGATGTCTGTAGGTAACAGTGCAGTGTTATACATATCACATTGATGTCTGTAGATAACAGTGCAGTGATATACATATTACATTGATGTCTGTAGGTAACAGTGCAGTGTTATACATATTACATTGATGTCTGTAGGTAACAGTGCAGTGATATACATATTACATTGATGTCTGTAGGTAACAGTGCAGTGTTATACATATCACATTGATGTCTGTAGGTAACAGTACAGTGTTATACATATTACATTGATGTCTGTAGGTAACAGTTCAGTGTTATACATATTACATTGATGTCTGTAGGTAACAGTGCAGTGTTATACATATCACATTGACGTCTGTAGGTAACAGTACAGTGTTATACATATTACATTGATGTCTGTAGGTAACAGTTCAGTGTTATACATATTACATTGATGTCTGTGGGTAACAGTGCAGTGTTATACATATTACATTGATGTCTGTAGGTAACAGTGCAGTGTTATACATATTACATTGATGTCTGTAGATAACAGTGCAGTGTTATACATATTACATTGATGTCTGTAGGTAACAGTGCAGTGATATACATATTACATTGATGTCTGTAGGTAACAGTGCAGTGTTATACATATTACATTGATGTCTGTAGGTAACAGTGCAGTGTTATACATATTACATTGATGTCTGTAGGTAACAGTGCAGTGTTATACATATCACATTGATGTCTGTAGGTAACAGTGCAGTGTTATACATATCACATTGATGTCTGTAGGTAACAGTGCAGTGTTATACATATTACATTGATGTCTGTAGGTAACAGTGCAGTGATATACATATTACATTGATGTCTGTAGGTAACAGTGCAGTGTTATACATATTACATTGATGTCTGTAGGTAACAGTGCAGTGATATACATATTACATTGATGTCTGTAGATAACAGTACAGTGTTATACATATCACATTGATGTCTGTAGGTAACAGTGCAGTGTTATACATATTACATTGATGTCTGTAGGTAACAGTGCAGTGTTATACATATTACATTGATGTCTGTAGGTAACAGTGCAGTGTTATACATATTACATTGATGTCTGTAGGTAACAGTGCAGTGTTATACATATTACATTGATGTCTGTAGGTAACAGTGCAGTGTTATACATATCACATTGATGTCTGTGGGTAACAGTGCAGTGTTATACATATCACATTGATGTCTGTAGGTAACAGTGCAGTGTTATACATATTACATTGATGTCTGTAGGTAACAGTGCAGTGATATACATATTACATTGATGTCTGTAGGTAACAGTGCAGTGATATACATATTATACATATTACATTGATGTCTGTAGGTAACAGTGCAGTGTTATACATATTACATTGATGTCTGTAGGTAACAGTGCAGTGTTATACATATCACATTGATGTCTGTGGGTAACAGTGCAGTGTGATACATATCACATTGATGTCTGTAGGTAACAGTGCAGTGTTATACATATTATATTGATGTCTGTAGGTAACAGTGCAGTGTTATACATATTACATTGATGTCTGTAGGTAACAGTGCAGTGTTATACATATTACATTGATGTCTGTAGGTAACAGTGCAGTGTTATACATATCACATTGATGTCTGTGGGTAACAGTGCAGTGTTATACATATCACATTGATGTCTGTAGGTAACAGTGCAGTGTTATACATATCACACTGATGTCTGTAGGTAACAGTGCAGTGTTATACATATTACATTGATGTCTGTAGGTAACAGTGCAGTGTTATACATATTACATTGATGTCTGTAGGTAACAGTGCAGTGTTATACATATCACATTGATGTCTGTGGGTAACAGTGCAGTGTTATACATATCACATTGATGCCTGTAGGTAACAGTGCAGTGTTATACATATCACATTGATGTCTGTAGGTAACAGTGCAGTGTTATACATATTACATTGATGTCTGTAGGTAACAGTGCAGTGTTATACATATTACATTGATGTCTGTAGGTAACAGTGCAGTGTTATACATATCACATTGATGTCTGTAGGTAACAGTGCAGTGTTATACATATCACATTGATGTCTGTAGGTAACAGTGCAGTGATATACATATCACATTGATGTCTGTGGGTAACAGTGCAGTGTGATACATATCACATTGATGTCTGTAGGTAACAGTGCAGTGATACACATATTACATTAATGTCTGTAGGTAACAGTGCAGTGTTATACATATCACATTGATGTCTGTAGGTAACAGTGCAGTGTTATACATATTACATTGATGTCTGTAGGTAACAGTGCAGTGTTATACATATTACATTGATGTCTGTAGGTAACAGTGCAGTGTTATACATATTACATTGATGTCTGTAGGTAACAGTGCAGTGTTATACATATTACATTGATGTCTGTAGGTAACAGTGCAGTGTTATACATATTACATTGATGTCTGTAGGTAACAGTGCAGTGATATACATATTACATTGATGTCTGTAGGTAACAGTGCAGTGTTATACATATTACATAGATGTCTGTAGGTAACAGTGCAGTGATATACATATTACATTGATGTCTGTAGATAACAGTGCAGTGTTATACATATCACATTGATGTCTGTAGGTAACAGTGCAGTGATATACATACTACATTGATGTCTGTAGGTAACAGTGCAGTGTTATACATATTACATTGATGTCTGTGGGTAACAGTGCAGTGATATACATATCACATTGATGTCTGTAGGTAACAGTGCAGTGTGATACATATTACATTGATGTCTGTAGGTAACAGTGCAGTGATATACATATTACATTGATGTCTGTAGATAACAGTGCAGTGTTATACATATTACATTGATGTCTGTAGGTAACAGTGCAGTGTTATACATATTACATTGATGTCTGTAGGTAACAGTGCAGTGATATACATATCACATTGATGTCTGTAGGTAACAGTGCAGTGTTATACATATCACATTGATGTCTGTAGGTAACAGTGCAGTGTTATACATATCATATTGATGTCTGTAGGTAACAGTGCAGTGTTATACATATCACATTGATGTCTGTAGGTAACAGTGCAGTGTTATACATATTACATTGATGTCTGTAGGTAACAGTGCAGTGATATACATATCACATTGATGTCTGTAGGTAACAGTGCAGTGTTATACATATCACATTGATGTCTGTAGGTAACAGTGCAGTGTTATACATATCACATTGATGTCTGTAGGTAACAGTGCAGTGATATACATATTACATTAATGTCTGTAGGTAACAGTGCAGTGTTATACATATAACATTGATGTCTGTAGGTAACAGTGCAGTGTTATACATATTACATTGATGTCTGTAGGTAACAGTGCAGTGATATACATATTACATTGATGTCTGTAGGTAACAGTGCAGTGTTATACATATCACATTGATGTCTGTAGGTAACAGTGCAGTGTTATACATATCACATTGATGTCTGTAGGTAACAGTGCAGTGTTATACATATTACATTGATGTCTGTAGGTAACAGTGCAGTGATATACATATTACATTGATGTCTGTAGGTAACAGTGCAGTGATATACATATTACATTGATGTCTGTAGGTAACAGTGCAGTGTTATACATATTACATTGATGTCTGTAGGTAACAGTGCAGTGTTATACATATTACATTGATGTCTGTAGGTAACAATGCAGTGTTATACATATTACATTGATGTCTGTAGGTAACAGTGCAGTGTTATACATATCACATTGATGTCTGTAGGTAACAGTACAGTGTTATACATATTACATTGATGTCTGTAGGTAACAGTGCAGTGTTATACATATTACATTGATGTCTGTAGGTAACAGTGCAGTGTTATACATATAACATTGATGTCTGTAGGTAACAATGCAGTGTTATACATATTACATTGATGTCTGTAGGTAACAGTGCAGTGTGATACATATTACATTGATGTCTGTAGGTAACAGTGCAGTGATATACATATTACATTAATGTCTGTAGGTAACAGTGCAGTGATATACATATTACATTGATGTCTGTAGGTAACAGTACAGTGTTATACATATCACATTGATGTCTGTAGGTAACAGTGCAGTGTTATACATATTACATTGATGTCTGTAGGTAACAGTGCAGTGTTATACATATAACATTGATGTCTGTAGGTAACAATGCAGTGTTATACATATTACATTGATGTCTGTAGGTAACAGTGCAGTGTGATACATATTACATTGATGTCTGTAGGTAACAGTGCAGTGATATACATATTACATTGATGTCTGTAGGTAACAGTACAGTGTTATACATATCACATTGATGTCTGTAGGTAACAGTGCAGTGATATACATATTACATTGATGTCTGTAGGTAACAGTACAGTGTTATACATATCACATTGATGTCTGTAGGTAACAGTGCAGTGATATACATATTACATTGATGTCTGTAGGTAACAGTGCAGTGATATACATATTACATTGATGTCTGTGGGTAACAGTGCAGTGTTATACATATTACATTGATGTCTGTGGGTAACAGTGCAGTGTTATACATATAACATTGATGTCTGTAGGTAACAGTGCAGTGTTATACATATTACATTGATGTCTGTAGGTAACAGTGCAGTGATATACATATTACATTGATGTCTGTAGGTAACAGTGCAGTGTGATACATATTACATTGATGTCTGTAGGTAACAGTGCAGTGATATACATATTACATTAATGTCTGTAGGTAACAGTGCAGTGATATACATATTACATTGATGTCTGTAGGTAACAGTGCAGTGATATACATATTACATTGATGTCTGTAGGTAACAGTGCAGTGTTATACATATAACATTGATGTCTGTAGGTAACAGTGCAGTGTTATACATATAACATTGATGTCTGTAGGTAACAATGCAGTGTTATACATATTACATTGATGTCTGTAGGTAACAATGCAGTGTTATACATATTACATTGATGTCTGTAGGTAACAGTGCAGTGTGATACATATTACATTGATGTCTGTAGGTAACAGTGCAGTGTTATACATATTACATTGATGTCTGTAGGTAACAGTGCAGTGTTATACATATTACATTGATGTCTGTAGGTAACAGTGCAGTGATATACATATTACATTGATGTCTGTAGGTAACAGTGCAGTGATATACATATTACATTAATGTCTGTAGGTAACAGTGCAGTGTTATACATATTACATTGATGTCTGTAGGTAACAGTGCAGTGATATACATATCACATTGATGTCTGTAGGTAACAGTGCAGTGTTATACATATTACATTAATGTCTGTAGATAACAGTACAGTGTTATACATATTACATTGATGTCTGTAGGTAACAGTGCAGTGTTATACATATCACATTGATGTCTGTAGGTTAACAGTGCAGTGTTATACATATTACATTGATGTCTGTAGATAACAGTGCAGTGTTATACATATTACTTGATGTCTGTGGGTAACAGTGCAGTGTGATACATATTACATTGATGTCTGTAGGTAACAGTGCAGTGTTATACATATTACATTGATGTCTGTAGGTAACAGTGCAGTGTTATACATATTACATTGATGTCTGTAGGTAACAGTGCAGTGTTATACATATCACATTGATGTCTGTGGGTAACAGTGCAGTGTGATACATATTACATTGATGTCTGTAGGTAACAGTGCAGTGATATACATATTACATTGATGTCTGTAGGTAACAGTGCAGTGATATACATATTACATTGATGTCTGTAGGTAACAGTGCAGTGATATACATATTACATTGATGTCTGTAGGTAACAGTGCAGTGTTATATATATCACATTGATGTCTGTAGGTAACAGTGCAGTGTTATACATATTACATAGATGTCTGTAGGTAACAGTGCAGTGTTATACATATTACATTGATGTCTGTAGGTAACAGTGCAGTGATATACATATTACATTGATGTCTGTAGGTAACAGTGCAGTGATATACATATTACATTGATGTCTGTAGGTAACAGTGCAGTGATATACATATTACATTGATGTCTGTAGGTAACAGTGCAGTGATATACATATTACATTGATGTCTGTAGGTAACAGTGCAGTGATATACATATTACATTGATGTCTGTAGGTAACAGTGCAGTGATATACATATCACATTGATGTCTGTAGGTAACAGTGCAGTGATATACATATTACATTGATGTCTGTAGGTAACAGTACAGTGTTATACATATTACATTGATGTCTGTAGGTAACAGTACAGTGATATACATATCACATTGATGTCTGTAGGTAACAGTGCAGTGTTATACATATCACATTGATGTCTGTAGGTAACAGTGCAGTGATATACATATTACAATTGATGTCTGTAGGTAACAGTGCAGTGATATACATATTACATTGATGTCTGTAGGTAACAGTGCAGTGTTATACATATTACATTGATGTCTGTAGGTAACAGTACAGTGATATACATATTACATTGATGTCTGTAGGTAACAGTGCAGTGATATACATATCACATTGATGTCTGTAGGTAACAGTGCAGTGTTATACATATTACATTGATGTCTGTGGGTAACAGTGCAGTGATATACATATTACATTGATGTCTGTAGGTAACAGTGCAGTGATATACATATTACATTGATGTCTGTAGGTAACAGTGCAGTGATACACATATTACATTGATGTCTGTAGGTAACAGTACAGTGTTATACATATCACATTGATGCCTGTGGATAACAGTGCAGTGATATACATATTACATTGATGTCTGTAGTAACAGTGCAGTGATATACATATTACATTGATGTCTGTAGGTAACAGTGCAGTGTTATACATATTACATTGATGTCTGTAGGTAACAGTGCAGTGATATACATATTACATTGATGTCTGTAGGTAACAGTGCAGTGTTATACATATTACATTGATGTCTGTGGGTAACAGTGCAGTGTGATACATATTACATTGATGTCTGTAGGTAACAGTGCAGTGATATACATATTACATTAATGTCTGTAGGTAACAGTGCAGTGTTATACATAGAACATTGATGTCTGTAGGTAACAGTGCAGTGTTATACATATCACATTGATGTATGTAGATAACAGTGCAGTGTTATACATATTACATTAGTGTCTGTAGGTAACAGTGCAGTGTTATACATATAACATTGATGTCTGTAGGTAACAGTGCAGTGTTATACATTTAACATTGATGTATGTAGATAACAGTGCAGTGTTATACATATTACATTGATGTCTGTAGGTAACAGTGCAGTGATATACATATTACATTAATGTCTGTAGGTAACAGTGCAGTGTTATACATATAACATTGATGTCTGTAGGTAACAGTGCAGTGTTATACATATAACATTGATGTATGTAGATAACAGTGCAGTGTTATACATATTACATTAATGTCTGTAGGTAACAGTGCAGTGTTATACATATAACATTGATGTCTGTAGGTAACAGTGCAGTGTTATACATATTACATTAATGTCTGTAGGTAACAGTGCAGTGTTATACATATAACATTGATGTCTGTAGGTAACAGTACAGTGTTATACATATTACATTGATGTCTGTGGGTAACAGTGCAGTGTTATACATATTACATTGATGTCTGTAGGTAACAGTGCAGTGTTATAGATATAACATTGATGTCTGTAGGTAACAGTGCAGTGATATACATATTACATTGATGTCTGTAGGTAACAGTGCAGTGTTATACATATTACATTGATGTCTGTGGGTAACAGTGCAGTGATATACATATTACATTAATGTCTGTAGGTAACAGTGCAGTGTTATACATATCACATTGATGTCTGTAGGTAACAGTGCAGTGTGATACATATTACATTGATGCCTGTAGGTAACAGTGCAGTGTTATACATATTACATTGATGTCTGTGGGTAACAGTGCAGTGTTATACATATTACATTGATGTCTGTGGGTAACAGTGCAGTGTTATACATATTACATTGATGTCTGTGGATAACAGTGCTGTGATATACATATTACATTGATGTCTGTCGGTAACAGTGCAGTGTTATACATATAACATTGATGTCTGTAGGTAACAGTGCAGTGTTATACATATAACATTGATGTCTGTAGGTAACAGTGCAGTGTTATACATATTACATTGATGTCTGTAGGTAACAGTGCAGTGTTATACATATTACATTGATGTCTGTAGGTAACAGTGCAGTGTTATACATATTACATTGATGTCTGTAGGTAACAGTGCAGTGTTATACATATTACATTGATGTCTGTAGGTAACAGTGCAGTGTTATACATATTACATTGATGTCTGTAGGTAACAGTGCACTGTGATACATATTACATTGATGTCTGTGGATAACAGTACAGTGATATACATATTACATTGATGTCTGTAGGTAACAGTGCAGTGTTATACATATTACATTAATGTCTGTAGGTAACAGTGCAGTGTTATACATATCACATTGATGTCTGTAGGTAACAGTGCAGTGTTATACATATTACATTGATGTCTGTAGGTAACAGTGCAGTGTTATACATATTACATTGATGTCTGTAGGTAACAGTGCTGTGATATACATATTACATAGATGTCTGTAGGTAACAGTGCAGTGATATACATATTACATAGATGTCTGTAGGTAACAGTGCAGTGATATACATATCACATTGATGTCTGTAGGTAACAGTGCAGTGTGATACATATTACATTGATGTCTGTAGGTAACAGTGCAGTGTTATACATATTACATTAATGTCTGTAGGTAACAGTGCAGTGTTATACATATCACATTGATGTCTGTAGGTAACAGTGCAGTGTTATACATATTACATTGATGTCTGTAGGTAACAGTGCTGTGATATACATATTACATAGATGTCTGTAGGTAACAGTGCAGTGATATACATATTACATAGATGTCTGTAGGTAACAGTGCAGTGTTATACATATTACATTGATGTCTGTAGGTAACAGTGCAGTGATATACATATCACATTGATGTCTGTAGGTAACAGTGCAGTGTGATACATATTACATTGATGTCTGTAGGTAACAGTGCAGTGTTATACATATTACATTAATGTCTGTAGGTAACAGTGCAGTGATATACATATTACATTAATGTCTGTAGGTAACAGTGCAGTGATATACATATTACATTGATGTCTGTAGGTAACAGTGCAGTGTTATACATATTACATAGATGTCTGTAGGTAACAGTGCAGTGATATACATATTACATTAATGTCTGTAGGTAACAGTGCAGTGATATACATATTACATTAATGTCTGTAGGTAACAGTGCAGTGATATACATATTACATTAATGTCTGTAGGTAACAGTGCAGTGTGATACATATCACATTGATGTCTGTGGGTAACAGTGCAGTGTTATACATATTACATTGATGTCTGTAGGTAACAGTGCAGTGTTATACATATCACATTGATGTCTGTAGGTAACAGTACAGTGATATACATATTACATTAATGTCTGTAGGTAACAGTGCACTGTGATACATATTACATTGATGTCTGTAGGTAACAGTGCAGTGTTATACATATTACATTGATGTCTGTAGGTAACAGTGCAGTGTGATACATATTACATTGATGTCTGTAGGTAACAGTGCAGTGTGATACATATTACATTGATGTCTGTAGGTAACAGTGCAGTGTGATACATATTACATTGATGTCTGTAGGTAACAGTGCAGTGATATACATATTACATTGATGTCTGTGGGTAACAGTGCAGTGTTATACATATTACATTGATGTCTGTGGGTAACAGTGCAGTGATATACATATTACATTGATGTCTGTAGGTAACAGTGCAGTGTTATACATATCACATTGACGTCTGTAGGTAACAGTGCAGTGTTATACATATCACATTGATGTCTGTAGGTAACAGTGCAGTGTTATACATATTACATTGATGTCTGTAGGTAACAGTGTAGTGTTATACATATCACATTGATGTCTGTAGGTAACAGTGCAGTGTTATACATATTACATTGATGTCTGTAGGTAACAGTGCAGTGTTATACATATAACATTGATGTCTGTAGGTAACAGTGCAGTGATATACATATCGCATTGATGTCTGTAGGTAACAGTGCAGTGTGATACATATTACATTGATGTCTGTAGGTAACAGTGCAGTGTGATACATATTACATTGATGTCTGTAGGTAACAGTGCAGTGTGATACATATTACATTGATGTCTGTAGATAACAGTGCAGTGTTATACATATTACATTGATGTCTGTAGGTAACAGTGCTGTGATATACATATTACATTGATGTCTGTAGGTAACAGTGCAGTGTTATACATATTACATAGATGTCTGTAGGTAACAGTGCAGTGTTATACATATTACATTGATGTCTGTAGGTAACAGTGCAGTGTTATACATATTACATTGATGTCTGTAGGTAACAGTGCAGTGTGATACATATTACATTGATGTCTGTAGGTAACAGTGTAGTGTTATACATATTACATTGATGTCTGTAGGTAACAGTGCAGTGTGATACATATTACATAGATGTCTGTAGGTAACAGTGCAGTGTTATACATATTACATTGATGTCTGTAGGTAACAGTGCAGTGTTATACATATCACATTGATGTCTGTAGGTAACAGTGCAGTGTTATACATATTACATTGATGTCTGTGGGTAACAGTGCAGTGTTATACATATCACATTGATGTCTGTGGGTAACAGTGCAGTGTTATACATATTACATTGATGTCTGTAGGTAACAGTGCAGTGTTATACATATTACATTAATGTCTGTAGGTAACAGTACAGTGTTATACATATTACATTGATGTCTGTAGGTAACAGTGCAGTGATATACATATCACATTGATGTCTGTAGGTAACAGTGCAGTGTTATACATATTACATTGATGTCTGTGGGTAACAGTGCAGTGTTATACATATTACATTGATGTCTGTAGGTAACAGTGCACTGTGATACATATTACATTGATGTCTGTAGGTAACAGTGCAGTGATATACATATCACATTGATGTCTGTAGGTAACAGTGCAGTGATATACATATTACATTGATGTCTGTAGGTAACAGTGCAGTGTTATACATATCACATTGATGTCTGTAGGTAACAGTGCAGTGATATACATATTACATTGATGTCTGTAGGTAACAGTGCAGTGTTATACATATTACATTGATGTCTGTGGGTAACAGTGCAGTGTTATACATATTACATTGATGTCTGTAGGTAACAGTGCAGTGTTATACATATTACATTGATGTCTGTAGGTAACAGTGCAGTGTTATACATATCACATTGACGTCTGTAGGTAACAGTGTAGTGATATACATATCACATTGATGTCTGTAGGTAACAGTACAGTGTTATACATATTACATTGATGTCTGTAGGTAACAGTGCAGTGTTATACATATTACATTGATGTCTGTAGGTAACAGTGCAGTGTTATACATATCACATTGATGTCTGTAGGTAACAGTGCAGTGTTATACATATCACATTGATGTCTGTGGGTAACAGTGCAGTGATATACATATTACATTGATGTCTGTAGGTAACAGTGCAGTGATATACATATCACATTGATGTCTGTAGGTAACAGTGCAGTGATATACATATCACATTGATGTCTGTAGGTAACAGTGCAGTGTTATACATTTTACATTGATGCCTGTAGGTAACAGTGCAGTGTTATACATATTACATTGATGTCTGTAGGTAACAGTGCAGTGATATACATATTACATTTATGTCTGTAGGTAACAGTGCAGTGTTATACATATCACATTGATGCCTGTAGGTAACAGTGCAGTTTTATACTTATCACATTGATGCCTGTAGGTAACAGTGCAGTGATATACATATTACATTGATGTCTATAGGTAACAGTGCAGTGATATACATATTACATTGATGTCTGTAGGTAACAGTGCAGTGTTATACATATTACATTGATGTCTGTAGGTAACAGTGCAGTGTGATACATATTACATTGATGTCTGTAGGTAACAGTGCAGTGATATACATATTACATTGATGTCTGTAGGTAACAGTGCAGTGATATACATATTACATTGATGTCTGTAGGTAACAGTACAGTGATATACATATTACATTGATGTCTGTAGGTAACAGTGCAGTGATATACATATTACATTGATGTCTGTAGGTAACAGTGCAGTGATATACATATCACATTGATGTCTGTAGGTAACAGTGCAGTGATATACATATTACATTGATGTCTGTAGGTAACAGTGCAGTGTTATACATATTACATTGATGTCTGTAGGTAACAGTGCAGTGATATACATATCACATTGATGTCTGTAGGTAACAGTGCAGTGATATACATATTACATTGATGTCTGTAGGTAACAGTGCAGTGTTATACATATTACATTGATGTCTGTAGGTAACAGTGCAGTGTTATACATATTACATTGATGTCTGTGGATAACAGTGCAGTGATATATATATTACATTGATGTCTGTAGGTAACAGTGCAGTGATATACATATTACATTGATGTCTGTAGGTAACAGTACAGTGTTATACATATTACATTGATGTCTGTAGGTAACAGTGCAGTGTTATACATATTACATTGATGTCTGTAGGTAACAGTGTAGTGTTATACATATCACATTGATGTCTGTAGGTAACAGTGTAGTGTTATACATATCACATTGATGTCTGTAGGTAACAGTGCAGTGTTATACATATTACATTGATGTCTGTAGGTAACAGTGTAGTGTTATACATATTACATTGATGTCTGTAGGTAACAGTGCAGTGATATACATATTACATTGATGTCTGTAGGTAACAGTGCAGTGATATACATATCACATTGATGTCTGTAGGTAACAGTGCAGTGATATACATATTACTTTGATGTCTGTAGGTAACAGTGCAGTGATATACATATTACTTTGATGTCTGTAGGTAACAGTGCAATGATATACATATTACATTGATGTCTGTAGGTAACAGTGCAGTGTTATACATATCATATTGATGTCTGTAGGTAACAGTGCAGTGATATACATATTACATTGATGTCTGTAGGTAACAGTGCAGTGTTATACATATCACATTGATGTCTGTAGGTAACAGTGCAGTGATATACATATTACATTGATGTCTGTAGGTAACAGTGCAGTGATATACATATTACATTGATGTCTGTAGGTAACAGTGCAGTGATATACATATTACATTGATGTCTGTAGGTAACAGTGCAGTGTTATACATATTACATTGATGTCTGTAGGTAACAGTGCAGTGATATACATATTACATTGATGTCTGTAGGTAACAGTGTAGTGTTATACATATCACATTGATGTCTGTAGGTAACAGTGCAGTGATATACATATTACATTGATGTATGTAGATAACAGTGTAGTGTTATACATATTACATTGATGTCTGTAGGTAACAGTGCAGTGATATACATATTATACATATTACATTGATGTCTGTAGGTAACAGTGCAGTGATATACATATCACATTGATGTCTGTAGATAACAGTGCAGTGTTATACATATTACATTGATGTCTGTAGGTAACAGTGCAGTGATATACATATTACATTGATGTCTGTAGGTAACAGTGCAGTGTTATACATATTACATTGATGTCTGTAAGTAACAGTGCAGTGTTATACATATTACATTGATGTCTGTAGATAACAGTGCAGTGTTATACATATTACATTGATGTCTGTAGGTAACAGTGCAGTGTTATACATATCACATTGATGTCTGTAGGTAACAGTGCAGTGTTATACATATCACATTGATGTCTGTAGGTAACAGTGCAGTGTTATACATATCACATTGATGTCTGTGGGTAACAGTGCAGTGTTATACATATTACATTAATGTCTGTAGGTAACAGTGCAGTGTTATACATATTACATTGATGTCTGTGGGTAACAGTGCAGTGATATACATATCACATTGATGCCTGTAGGTAACAGTGCAGTGTTATACATATTACATTGATGTCTGTAGGTAACAGTGCAGTGTTATACATATTACATTGATGTCTGTAGATAACAGTGCAGTGTTATACATATTACATTGATGTCTGTAGGTAACAGTGCAGTGATATACATATTACATTGATGTCTGTAGGTAACAGTGCAGTGTTATACATATTACATTGATGTCTGTAGGTAACAGTGCAGTGTTATACATATTACATTGATGTCTGTAGGTAACAGTGCAGTGTTATACATATTACATTGATGTCTGTAGGTAACAGTGCAGTGTTATACATATCACATTGCTGTCTGTAGGTAACAGTGCAGTGTTATACATATTACTTTGATGTCTGTAGGTAACAGTGCAGTGTTATACATATTACTTTGATGTCTGTAGGTAACAGTGCAGTGTTATACATATCACATTGCTGTCTGTAGGTAACAGTACAGTGTTATACATATTACATTGATGTCTGTAGGTAACAGTGCAGTGTTATACATATTACATTGATGTCTGTAGGTAACAGTGCAGTGATATACATATTACATTGATGTCTGTAGGTAACAGTGCAGTGTTATACATATTACATTGATGTCTGTAGGTAACAGTGCAGTGATATACATATCACATTGATGTCTGTAGGTAACAGTGCAGTGTTATACATATTACATTGATGTCAGTAGGTAACAGTGCAGTGTTATACATATCACATTGATGCCTGTAGGTAACAGTGCAGTGTGATACATATTACATTGATGTCTGTAGGTAACAGTGCAGTGTTATACATATTACATTGATGTCTGTAGGTAACAGTGCAGTGTTATACATATCACATTGATGTCTGTAGGTAACAGTGCAGTGATAAACATATTACATTGATGTCTGCAGGTAACAGTGCAGTGATATACATATTACATTGATGTCTGTAGGTAACAGTGCAGTGATATACATATTACATTGATGTCTGTAGGTAACAGTGCAGTGATATACATATTACATTGATGTCTGTAGGTAACAGTGCAGTGATATACATATTATACATATTACATTGATGTCTGTAGGTAACAGTGCAGTGTTATACATATTACATTGATGTCTGTAGGTAACAGTGCAGTGTTATACATATCACATTGATGTCTGTAGGTAACAGTGCAGTGATATACATATTACATTGATGTCTGCAGGTAACAGTGCAGTGATATACATATTACATTGATGTCTGTAGGTAACAGTGCAGTGATATACATATTACATAGATGTCTGTAGGTAACAGTGCAGTGATATACATATTACATAGATGTCTGTAGGTAACAGTGCAGTGATATACATATCACATTGATGTCTGTAGGTAACAGTGCAGTGTGATACATATTACATTGATGTCTGTAGGTAACAGTGCAGTGTTATACATATTACATTAATGTCTGTAGGTAACAGTGCAGTGTTATACATATCACATTGATGTCTGTAGGTAACAGTGCAGTGTTATACATATTACATTGATGTCTGTAGGTAACAGTGCTGTGATATACATATTACATAGATGTCTGTAGGTAACAGTGCAGTGATATACATATTACATAGATGTCTGTAGGTAACAGTGCAGTGTTATACATATTACATTGATGTCTGTAGGTAACAGTGCAGTGATATACATATCACATTGATGTCTGTAGGTAACAGTGCAGTGTGATACATATTACATTGATGTCTGTAGGTAACAGTGCAGTGTTATACATATTACATTAATGTCTGTAGGTAACAGTGCAGTGATATACATATTACATTAATGTCTGTAGGTAACAGTGCAGTGATATACATATTACATTGATGTCTGTAGGTAACAGTGCAGTGTTATACATATTACATAGATGTCTGTAGGTAACAGTGCAGTGATATACATATTACATTAATGTCTGTAGGTAACAGTGCAGTGATATACATATTACATTAATGTCTGTAGGTAACAGTGCAGTGATATACATATTACATTAATGTCTGTAGGTAACAGTGCAGTGTGATACATATCACATTGATGTCTGTGGGTAACAGTGCAGTGTTATACATATTACATTGATGTCTGTAGGTAACAGTGCAGTGTTATACATATCACATTGATGTCTGTAGGTAACAGTACAGTGATATACATATTACATTAATGTCTGTAGGTAACAGTGCACTGTGATACATATTACATTGATGTCTGTAGGTAACAGTGCAGTGTTATACATATTACATTGATGTCTGTAGGTAACAGTGCAGTGTGATACATATTACATTGATGTCTGTAGGTAACAGTGCAGTGTGATACATATTACATTGATGTCTGTAGGTAACAGTGCAGTGTGATACATATTACATTGATGTCTGTAGGTAACAGTGCAGTGATATACATATTACATTGATGTCTGTGGGTAACAGTGCAGTGTTATACATATTACATTGATGTCTGTGGGTAACAGTGCAGTGATATACATATTACATTGATGTCTGTAGGTAACAGTGCAGTGTTATACATATCACATTGACGTCTGTAGGTAACAGTGCAGTGTTATACATATCACATTGATGTCTGTAGGTAACAGTGCAGTGTTATACATATTACATTGATGTCTGTAGGTAACAGTGTAGTGTTATACATATCACATTGATGTCTGTAGGTAACAGTGCAGTGTTATACATATTACATTGATGTCTGTAGGTAACAGTGCAGTGTTATACATATAACATTGATGTCTGTAGGTAACAGTGCAGTGATATACATATCGCATTGATGTCTGTAGGTAACAGTGCAGTGTGATACATATTACATTGATGTCTGTAGGTAACAGTGCAGTGTGATACATATTACATTGATGTCTGTAGGTAACAGTGCAGTGTGATACATATTACATTGATGTCTGTAGATAACAGTGCAGTGTTATACATATTACATTGATGTCTGTAGGTAACAGTGCTGTGATATACATATTACATTGATGTCTGTAGGTAACAGTGCAGTGTTATACATATTACATAGATGTCTGTAGGTAACAGTGCAGTGTTATACATATTACATTGATGTCTGTAGGTAACAGTGCAGTGTTATACATATTACATTGATGTCTGTAGGTAACAGTGCAGTGTGATACATATTACATTGATGTCTGTAGGTAACAGTGTAGTGTTATACATATTACATTGATGTCTGTAGGTAACAGTGCAGTGTGATACATATTACATAGATGTCTGTAGGTAACAGTGCAGTGTTATACATATTACATTGATGTCTGTAGGTAACAGTGCAGTGTTATACATATCACATTGATGTCTGTAGGTAACAGTGCAGTGTTATACATATTACATTGATGTCTGTGGGTAACAGTGCAGTGTTATACATATCACATTGATGTCTGTGGGTAACAGTGCAGTGTTATACATATTACATTGATGTCTGTAGGTAACAGTGCAGTGTTATACATATTACATTAATGTCTGTAGGTAACAGTACAGTGTTATACATATTACATTGATGTCTGTAGGTAACAGTGCAGTGATATACATATCACATTGATGTCTGTAGGTAACAGTGCAGTGTTATACATATTACATTGATGTCTGTGGGTAACAGTGCAGTGTTATACATATTACATTGATGTCTGTAGGTAACAGTGCACTGTGATACATATTACATTGATGTCTGTAGGTAACAGTGCAGTGATATACATATCACATTGATGTCTGTAGGTAACAGTGCAGTGATATACATATTACATTGATGTCTGTAGGTAACAGTGCAGTGTTATACATATCACATTGATGTCTGTAGGTAACAGTGCAGTGATATACATATTACATTGATGTCTGTAGGTAACAGTGCAGTGTTATACATATTACATTGATGTCTGTGGGTAACAGTGCAGTGTTATACATATTACATTGATGTCTGTAGGTAACAGTGCAGTGTTATACATATTACATTGATGTCTGTAGGTAACAGTGCAGTGTTATACATATTACATTGATGTCTGTAGGTAACAGTACAGTGTTATACATATTACATCGATGTCTGTAGGTAACAGTGCAGTGTTATACATATTACATTGATGTCTGTGGGTAACAGTGCAGTGTTATACATATCACATTGATGTCTGTAGATAACAGTGCAGTGATATACATATCACATTGATGTCTGTAGATAACAGTGCAGTGTTATACATATCACATTGATGTCTGTGGGTAACAGTGCAGTGATATACATATCACATTGATGTCTGTAGGTAACAGTGCAGTGTTATACATATTACATTGATGCCTGTAGGTAACAGTGTAGTGTTATACATATTACATTGATGTCTGTAGGTAACAGTGCAGTGATATACATATTATACATATTACATTGATGTCTGTAGGTAACAGTACAGTGATATACATATCACATTGATGTCTGTAGGTAACAGTGCAGTGTTATACATATCACATTGATGTCTGTAGGTAACAGTGCAGTGTTATACATATTACATTGATGCCTGTAGGTAACAGTGCAGTGTTATACATATTACATTGATGTCTGTAGGTAACAGTGCAGTGATATACATATTACATTTATGTCTGTAGGTAACAGTGCAGTGTTATACATATCACATTGATGCCTGTAGGTAACAGTGCAGTTTTATACATATCACATTGATGCCTGTAGGTAACAGTGCAGTGATATACATATTACATTGATGTCTATAGGTAACAGTGCAGTGATATACATATTACATTGATGTCTGTAGGTAACAGTGCAGTGTTATACATATTACATTGATGTCTGTAGGTAACAGTGCAGTGTGATACATATTACATTGATGTCTGTAGGTAACAGTGCAGTGATATACATATTACATTGATGTCTGTAGGTAACAGTGCAGTGATATACATATTACATTGATGTCTGTAGGTAACAGTACAGTGATATACATATTACATTGATGTCTGTAGGTAACAGTGCAGTGATATACATATTACATTGATGTCTGTGGGTAACAGTGCAGTGTGATACATATCACATTGATGTCTGTAGGTAACAGTGCAGTGTTATACATATCACATTGATGCCTGTAGGTAACAGTGCAGTTTTATACATATCACATTGATGCCTGTAGGTAACAGTGCAGTGATATACATATTACATTGATGTCTATAGGTAACAGTGCAGTGATATACATATTACATTGATGTCTGTAGGTAACAGTGCAGTGTTATACATATTACATTGATGTCTGTAGGTAACAGTGCAGTGTGATACATATTACATTGATGTCTGTAGGTAACAGTGCAGTGATATACATATTACATTGATGTCTGTAGGTAACAGTGCAGTGATATACATATTACATTGATGTCTGTAGGTAACAGTACAGTGATATACATATTACATTGATGTCTGTAGGTAACAGTGCAGTGATATACATATTACATTGATGTCTGTAGGTAACAGTGCAGTGATATACATATCACATTGATGTCTGTAGGTAACAGTGCAGTGATATACATATTACATTGATGTCTGTAGGTAACAGTGCAGTGTTATACATATTACATTGATGTCTGTAGGTAACAGTGCAGTGTTATACATATTACATTGATGTCTGTGGATAACAGTGCAGTGATATATATATTACATTGATGTCTGTAGGTAACAGTGCAGTGATATACATATTACATTGATGTCTGTAGGTAACAGTACAGTGTTATACATATTACATTGATGTCTGTAGGTAACAGTGTAGTGTTATACATATCACATTGATGTCTGTAGGTAACAGTGTAGTGTTATACATATCACATTGATGTCTGTAGGTAACAGTGCAGTGTTATACATATTACATTGATGTCTGTAGGTAACAGTGTAGTGTTATACATATTACATTGATGTCTGTAGGTAACAGTGCAGTGATATACATATTACATTGATGTCTGTAGGTAACAGTGCAGTGATATACATATCACATTGATGTCTGTAGGTAACAGTGCAGTGATATACATATTACTTTGATGTCTGTAGGTAACAGTGCAGTGATATACATATTACTTTGATGTCTGTAGGTAACAGTGCAATGATATACATATTACATTGATGTCTGTAGGTAACAGTGCAGTGTTATACATATCATATTGATGTCTGTAGGTAACAGTGCAGTGATATACATATTACATTGATGTCTGTAGGTAACAGTGCAGTGTTATACATATCACATTGATGTCTGTAGGTAACAGTGCAGTGATATACATATTACATTGATGTCTGTAGGTAACAGTGCAGTGATATACATATTACATTGATGTCTGTAGGTAACAGTGCAGTGATATACATATTACATTGATGTCTGTAGGTAACAGTGCAGTGTTATACATATTACATTGATGTCTGTAGGTAACAGTGCAGTGATATACATATTACATTGATGTCTGTAGGTAACAGTGTAGTGTTATACATATCACATTGATGTCTGTAGGTAACAGTGCAGTGATATACATATTACATTGATGTATGTAGATAACAGTGTAGTGTTATACATATTACATTGATGTCTGTAGGTAACAGTGCAGTGATATACATATTATACATATTACATTGATGTCTGTAGGTAACAGTGCAGTGATATACATATCACATTGATGTCTGTAGATAACAGTGCAGTGTTATACATATTACATTGATGTCTGTAGGTAACAGTGCAGTGATATACATATTACATTGATGTCTGTAGGTAACAGTGCAGTGTTATACATATTACATTGATGTCTGTAGGTAACAGTGCAGTGTTATACATATTACATTGATGTCTGTAGATAACAGTGCAGTGTTATACATATTACATTGATGTCTGTAGGTAACAGTGCAGTGTTATACATATCACATTGATGTCTGTAGGTAACAGTGCAGTGTTATACATATCACATTGATGTCTGTAGGTAACAGTGCAGTGTTATACATATCACATTGATGTCTGTGGGTAACAGTGCAGTGTTATACATATTACATTAATGTCTGTAGGTAACAGTGCAGTGTTATACATATTACATTGATGTCTGTGGGTAACAGTGCAGTGATATACATATCACATTGATGCCTGTAGGTAACAGTGCAGTGTTATACATATTACATTGATGTCTGTAGGTAACAGTGCAGTGTTATACATATTACATTGATGTCTGTAGATAACAGTGCAGTGTTATACATATTACATTGATGTCTGTAGGTAACAGTGCAGTGATATATATATTACATTGATGTCTGTAGGTAACAGTGCAGTGTTATACATATTACATTGATGTCTGTAGGTAACAGTGCAGTGTTATACATATTACATTGATGTCTGTAGGTAACAGTGCAGTGTTATACATATTACATTGATGTCTGTAGGTAACAGTGCAGTGTTATACATATCACATTGCTGTCTGTAGGTAACAGTGCAGTGTTATACATATTACTTTGATGTCTGTAGGTAACAGTGCAGTGTTATACATATTACTTTGATGTCTGTAGGTAACAGTGCAGTGTTATACATATCACATTGCTGTCTGTAGGTAACAGTACAGTGTTATACATATTACATTGATGTCTGTAGGTAACAGTGCAGTGTTATACATATTACATTGATGTCTGTAGGTAACAGTGCAGTGATATACATATTACATTGATGTCTGTAGGTAACAGTGCAGTGTTATACATATTACATTGATGTCTGTAGGTAACAGTGCAGTGATATACATATCACATTGATGTCTGTAGGTAACAGTGCAGTGTTATACATATTACATTGATGTCTGTAGGTAACAGTGCAGTGTTATACATATCACATTGATGCCTGTAGGTAACAGTGCAGTGTGATACATATTACATTGATGTCTGTAGGTAACAGTGCAGTGTTATACATATTACATTGATGTCTGTAGGTAACAGTGCAGTGTTATACATATCACATTGATGTCTGTAGGTAACAGTGCAGTGATATACATATTACATTGATGTCTGCAGGTAACAGTGCAGTGATATACATATTACATTGATGTCTGTAGGTAACAGTGCAGTGATATACATATTACATTGATGTCTGTAGGTAACAGTGCAGTGATATACATATTACATTGATGTCTGTAGGTAACAGTGCAGTGATATACATATTATACATATTACATTGATGTCTGTAGGTAACAGTGTAGTGATATACATATTACATTGATGCCTGTAGGTAACAGTGCAGTGTTATACATATTACATTGATGTCTGTAGGTAACAGTGCAGTGTTATACATATTACATTGATATCTGTGGATAACAGTGCAGTGATATACATATTACATTGATGTCTGTAGGTAACAGTGCAGTGTTATACATATTACATTGATGTCTGTAGGTAACAGTGCAGTGATATACATATTACATTGATGTCTGTAGGTAACAGTGCAGTGGTATACATATTACTTTGATGTCTGTAGGTAACAGTGCAGTGTTATACATATTACATTGATGTCTGTAGGTAACAGTGCAGTGTTATACATATTACATTTATGTCTGTAGGTAACAGTGCAGTGTTATACATATCACATTGATGCCTGTAGGTAACAGTGCAGTGATATACATATTACATTTATGTCTGTAGGTAACAGTGCAGTGTTATACATATCACATTGATGTCTGTAGGTAACAGTGCAGTGTTATACATATTACATTGATGTCTGTAGGTAACAGTGCAGTGATATACATATTACATTGATGTCTGTAGGTAACAGTGCAGTGATATACATATTACATTGATGTCTGTAGGTAACAGTGCAGTGATATACATATTACATTTATGTCTGTAGGTAACAGTGCAGTGTTATACATATTACATTGATGTCTGTAGGTAACAGTGCAGTGTTATACATATTACATTGATGTCTGTAGGTAACAGTGCAGTGATATACATATTACATTGATGTCTGTAGGTAACAGTGCAGTGTTATACATATCACATTGATGTCTGTAGGTAACAGTGCAGTGTTATACATATTACATTGATGTCTGTAGGTAACAGTGCAGTGTTATACATATTACATTGATGTCTGTAGGTAACAGTGCAGTGTTATACATATTACATTTATGTCTGTGGGTAACAGTGCAGTGATATACATATTACATTGATGTCTGTAGGTAACAGTGCAGTGTTATACATATCACATTGATGTCTGTAGGTAACAGTGCAGTGATATACATATTACATTTATGTCTGTAGGTAACAGTGCAGTGTTATACATATCACATTGATGCCTGTAGGTAACAGTGCAGTTTTATACATATCACATTGATGTCTGTAGATAACAGTGCAGTGTTATACATATCACATTGATGTCTGTAGGTAACAGTGCAGTGTTATACATATTACATTGATGTCTGTAGGTAACAGTACAGTGTTATACATATCACATTGATGTCTGTAGGTAACAGAGCAGTGATATACATATTACATTTATGTCTGTAGGTAACAGTGCAGTGTTATACATATCACATTGATGTCTGTAGGTAACAGTGCAGTGGTATACATATTACTTTGATGTCTGTAGGTAACAGTGCAGTGGTATACATATTACTTTGATGTCTGTAGGTAACAGTGTAGTGTTATACATATCACATTGATGTCTGTAGGTAACAGTGCAGTGTTATACATATTACATTGATATCTGTAGGTAACAGTGCAGTGTTATACATATTAAATTGATGTCTGTAGGTAACAGTGCAGTGTTATACATATTACATTGTTTCCTGTAGGTAACAGTGCAGTGTTATACATATTACTTTGATGTCTGTAGGTAACGGTGCAGTGTTATACATATTACATTGATGTCTGTAGGTAACAGTGCAGTGTTATACATATTACATTGATGTCTGTAGGTAACAGTGCAGTGATATACATATTACATTGATGTCTGTAGGTAACAGTGCAGTGATATACATATTACATTGATGTCTGTAGGTAACAGTGCAGTGATATACATATCACATTGATGTCTGTAGGTAACAGTGCAGTGTTATACATATTACATTGATGCCTGTAGGTAACAGTGCAGTGATATACATATTACATTGATGTCTGTAGGTAACAGTGCAGTGATATACATATTACATTGATGTCTGTAGGTTACAGTGCAGTGATATACATATCACATTGATGTCTGTAGGTAACAGTGCAGTGTTATACATATTACATTGATGTCTGTGGGTAACAGTGCAGTGATATACATATTACATTGATGTCTGTAGGTAACAGTGCAGTGATATACATATCACATTGATGTCTGTAGATAACAGTGCAGTGTTATACATATTACATTGATGTCTGTAGGTAACAGTGCAGTGATATACATATTACATTGATGTCTGTAGGTAACAGTGTAGTGTTATACATATCACATTGATGTCTGTAGGTAACAGTGCAGTGTTATACATATCACATTGATGTCTGTAGGTAACAGTGCAGTGTTATACATATTACATTGATGTCTGTAGGTAACAGTGCAGTGATATACATATTACATTGATGTCTGTAGGTAACAGTGCAGTGTTATACATATTACATTGTTTCCTGTAGGTAACAGTGCAGTGTGATACATATTACATAGATGTCTGTAGGTAACAGTCCAGTGTTATACATATTACTTTGATGTCTGTAGGTAACAGTGCAGTGTTATACATATCACATTGATGCCTGTAGGTAACAGTGCAGTGTTATACATATTACATTGATGTCTGTAGGTAACAGTGCAGTGTTATACATATCACATTGCTTTCTGTAGGTAACAGTACAGTGATATACATATTACATTGATGTCTGTAGGTAACAGTGCAGTGTTATACATATTACATTGATGTCTGTGGGTAACAGTGCAGTGTTATACATATTACATTGATGTCTGTGGGTAACAGTGCAGTGATATACATATTACATTGATGTCTGTAGGTAACAGTGCAGTGTTATACATATCACATTGATGTCTGTAGGTAACAGTGCAGTGTTATACATATTACATTGATGTCTGTAGGTAACAGTGCAGTGATATACATATTACATTGATGTCTGTGGGTAACAGTGCAGTGTTATACATATTACATTGATGTCTGTGGGTAACAGTGCAGTGATATACATATTACATTGATGTCTGTAGGTAACAGTGCAGTGTTATACATATCACATTGATGTCTGTATGTAACAGTGTAGTGATATACATATTACATTGATGTCTGTAGGTAACAGTGCAGTGATATACATATTACATTGATGTCTGTAGGTAACAGTGCAGTGTTATACATATTACATTGATGTCTGTAGGTAACAGTGCAGTGTTATACATATTATATTGATGTCTGTAGGTAACAGTGCAGTGTTATACATATCACATTGCTGTCTGTGGGTAACAGTGCAGTGATATACATATTACATTGATGTCTGTAGGTAACAGTGCAGTGATATACATATTACATTGATGTCTGTAGGTAACAGTGCAGTGTTATACATATCACATTGATGTCTGTAGGTAACAGTGTAGTGATATACATATTACATTGATGTCTGTAGGTAACAGTGCAGTGATATACATATTACATTGATGTCTGTAGGTAACAGTGCAGTGTTGTACATATTACATTGATGTCTGTAGGTAACAGTGCAGTGTTATACATATTACATTGATGTCTGTAGGTAACAGTGCAGTGTTATACATATCACATTGCTGTCTGTAGGTAACAGTACAGTGATATACATATTACATTGATGTCTGTGGGTAACAGTGCAGTGTTATACATATCACATTGATGTCTGTGGGTAACAGTGCAGTGTTATACATATTACATTGATGTCTGTGGGTAACAGTGCAGTGATATACATATCACATTGATGCCTGTAGGTAACAGTGCAGTGTTATACATATTACATTGATGTCTGTGGGTAACAGTGCAGTGATATACATATTACATTGATGTCTGTAGGTAACAGTGCAGTGTTATACATATTACATTGATGTCTGTGGGTAACAGTGCAGTGTTATACATATTACATTGATGTCTGTTGGTAACAGTGCAGTGATATACATATTACATTGATGTCTGTAGGTAACAGTGCAGTGTTATACATATTACATTGATGTCTGTAGGTAACAGTGCAGTGATATACATATTACATTGATGTATGTAGGTAACAGTGCAGTGTTATACATATCACATTGACGTCTGTAGGTAACAGTGCAGTGTTATACATATTACATTGATGTCTGTAGGTAACAGTGCAGTGTTATACATATCACATTGATGTCTGTAGGTAACAGTGCAGTGTTATACATATTACATTGATGTCTGTAGGTAACAGTACAGTGTTATAAATATTACATTGATGTCTGTAGGTAACAGTGCAGTGATATACATATCACATTGATGTCTGTAGGTAACAGTGCAGTGATATACATATCACATTGATGTCTGTGGGTAACAGTGCAGTGTTATACATATCACATTGATGTCTGTAGGTAACAGTACAGTGTTATACATATCACATTGATGTCTGTAGGTAACAGTGCAGTGTTATACATATCACATTGATGTCTGTAGGTAACAGTGCAGTGATATACATATCACATTGATGTCTGTAGGTAACAGTACAGTGTTATACATATTACATTGATGTCTGTAGGTAACAGTGCAGTGTTATACATATTACATTGATGTCTGTAGGTAACAGTGCAGTGATATACATATCACATTGATGTCTGTAGGTAACAGTGCAGTGTTATACATATTACATTGATGTCTGTAGGTAACAGTACAGTGTTATACATATTACATTGATGTCTGTAGGTAACAGTGCAGTGTTATACATATCACATTGATGTCTGTAGGTAACAGTGTAGTGTTATACATATTACATTGATGTCTGTAGGTAACAGTGCAGTGATATACATATTACATTGATGTCTGTAGGTAACAGTGCAGTGTTATACATATTACATTGATGTCTGTAGGTAACAGTGCAGTGTTATACATATTACATTGATGTCTGTAGGTAACAGTACAGTGTTATACATATAACATTGATGTCTGTAGGTAACAGTGCAGTGTTATACATATCACATTGATGTCTGTAGGTAACAGTACAGTGATATACATATTACATTGATGTCTGTAGGTAACAGTGCAGTGTTATACATATTACATTGATGTCTGTAGGTAACAGTGCAGTGATATACATATTACATTGATGTCTGTAGGTAACAGTGCAGTGTTATACATATCACATTGACGTCTGTAGGTAACAGTGCAGTGTTATACATATTACATTGATGTCTGTAGGTAACAGTGCAGTGTTATACATATTACATTGATGTCTGTAGGTAACAGTGCAGTGTTATACATATTACATTGATGTCTGTAGGTAACAGTGCAGTGTTATACATATCACATTGATGTCTGTAGGTAACAGTGTAGTGATATACATATTACATTAATGTCTGTAGGTAACAGTGCAGTGTTATACATATTACATTGATGTCTGTAGGTAACAGTGCAGTGTTATACATATTACATTGATGTCTGTAGGTAACAGTGCAGTGTTATACATATTACATTGATGTCTGTAGGTAACAGTGCAGTGATATACATATTACATTGATGTCTGTAGGTAACAGTGCAGTGTTATACATATTACATTGATGTCTGTAGGTAACAGTGCAGTGATATACATATTACATTGATGTCTGTAGGTAACAGTGCAGTGATATACATATTACATTGATGTCTGTAGGTAACAGTGCAGTGATATACATATTACATTGATGTCTGTAGGTAACAGTGCAGTGTTATACATATCACATTGATGTCTGTTGGTAACAGTGCAGTGTTATACATATTACATTGATGTCTGTAGGTAACAGTGCAGTGTTATACATATTACATTGATGTCTGTTGGTAACAGTGCAGTGATATACATATTACATTGATGTCTGTAGGTAACAGTGCAGTGTTATACATATCACATTGACGTCTGTAGGTAACAGTGCAGTGTTATACATATTACATTGATGTCTGTAGGTAACAGTGCAGTGTTATACATATTACATTGATGTCTGTAGGTAACAGTGCAGTGTTATACATATTACATTGATGTCTGTAGGTAACAGTGCAGTGTTATACATATTACATTAATGTCTGTAGATAACAGTACAGTGTTATACATATTACATTGATGTCTGTAGGTAACAGTGCAGTGTTATACATATTACATTGATGTCTGTAGGTAACAGTGCAGTGATATACATATTACATTGATGTCTGTAGGTAACAGTGCAGTGATATACATATTACATTGATGTCTGTAGGTAACAGTGCAGTGTTATACATATCACATTGATGCCTGTAGGTAACAGTACAGTGTTATACATATTACATTGATGTCTGTCGGTAACAGTACAGTGTTATACATATTACATTGATGTCTGTAGGTAACAGTGCAGTGATATACATATCACATTGATGTCTGTTGGTAACAGTGCAGTGTTATACATATTACATTGATGTCTGTTGGTAACAGTGCAGTGATATACATATTACATTGATGTATGTAGATAACAGTGCAGTGTTATACATATTACATTGATGTCTGTAGGTAACAGTGCAGTGATATACATATTACATTTATGTCTGTAGGTAACAGTGCAGTGATATACATATTACATTGATGTCTGTAGGTAACAGTGCAGTGTTATACATATTACATTGATGTCTGTAGGTAACAGTGCAGTGTTATACATATCACATTGATGCCTGTAGGTAACAGTGCAGTGTTATACATATCACATTGATGTCTGTAGGTAACAGTGCAGTGTTATACATATCACATTGATGTCTGTAGGTAACAGTGCAGTGATATACATATTACATTGATGTCTGTAGGTAACAGTGCAGTGTTATACATATTACATTGATGTCTGTAGGTAACAGTGCAGTGATATACATATTACATTGATGTCTGTAGGTAACAGTGCAGTGATATACATATTACATTGATGTCTGTAGGTAACAGTGCAGTGTTATACATATTACATTGATGTCTGTAGGTAACAGTGCAGTGATACACATATTACATTGATGTCTGTAGGTAACAGTGCAGTGATATACATATTACATTTATGTCTGTAGGTAACAGTGCAGTGTTATACATATTACATTGATGTCTGTAGGTAACAGTGCAGTGTGATACATATTACATTGATGTCTGTAGGTAACATTGCAGTGATATACATATCACATTGATGTCTGTAGGTAACAGTTCAGTGATACACATATCACATTGATGTCTGTAGGTAACAGTGCAGTGTTATACATATTACATTGATGTCTGTAGGTAACAGTGCAGTGATATACATATTACATTGATGTCTGTAGGTAACAGTGCAGTGTTATACATATTACATTGATGTCTGTAGGTAACAGTGCAGTGTTATACATATTACATTGATGTCTGTAGGTAACAGTGCAGTGATATACATATTACATTGATGTCTGTAGGTAACAGTGCAGTGATATACATATCACATTGATGTCTGTTGGTAACAGTGCAGTGTTATACATATTACATTGATGTCTGTTGGTAACAGTGCAGTGATATACATATTACATTGATGTATGTAGATAACAGTGCAGTGTTATACATATCACATTGATGTCTGTAGGTAACAGTGCAGTGTGATACATATTACATTGATGTCTGTTGGTAACAGTGCAGTGTTATACATATTACATTGATGTCTGTAGGTAACAGTGCAGTGATATACATATTACATTTATGTCTGTAGGTAACAGTGCAGTGTTATACATATTACATTGATGTCTGTAGGTAACAGTGCAGTGATATACATATTACATTGATGTCTGTAGGTAACAGTGCAGTGATATACATATTACATTGATGTCTGTAGGTAACAGTGCAGTGTTATACATATTACATTGATGTCTGTAGGTAACAGTGCAGTGTTATACATATTACATTGATGTCTGTAGGTAACAGTGCAGTGATATATATATCACATTGATGTCTGTGGGTAACAGTGCAGTGTTATACATATTACATTGATGTCTGTAGGTAACAGTGCAGTGTTATACATATTACATTGATGTCTGTTGGTAACAGTGCAGTGTTATACATATTACATTGATGTCTATAGGTAACAGTGCAGTGATATACATATTACATTGATGTCTGTAGGTAACAGTGCAGTGTTATACATATCACATTGATGTCTGTAGGTAACAGTGCAGTGTTATACATATTACATTGATGTCTGTAGGTAACAGTGCAGTGTTATACATATTACATTGATGTCTGTAGGTAACAGTGCAGTGTTATACATATCACATTGATGTCTGTAGGTAACAGTGCAGTGTTATACATATCACTTTGATGTCTGTAGGTAACAGTGCAGTGTTATACATATTACATTGATGCCTGTAGGTAACAGTGCAGTGTTATACATATTACATTGATGTCTGTAGGTAACAGTGCAGTGATATACATATTACATTGATGTCTGTAGGTAACAGTGCAGTGTTATACATATTACATTGATGTCTGTAGGTAACAGTGCAGTGATATACATATTACATTGATGTCTGTAGGTAACAGTGTAGTGTTATACATATTACATTGATGTCTGTAGGTAACAGTGCAGTGATATACATATCACATTGATGTCTGTAGGTAACAGTGCAGTGTTATACATATCACATTGATGTCTGTAGGTAACAGTGTAGTGTTATACATATCACATTGATGCCTGTAGGTAACAGTGCAGTGTTATACATATCACATTGATGTCTGTAGGTAACAGTGCAGTGATATACATATTACATTGATGTCTGTAGGTAACAGTGCAGTGATATACATATTACATTGATGTCTGTAGGTAACAGTGCAGTGATATACATATTACATTGATGTCTGTAGGTAACAGTGCAGTGTTATACATATCACATTGATGTCTGTAGGTAACAGTGCAGTGTTATACATATTACATTGATGTCTGTAGGTAACAGTGCAGTGTTATACATATTACATTGATGTCTGTAGGTAACAGTGCAGTGATATACATATTACATTGATGTCTGTAGGTAACAGTGTAGTGTTATACATATTACATTGATGTCTGTAGGTAAAAGTGCAGTGATATACATATTACATTGATGTCTGTAGGTAACAGTGCAGTGATATACATATTACATTGATGTCTGTAGGTAACAGTGTAGTGTTATACATATCACATTGATGCCTGTAGATAACAGTGCAGTGTTATACATATCACATTGATGTCTGTAGGTAACAGTGCAGTGTTATACATATCACATTGATGTCTGTAGGTAACAGTGCAGTGATATACATATTACATTGATGTCTGTAGGTAACAGTGTAGTGTTATACATATTACATTGATGTCTGTAGGTAAAAGTGCAGTGATATACATATTACATTGATGTCTGTAGGTAACAGTGCAGTGATATACATATTACATTGATGTCTGTAGGTAACAGTGTAGTGTTATACATATCACATTGATGCCTGTAGGTAACAGTGCAGTGTTATACATATAACATTGATGTCTGTAGGTAACAGTACAGTGTTATACATATAACATTGATGTCTGTAGGTAACAGTGCAGTGTTATACATATCACATTGATGTCTGTAGGTAACAGTGCAGTGATATACATATCACATTGATGTCTGTAGGTAACAGTGCAGTGTTATACATATTACATTGATGTCTGTAGGTAACAGTGCAGTGATATACATATTACATTGATGTCTGTAGGTAACAGTGCAGTGATATACATATTACATTGATGTCTGTAGGTAACAGTGCAGTGATATACATATTACATTGATGTCTGTTGGTAACAGTGCAGTGTTATACATATTACATTGATGTCTGTAGGTAACAGTGCAGTGTTATACATATCACATTGATGTCTGTAGGTAACAGTGCAGTGTTATACATATTACATTGATGTCTGTAGGTAACAGTGCAGTGTTATACATATTACATTGATGTCTGTAGGTAACAGTGCAGTGATATACATATTACATTGATGTCTGTAGGTTACAGTGCAGTGTTATACATATTACATTGATGTCTGTAGGTAACAGTGCAGTGATATACATATTACATTGATGTCTGTAGGTTACAGTGCAGTGTTATACATATTACATAGATGTCTGTAGGTAACAGTGCAGTGTTATACATATTACATAGATGTCTGTAGGTATCAGTACAGTGTTATACATATTACATTGATGCCTGTAGGTAACAGTGCAGTGTTATACATATTACATTGATGCCTGTAGGTAACAGTGTAGTGTTATACATATTACATTGATGTCTGTAGATAACAGTGCAGTGTGATACATATTACATTGATGTCTGTAGGTAACAGTGCAGTGATATACATATTACATTGATGTCTGTAGGTAACAGTGCAGTGTTATACATATCACATTGATGTCTGTAGGTAACAGTGTAGTGTTATACATATTACATTGATGTCTGTAGGTAACAGTGCAGTGTTATACATATAACATTGATGTCTGTAGGTAACAGTGCAGTGTTATACATATTACATTGATGTCTGTAGGTAACAGTGTAGTGATATACATATCACATTGATGTCTGTAGGTAACAGTACAGTGTTATACATATTACATTGATGTCTGTAGGTAACAGTACAGTGTTATACATATTACATTGATGTCTGTGGGTAACAGTGCAGTGATATACATATTACATTGATGTCTGTAGGTAACAGTGCAGTGATATACATATTACATTGATGTCTGTAGGTAACAGTGCAGTGATATACATATTACATTAATGTCTGTAGGTAACAGTGTAGTGTTATACATATCACATTGATGTCTGTAGGTAACAGTGTAGTGATATACATATCACATTGATGTCTGTAGGTAACAGTACAGTGTTATACATATCACATTGATGTCTGTAGGTAACAGTGCAGTGTTATACATATTATATTGATGTCTGTAGGTAACAGTACAGTGTTATACATATTACATTGATGTCTGTAGGTAACAGTGCAGTGATATACATATTACATTGATGTCTGTAGGTAACAGTGCAGTGTTATACATATTACATTGATGTCTGTAGGTAACAGTGCAGTGATATACATATTACATTGATGTCTGTAGGTAACAGTGCAGTGATATACATATTACATTGATGTCTGTAGGTAACAGTGTAGTGATATACATATTACATTGATGTCTGTAGGTAACAGTGCAGTGTTATACATATAACATTGATGTCTGTAGGTAACAGTGCAGTGATATACATATCACATTGATGTCTGTAGGTAACAGTGCAGTGATATACATATTACATTGATGTCTGTAGGTAACAGTGCAGTGTTATACATATCACATTGATGTCTGTAGGTAACAGTGCAGTGATATACATATTACATTGATGTCTGTAGGTAACAGTGCAGTGTTATACATATTACATTGATGTCTGTAGGTAACAGTGCAGTGATATACATATTACATTGATGTCTGTAGGTAACAGTGCAGTGTTATACATATCACATTGATGTCTGTAGGTAACAGTGCAGTGATATACATATTACATTGATGTCTGTAGGTAACAGTGCAGTGTTATACATATTACATTGATGTCTGTAGGTAACAGTGCAGTGTTATACAGATTACATTGATGCCTGTAGGTAACAGTGCAGTGATATACATATTACATTGATGTCTGTAGGTAACAGTGCAGTGTTATACATATTACATTGATGTCTGTAGGTAACAGTGCAGTGTTATACATATCACATTGATGTCTGTAGGTAACAGTGCAGTGTTATACATATTACATTGATGTCTGTAGGTAACAGTGCAGTGTTATACATATCACATTGATGTCTGTTGGTAACAGTGCAGTGTTATACATATCACATTGATGTCTGTTGGTAACAGTGCAGTGATATACATATTACATTGATGTCTGTAGGTAACAGTGCAGTGATATACATATTACATTGATGTCTGTAGGTAACAGTGCAGTGTTATACATATTACATTGATGTCTGTAGGTAACAGTGCAGTGATATACATATTACATTGATGTCTGTAGGTAACAGTGCAGTGATATACATATTACATTGATGTCTGTAGGTAACAGTGCAGTGATATACATATTACATTGATGTCTGTAGGTAACAGTGCAGTGTTATACATATTACATTGATGTCTGTAGGTAACAGTGCAGTGATATACATATTACATTGATGTCTGTAGGTAACAGTGCAGTGATATACATATTACATTGATGTCTGTAGGTAAAAGTGCAGTGATATACATATTACATTGATGTCTGTAGGTAACAGTGCAGTGTTATACATATTACATTGATGTCTGTAGGTAACAGTGCAGTGTTATACATATTACATTGATGTCTGTAGGTAACAGTGCAGTGTTATACATATCACATTGATGTCTGTAGGTAACAGTGCAGTGATATACATATTACATTGATGTCTGTAGGTAACAGTGCAGTGTTATACATATTACATTGATGTCTGTAGGTAACAGTGCAGTGTTATACATATTACATTGATGTCTGTAGGTAACAGTGCAGTGTTATACATATTACATTGATGTCTGTAGGTAACAGTGCAGTGTTATACATATTACATTGATGTCTGTAGGTAACAGTGCAGTGATATACATATTACATTGATGTCTGTAGGTAACAGTGCAGTGTTATACATATCACATTGATGTCTGTAGGTAACAGTGCAGTGTTATACATATTACATTGATGTCTGTAGGTAACAGTGCAGTGTTATACATATCACATTGATGTCTGTAGGTAACAGTGCAGTGTTATACATATTACATTGATGTCTGTAGGTAACAGTGCAGTGTTATACATATCACATTGATGTCTGTAGGTAACAGTGCAGTGTTATACATATTACATTGATGTCTGTAGGTAACAGTGCAGTGATATACATATTACATTGATGTCTGTAGGTAACAGTGCAGTGTTATACATATTACATTGATGTCTGTAGGTAACAGTGCAGTGTTATACATATTACATTGATGTCTGTAGGTAACAGTGCAGTGTTATACATATTACATTGATGTCTGTAGGTAACAGTGCAGTGATATACATATTACATTGATGTCTGTAGGTAACAGTGTAGTGATATACATATTACATTGATGTCTGTAGGTAACAGTGCAGTGATATACATATTACATTGATGTCTGTAGGTAACAGTGTAGTGATATACATATTACATTGATGTCTGTAGGTAACAGTGCAGTGTTATACATATAACATTGATGTCTGTAGGTAACAGTGCAGTGATATACATATCACATTGATGTCTGTAGGTAACAGTGCAGTGATATACATATTACATTGATGTCTGTAGGTAACAGTGCAGTGTTATACATATCACATTGATGTCTGTAGGTAACAGTGCAGTGATATACATATTACATTGATGTCTGTAGGTAACAGTGCAGTGTTATACATATTACATTGATGTCTGTAGGTAACAGTGCAGTGATATACATATTACATTGATGTCTGTAGGTAACAGTGCAGTGTTATACATATCACATTGATGTCTGTAGGTAACAGTGCAGTGATATACATATTACATTGATGTCTGTAGGTAACAGTGCAGTTGTTATACATATTACATTGATGTCTGTAGGTACAGTGCAGTGTTATACATATTACATTGATGTCTGTAGGTAACAGTGCAGTGTTATACATATTACATTGATGTCTGTAGGTAACAGTGCAAGTGTTATACATATCACATTGATGTCTGTAGGTAACAGTGCAGTGTTATACATATTACATTGATGTCTGTAGGTAACAGTGCAGTGTTATACATATTACATTGATGTCTGTAGGTAACAGTGCAGTGTTATACATATCACATTGATGTCTGTAGGTAACAGTGTAGTGATATACATATTACATTAATGTCTGTAGGTAACAGTGCAGTGTTATACATATTACATTGATGTCTGTAGGTAACAGTGCAGTGTTATACATATTACATTGATGTCTGTAGGTAACAGTGCAGTGTTATACATATCACATTGATGTCTGTAGGTAACAGTGTAGTGATATACATATTACATTAATGTCTGTAGGTAACAGTGCAGTGTTATACATATTACATTGATGTCTGTAGGTAACAGTGCAGTGATATACATATTACATTGATGTCTGTAGGTAACAGTGCAGTGATATACATATTACATTGATGTCTGTAGGTAACAGTGCAGTGTTATACATATCACATTGATGTCTGTTGGTAACAGTGCAGTGTTATACATATTACATTGATGTCTGTAGGTAACAGTGCAGTGTTATACATATTACATTGATGTCTGTTGGTAACAGTGCAGTGATATACATATTACATTGATGTCTGTAGGTAACAGTGCAGTGTTATACATATCACATAGACGTCTGTAGGTAACAGTGCAGTGTTATACATATTACATTGATGTCTGTAGATAACAGTGCAGTGTTATACATATTACATTGATGTCTGTAGGTAACAGTGCAGTGTTATACATATTACATTGATGTATGTAGATAACAGTGCAGTGTTATACATATTACATTGATGTCTGTAGGTAACAGTTCAGTGATATACATATTACATTGATGTCTGTAGGTAACAGTGCAGTGATATACATATTACATTGATGTCTGTAGGTAACAGTGCAGTGTTATACATATCACATTGATGTCTGTAGGTAACAGTGCAGTGATATACATATTACATTGATGTCTGTAGGTAACAGTGCAGTGATATACATATTACATTGATGTCTGTAGGTAACAGTGTAGTGATATACATATTACATTGATGTCTGTAGGTAACAGTGCAGTGTTATATATATCACATTGATGTCTGTAGGTAACAGTGCAGTGATATACATATTACATTTATGTCTGTAGGTAACAGTGCAGTGTTATACATATTACATTGATGTCTGTAGGTAACAGTGCAGTGATATACATATTACATTTATGTCTGTAGGTAACAGTGCAGTGTTATACATATTACATTGATGTCTGTTGGTAACAGTGCAGTGTTATACATATTACATAGATGTCTGTAGGTAACAGTGTAGTGATATACATATTACATTGATGTCTGTAGGTAACAGTGTAGTGATATACATATTACATTGATGTCTGTAGGTAACAGTGCAGTGATATACATATTACATTGATGTCTGTAGGTAACAGTGCAGTGATATACATATTACATTGATGTCTGTAGGTAACAGTGCAGTGATATACATATTACATTTATGTCTGTAGGTAACAGTGCAGTGTTATACATATTACATTGATGTCTGTAGGTAACAGTGCAGTGATATACATATTACATTTATGTCTGTAGGTAACAGTGCAGTGTTATACATATTACATTGATGTCTGTTGGTAACAGTGCAGTGTTATACATATTACATAGATGTCTGTAGGTAACAGTGTAGTGATATACATATTACATTGATGTCTGTAGGTAACAGTGCAGTGTTATACATATTACATTGATGTCTGTAGGTAACAGTGCAGTGATATACATATTACATTGATGTCTGTAGGTAACAGTGCAGTGTTATACATATTACATTGATGTCTGTAGGTAACAGTGCAGTGTTTATACATATTACATTGATGTCTGTAGGTAACAGTGCAGTGATATACATATTACATTGATGTCTGTAGGTAAACAGTGCAGTGTTATACATATCACATTGATGTCTGTAGGTAACAGTGCAGTGTTATACATATTACATTGATGTCTGTAGGTAACAGTGCAGTGATATACATATTACATTGATGTCTGTAGGTAACAGTGCAGTGTTATACATATTACATTGTGTCTGTAGGTAACAGTGCAGTGATATACATATTACATTGATGTCTGTAGGTAACAGTGCAGTGTTATACATATTACATTGATGCCTGTAGGTAACAGTGCAGTGTTATACATATCACATTGATGTCTGTAGGTAACAGTGCAGTGTTATACATATTACATTGATGTCTGTAGGTAACAGTACAGTGTTATACATATTACATTGATGTCTGTAGGTAACAGTACAGTGTTATACATATTACATTGATGTCTGTAGGTAACGTGCAGTGTTATACATATTACATTGATATCTGTAGGTAACAGTGCAGTGTTATACATATTACATTGATGTCTGTAGGTAACAGTGCAGTGTTATACATATCACTTGATGTCTGTAGGTAACAGTGCAGTGTTATACATATTACATTGATGTCTGTAGGTAACAGTGCAGTGTTATACATATCACATTGATGTCTGTAGGTAACAGTGCAGTGTTATACATATTACATTGATGTCTGTAGGTAACAGTGCAGTGATATACATATTACATTGATGTCTGTAGGTAACAGTGCAGTGTTATACATATCACATTGATGTCTGTAGGTAACAGTGCAGTGATATACATATTACATTGATGTCTGTAGGTAACAGTGCAGTGTTATACATATTACATTGATGCCTGTAGGTAACAGTGCAGTGATATACATATTACATTGATGTATGTAGGTAACAGTGCAGGTGTTATACATATCACATTGCTGTCTGTAGGTAACAGTGCAGTGTTATACATATCACATTGATGTCTGTAGGTAACAGTGCAGTGTTATACATATTACATTGATGTCTGTAGGTAACAGTGCAGTGTTATACATATAACATTGATGTCTGTAGGTAACAGTGCAGTGTTATACATATCACATTGATGCCTGTAGGTAACAGTGCAGTGATATACATATCACATTGATGTCTGTAGGTAACAGTGCAGTGATATACATATTACATTGATGTCTGTAGGTAACAGTGCAGTGATATACATATTACATTGATGTCTGTAGGTAACAGTGCAGGTGTTATACATATTACATTAATGTCTGTAGGTAACAGTGCAGTGATATACATATTACATTGATGTCTGTGGATAACAGTGCAGTGATATACATATTACATTGATGTCTGTAGGTAACAGTGCAGTGTTATACATATTACATTGATGTCTGTAGGTAACAGTGCAGTGATATACATATTACATTGATGTCTGTGGGTAACAGTGCAGTGTTATACATATTACATTGATGTCTGTAGGTAACAGTGCAGTGTTATACATATAACATTGATGTCTGTAGGTAACAGTACAGTGTTATACATATCACATTGATGTCTGTAGGTAACAGTGCAGTGTTATACATATCACATTGATGTCTGTAGGTAACAGTGCAGTGATATACATATTACATTGATGTCTGTAGGTAACAGTGCAGTGTTATACATATTACATTGATGCCTGTAGGTAACAGTGCAGTGTTATACATATCACATTGATGTCTGTAGGTAACAGTGCAGTGATATACATATTACATTGATGTCTGTAGGTAACAGTGTAGTGTTATACATATTACATTGATGTCTGTAGGTAACAGACATGTGATATACATATTACATTGATGTCTGTAGGTAACAGTGCAGTGTTATACATATTACATTGATGTCTGTAGGTAACAGTGCAGTGTTATACATATTACATTGATGTCTGTAGGTAACAGTGCAGTGTTATACATATTACTTTGATGTCTGTAGGTAACAGTGCAGTGTTATACATATTACATTGATGTCTGTAGGTAACAGTGCAGTGTTATACATATCACATTGATGTCTGTAGGCAATAGTGCAGTGTTATACATATAACATTGATGTCTGTAGGTAACAGTGCAGTGTTATACATATCACATTGATGTCTGTAGGTAACAGTGCAGTGTTATACATATTACATTGATGTCTGTAGGTAACAGTGCAGTGATATACATATTACATTGATGTCTGTGGGTAACAGTGCAGTGTTATACATATTACATTGATGTCTGTAGGTAACAGTTCAGTGATATACATATTACATTGATGTCTGTAGGTAACAGTGCAGTGATATACATATCACATTGATGTCTGTAGGTAACAGTGCAGTGTTATACATATCACATTGATGTCTGTAGGTAACAGTGCAGTGTTATACATATCACATTGATGTCTGTAGGTAACAGTGCAGTGATATACATATTACATTGATGTCTGTAGGTAACAGTGCAGTGTTATACATATTACATTGATGTCTGTAGGTAACAGTGCAGTGTTATACATATAACATTGATGTCTGTAGGTAACAGTGCAGTGTTATACATATCACATTGATGTCTGTAGGTAACAGTGCAGTGATATACATATTACATTGATGTCTGTAGGTAACAGTGCAGTGATATACATATTACATTGATGTCTGTAGGTAACAGTGCAGTGATATACATATTACATTGATGTCTGTAGGTAACAGTGCAGTGTTATACATATCACATTGATGCCTGTAGGTAACAGTGCAGTGTTATACATATTACATTGATGTCTGTAGGTAACAGTGTAGTGTTATACATATTACATTGATGTCTGTAGGTAACAGTGCAGTGATATACATATCACTTTGATGTCTGTAGGTAACAGTGCAGTGTTATACATATCACATTGATGCCTGTAGGTAACAGTGCAGTGTTATACATATTACATTGATGTCTGTAGGTAACAGTGCAGTGTTATACATATTACATTGATGTCTGTAGGTAACAGTGTAGTGTTATACATATTACATTGATGTCTGTAGGTAACAGTGCAGTGTTATACATATTACATTGATGTCTGTAGGTAACAGTGCAGTGTTATACATATTACATTGATGTCTGTAGGTAACAGTGTAGTGTTATACATATTACATTGATGTCTGTAGGTAACAGTGCAGTGATATACATATCACTTTGATGTCTGTAGGTAACAGTGCAGTGTTATACATATCACATTGATGTCTGTAGGTAACAGTGCAGTGATATACATATTACATTGATGTCTGTAGGTAACAGTGCAGTGATATACATATTACATTGATGTCTGTAGGTAACAGTGCAGTGATATACATATTACATTGATGTCCTGTAGGTAACAGTGCAGTGTTATACATATTACATTGATGTCTGTAGGTAACAGTGCAGTGATATACATATTACATTGATGTCTGTAGGTAACAGTGCAGTGATATACATATCACATTGATGTCTGTAGGTAACAGTGCAGTGTTATACATATCACATTGATGTCTGTCGGTAACAGTGCAGTGTTATACATATCACAGTGATGTCTGTAGCTAACAGTGCAGTGTTATACATATTACATTTATGTCTGTAGGTAACAGTGCAGTGATATACATATTACATTGATGTCTGTAGGTAACAGTGCAGTGTTATACATATTACATTGATGTCTGTAGGTAACAGTGCAGTGATATACATATTACATTGATGCCTGTAGGTAACAGTGCAGTGTGATACATATTACATTGATGTCTGTAGGTAACAGTGCAGTGTTATACAGATTACATTTATGTCTGTAGGTAACAGTGCAGTGATATACATATCACATTGATGCCTGTAGGTAACAGTGCAGTGTGATACATATTACATTGATGTCTGTAGGTAACAGTGCAGTGTTATACAGATTACATTGATGTCTGTAGGTAACAGTGCAGTGTTATACATATCACATTGATGTCTGTAGGTAACAGTGCAGTGTTATACATATTACATTGATGTCTGTAGGTAACAGTGCAGTGATATACATATTACATTGATGTCTGTAGGTAACAGTGCAGTGTTATACATATTACATTGATGTCTGTAGGTAACAGTGCAGTGATATACATATTACATTGATGTCTGTAGGTAACAGTGCAGTGATATACATATCACATTGATGTCTGTAGGTAACAGTGCAGTGTTATACATATCACATTGATGTCTGTGGATAACAGTGCAGTGATATACATATTACATTGATGTCTGTCGGTAACAGTGCAGTGATATACATATTACATTGATGTCTGTAGGTAACAGTGCAGTGTTATACATATTACATTGATGTCTGTAGGTAACAGTGCAGTGATATACATATCACATTGATGTCTGTAGGTAACAGTGCAGTGTTATACATATCACAGTGATGTCTGTAGCTAACAGTGCAGTGTTATACATATTACATTGATGTCTGTGGATAACAGTGCAGTGATATACATATTATATTGATGTCTGTAGGTAACAGTGCAGTGTTATACATATTACATTGATGTCTGTAGGTAACAGTGCAGTGTTATACAGATTACATTGATGTCTGTAGGTAACAGTGCAGTGTTATACATATCACATTGATGTCTGTAGGTAACAGTGCAGTGTTATACATATTACATTGATGTCTGTAGGTAACAGTGCAGTGATATACATATTACATTGATGTCTGTAGGTAACAGTGCAGTGATATACATATTATACATATAACATTGATGTCTGTAGGTAACAGTGCAGTGATATACATATTACATTGATGTCTGTAGGTAACAGTGCAGTGATATACATATTACATTGATGTCTGTAGGTAACAGTGCAGTGATATACATATTATACATATAACATTGATGTCTGTAGGTAACAGTGCAGTGATATACATATTACATTGATGTCTGTAGGTAACAGTGCAGTGATATACATATTACATTGATGTCTGTAGGTAACAGTGCAGTGATATACATATTACATTGATGTCTGTAGGTAACAGTGCAGTGTTATACATATTACATTGATGTCTGTAGGTAACAGTGCAGTGATATACATATTACATTGATGTCTGTAGGTAACAGTGCAGTGATATACATATCACATTGATGTCTGTAGGTAACAGTGCAGTGTTATACATATCACATTGATGTCTGTGGATAACAGTGCAGTGATATACATATTACATTGATGTCTGTCGGTAACAGTGCAGTGATATACATATTACATTGATGTCTGTAGGTAACAGTGCAGTGTTATACATATTACATTGATGTCTGTAGGTAACACTGCAGTGTGATACATATTACATTGATGTCTGTAGGTTACAGTGCAGTGTTATACATATTACATAGATGTCTGTAGGTAACAGTGCAGTGTTATACATATCACATTGATGTCTGTAGGTAACAGTACAGTGTGATACATATTACATTGATGTCTGTAGGTAACAGTGCAGTGTTATACATATCACATTGATGTCTGTCGGTAACAGTGCAGTGTTATACATATCACATTGATGTCTGTAGGTAACAGTGCAGTGTTATACATATTACATTGATGTCTGTAGGTAACAGTGCAGTGATATACATATTATACATATAACATTGATGTCTGTAGGTAACAGTGCAGTGATATACATATTACATTGATGTCTGTAGGTAACAGTGCAGTGATATACATATTACATTGATGTCTGTGGGTAACAGTGTAGTGATATACATATCACATTGATGTCTGTAGGTAACAGTGTAGTGTTATACATATCACATTGATGTCTGTTGGTAACAGTGCAGTGTTATACATATTACATTGATGTCTGTGGGTAACAGTGTAGTGATATACATATCACATTGATGTCTGTAGGTAACAGTGCAGTGTTATACATATTACATTGATGTCTGTAGGTAACAGTGCAGTGATATACATATTACATTGATGTCTGTAGGTAACAGTGCAGTGATATACATATTACATTGATGTCTGTAGGTAACAGTGCAGTGTTATACATATTACATTGATGTCTGTAGGT
>CM074722.1:31060990-31500990 GCA_037306005.1 Rhinophrynus dorsalis
TTAAAGTTTTTTAACAATGCACAGAGATATTAGAATGCTGTAACTGATCTAGTTCGTTAAAATTGGTAATCCACCTATGACAATATACAAATGTGAGTCCATTTGTCATTGTTATATTGTACTTGTGAAATATATCTGGACACCTGCACAATACGTTTCTCCCTTCTTTTGTGTTTCCAGTTTGTAATCCACCTGCTGCTCTAAGCTGAGCAGTGTTACATCAGTAAAAGGGGTGGGAGGGGGATACTTTATCATTCAATTACTTTTGAACTACAACTCTGACAGAATTGAAATAACCCTCTCCAAAGTCCAAATACTATGATGATTAATTAGAGCTGCTTTTATTATGAAACATTACTATCCCTATAAGGACTTGATTTCAACAATATAAGTGTGGGTTGGTAATTTGTTTAGTCGAACTCTATATTTTTATCCTTTATACATATTCATGTTAAGACATACAGCAATGTTCCATAGGAATAGAATGGAGGCATGCCTGGCCTGTAGCGAGGTTTGCTTCCAAGCTAGGGTGGGATCCACAAATTTAGATCTGAACATCAATGGTGATGTGACATCCACTAAAGAGTTAACAGATCTATTTCACACCTTGGAGGGCTCCCTCCATGCCGACACTGGTGGGACAAAGCTATTCTCAAGCAGTATTTACAAGAAAAAAAATCATATCAAGGGGATTAAGGGTATATATAGGTTCTTCTTTTAGAGATGATACAGAATTTCTGATACAGTGGAATAATATACTAGATATGTGCTCTGTGAATTTGATGAAGTTGCTTATTTAACACAGAGCAAAAAAAGTGGAGGCTTTGACACGTACCATTGCAAATACCACCAGTGAATTTGAAAAGTTCAAACATTTACCTTCATATTCCACTTTGGATAGAGAAGTTTCTGCAAGGGTTCAAAAAAATGGAGGATAAGACAATAGATAATAAATATCGTAAGTTGGAAAGAGATAGGAAAGATTACATGGATGGTAAAGTTAGGAATGGAGAAAGAATCAGGTAATCAATAATAACCAGTCAGATAGAAATAGTATTTAAACAACCTAATAAGAACAAACCTCATTCCAATTCCTGTGTACCCCCAGAGAGATTGAACATGCAGAACAATCATCATATACATAAGAGCAGAGAGTCTATCAATCCGAGAACAAAAAGGGGAGGGAATGGTACACCATGTGATGTTCCACAGAGTAAACCCAATGAATATAGAGGGTATAAGCGTAAGAACCACATTGTAGCAGAAAGGTGGGGTCTGAGCATATGGTGGAGGTTGCCCCTGAGGGTATAATGACTCCATTGTCTCATTTGGAGGACCTCTTGGAGGGACCATCCGCAGCGTGCAAATACTCATCTCTCGATCTATATATTTTGACAAAAAACTACCAAGGAGAGAAAAATACCCTCCCTCCCTGGTGGGAACAGTTTCAGAATCCCAACCAATTCAATATTTTAGGAAACAAGAAGAGAGTTTTAGAGCAAGAGCAGGAAAAAAAAGATGTAGACGCAAGAAGAGAAAACAAAGTTGTAAGATCGGAGACTCAAAAATAGATAACATCTTTAACTTGTCATCTCACCAATTAACTGAGGATGAGAGAAGTGTTAAACAAGGGACTCAGTTTTTGCCTGACAGCAAGACCCTATATGTTTGATTTACTGGTGGACCTTGATAGGTTCACCAGAAATCTAACATTTCACAGACATTTTGTGCAGTTGAATATGAGAAGAGGGGTCATTCCAAATGATACACATGTCTCTGTACAAGATGTAAGGCTGAAAGTGACAGATTAGAGAGATTCATTGTGGAAGGAGCGGTCCCGTCACCATTCCATCCACAGTCTAAGTTTAACCCTATTGCCAGTAGAGGGCCAATTATTTATTATTTCTCGAGCGGCATTATATACCATATTTGTAGGAGGTATGATATTGATCCTTTTGGCCCTACATGTTCAGGATGTCATTCACATTATTATCAGAGAATGTTTTACATTATTATCAGAGAATGTTTTAGACAGACTTTTTAATAGTTACCCCCTGAAGTGGTTTTCTTATCTCAATTAGATAATGCACCTCCCGGTATGATGTACTTTGGACCATCACATTATCACGGTTCCTGTGATTGCCCTCCAGGAGCACTGTTGCTATTTGCAGGTGACATTGCACTATCACTTCCCGAGCTTATGCGCATTCGCTATTCTTATAGGCCTGTGGTAATTGCTAGAGTCAGTCTCCTCCTACTTGCTAGGCCTTATAGGCCTCATTCTGCCAGTACTGCTTTGCCCTTTCGTGGAGTATCTGTGCGCTAGCTCTTGTGATTATTTCCTATGCTCTGATCCATGTATGACCTCTGGCTACGTTTGACTACGGCTACATTCGATACCTGACTTGTTGCCTTCTGCTCCCTTGGCTCCGTTTAACTACACTCTCTGTGCTGACCTTGGCACCGGCTGACTATCCGATATGGTACTGACATTGGCTTGGCTGACTACTACTCTGTGCTGACTCCGGCTCCAGCTGACTATCCGATATGTTTCCGACCCTTGGCCTGACTGGCTCGTACGCTAGACCGTGCTCTAGCTGATCTCTCTGGTACAAGCTGTGCTCAGTATCCTCCTGCTGCTCCGGACTTTGTCTCTGGCTATCCTATACTGCTTGATACTGACAGTTAGTGCCTTTGGGTGCACCTTAACGTACTAGGGATTTGAGTCACCGTTGCCCGTAGCTACCCTAGCATTCTGGGGAATTCTAATCGCCATTGCCTGTAGGTTTACCCTAGCGTTCTAGGGTATCATAGTCTCTTACCTTGGGGTACCCTAGCGTTCTAGGGGAGCATTTCTCATTTTTGTTTGGGCGATTACGCTTTACCTGCACTAGTAGCTACTGCCATCCTTGCTACATTCCCATTCTGTAGTCAGATTGGGATCAGCCTTCTTTCAGTCAGTGGATCCTGTGCTGTCTCCACACCTGGTCTTGTGAGGGCTGACGAAGTGCTTATGCACTGTCTCCACACCTGGTCCTGTGAGGGTTGGGGTAGTGCTTTCCTTATCTTTTCTGTTCTTATCTTAATAAAGATATTGATTTTACTGTATCTGTACTTGTCAGTGTTGTTATTTCATAGACACTCTGTGACACACACATGATGGTGACAAGTGTTTTAATCTGGTATTAGTGCACGTCCAGCCACATCTTATTAAACACCATATCATTATTCAATTAATTAAAGTTGGTGTTTTAGTTTATAAAACTCCGCCATCATTGATGTTCACGGGTTATCATAATTGTATGTGCCGGTGTGTGGGTGTGGATGTCCACAGTGATCATTCTGTGCGTATTTTGTATTTTATGACACAGCGAGGGGTGTGTATACCTGTACACTGTGGTAACCGTGGATCCTTTTTGATATTGGATACCATAGGGATTAAATGATAATGTGTTTCAGTGGTTAATTTCACATTGTGAGCATGTTAATCCGATCGAGAATGTAGCACATTGAGTGATCCAATTGGTTTATTTTTTATTTCAGTTATCCAATCACGGCTGATTCTTTGTTTGATTACCTGCATAAAAACCAGTGTAACATTTACAGACCAGTTTTATATCCTTTGACATATCGTATTCCTCCTGATGAAGTGGCAAGCCAGCCACAAACCATGTTGAGGATTTATTTTTAACACAGTTTTTAATAAATTTTATACTTTTGATTGATCTGGTCTGTTAGATATATATATTTTTTTGAAAATCAGGATTACTCCAAGCAGTTATGGACGTTTGATGCGAGTGCATATGGTTCTGTTGAGGTGGGAATTAGCATCATAAATTCCTGCTGGCTCTATGACCGGTTCCATGGGATAGTAGCCGGTCGATCATTTCAAGTGAATATTGGACCACCACAAGGTTTCTGATCTGCATATTGTTTCCCAAATACAGTTTAGCTCTCCTTCTTTGTTTTTTGCGTCTTCTCAAGCTACGCCGGGAGGTGTGATCTTTGGAAGGATAGAGCGCAGAGAGGATCGGGTTATCTGTGTCAAGGCAATTCAATATCATCCACAAGTCAGTACTGTCATTGGTGATTCACCTATGACAATATACAAATGTGTGTACAATTGTGATTGTTGTTTTCTATCTGGACGCCTGCACGATAAGTTTGTCCGTTCTCTTTTGTGTTTCCTTTTTAAAATCATAGTGTCCCTCTCCCTCCCCTTTTACCTACGTAATGCTACCTCCCCTCAGATTTGGAATCCCGTCAGTGGACAAGAAAGACCTTGCCACCTTAATGAAGGCAGGTTTATCCCTTACGCTTAAAGCGGAATTATCACCACAAATAAAGTCACCGCCAGTAATTATTCATACAGTGATAAGCTTAGAAATAGTACTATTATCCAGCATAAGTATTGCATTATTAAGAAATCCTACTAATTCTGACATTGATGGGCAGGCTTCTTGCTTTAGAGGCATCTGCACTCCTGCACGTCAGTCACTTCCTGTTACCTTAAGGTACAATGCTACTCCTCCTAGAGGAGACCAGGACGAACAGCTCAGGGAGCAGATGTCTCTTAGGAAAGATGTCTGCGCTGATGCCTATATATTTGTCTCGATCAAGTAGGATTCTTAATAACACTGTACTCATGCTGGGTAATACTACTATTGGTACGCTTATTGCTATATAAATAATTATTGGGGGGGGCTTTTTGTGGGGTGATAGTTCCGCCTTAAAGAGGATTGTCCATCCTGCCCGGCTTGCTGCTGTGAGAAGAGGCGAAGTTATATAGGCAAAAAGGGGTGGGAGGGGACACTTTATAATATAATTTCACTCCAACTAGACCAATAACAGCATTCTAATAATGCTCTGCATTGTTAAAAAACTGCGATGTATGCTCGACGCTTAAATTAACTACAAACATTACTAACCCTTTAACACTTCCTAAAAATAAACCTTCCCTTTTCTTAATTTGAGTAGAAAATCTCAATTGCCGCCATGAATTAATTTGGAGTGTACTGGTTCTCCAGTGTTAATATTTTATTGGTACGGGATGACAGATTCTGTGTCACAGGGTTTCCCATTAAAAGTTTCCAAAGAATATGGTAATGGCGCCTGTGTTCCTGGATTCCAGCAAAAAAAAGAGCATGCCTGCATTTGTGAATGTGATATTGTCACAGCATACTTTAATTCCAGCGACGCTGCATCGGGCGACGCTGGGAACTGGGTGCCTGGAATGACGATTCGGCGTCATTCTGAATGTCGCTCTGGGTAACCGGCCTAAGCACACTTGGTGCCTCCTGCGGCCGTCCATGTCTTCTCCCTAGATGATGCGGCTGCTCAATATGACGCAGGGTGGGAGGTTGTAGTGGGCACATCTCTGCTCTGATTCGTCACTTTCGGTTGCAAGGCTGCGTACTGACGCAGGCCTCAGCCTTATGCAGTTTTGTCATGTAAGTCTCCACCTACCTACTTCCTGGCTGGATTTTTAAGGGAACTGGATCCTAACTCAGTTACCCTTACGTTGTTGTTCAGTGCAGTTCTAGTAGTTTGTATCCTGTTCTCCTGTGTATGACCCTGGCTTATCTGACCATCCAATCTGGTGCGGACCTGTGGCTCTGTCTGACTATCCTACCTGTGCATTACCTTATCTCTTGGACATCGAATCTGGTGCAGACTTTTGGCTCTGGCTGACTACCCGCTCCGTGTATGACTCCTGACTAGTGGACATCCTATCCCATACTGACTGAAGGCGTGAGTCAGTAGTATCCCCTGTTGCCATCTTTAGAGGAGACCGTTCGGATCTATTCTGTGACTATCTGGTCTACTGAGACTACCACTGGCTTCAGCCTAGTCTCTTGCAGTGTGGTTGACTTGGAAGCAGCCAGGCTCGTGCACACATAGACACCAAGGGGAGCTTGAGCACCTGCCCTTTTTGTCCAAAGTGCCCTTGTGCCCTTTTAACAAACAAAAAAATTTGCCTAGCCACCCACACTAACCACCCCACCGCCCAGTCAAGTGTGTGCCTCCTTCAGGACAGACCTGTAGATGCTGCTTTCCCTCGTCAGCTCTTTAGTATTACAGAGCGCAGGGAGATGATATTATCTCCCAGTGCTCTGCATGAAGAGAAGACAGCGCGGGAGCTCCAGCAGCTACGGGTCTGTGCCAAAGGAGGCGCATACAGACCTCTCCTGCCACTGGACCACCAGTGAGGAGATAGGAAACGGACACTGATGGGGAAATGTGAAAATGTAAGTTGGAGCTGATGGCAATATGGAGCTGATGGGGGCAATATGGAGATGATGGGGCAATGTGGAGCTGATAGGGGCAATATGGAGATGAAAGGGACAATGTGAGGGTAAGTTGGAGCTGATGGGGGCAATATGGAGATGATGGGGGCAATATGGAGATGATGGGGCAATGTGGAGCTGATAGGGGCAATATGGAGCTGAAAGGGGACAAGGTAAGGGCAATATGCAGATGATGGGGGCAATGTGGAGATTAGAAGCATTGTGGAGGTGTCCAGTGGAGATGGCCAATGGAGGGGAGCTTCAGATTTCTGTGCCTACACGCTCCTGAGATGTAAATTCTATTCTTTATTTTTAATATATATTTTGAATAAATAATTATGAGAAGTGTCCTTTTTTTCATTTGAGCCCCTGCCCCCCAAAATGTCTGTGCATGTCCCTGGAAGCAGCCTCCTATTCCTGATAGAGTCACTAGCCTCTGTAGTCACCCTGTGCTGCTTCCTGATCAGTTCTGTTTATTATTCTAATAAAGGTGTTGTAACTATACCGCCTGACTCTTGTTTATTCCTGGGGATCTGTGACAGATATAAAACACCAATAAAATATTTATTCTGGAGAACTAATCTAAGCAGAATTGATTCATAGAAGCCATTATGACTTTCTGCCCAGATAAAGATAAATAGGACATTATTACTAGGAGACTTTAATATACTATTAAAACCCTTTGAGTGCCAGAGAGTTATCCAACGCATTGCGTTGGAATGCTTTGGGTATCTCTCTGGCACTCAAAGGGTTATGTAATTTGACAAGAAAATGAGGCTGAGATGCATTGCAAACCCACAGCACATTTCCAAAAGCAGATCTAATTGGTTGCCAAGTAGTTGAATGTTAATGGGGATCTATCACCCCTATACAAGTTAGCCCTAATAGTTAGATTATATAGCGAGTATGTGTAAAACTGTATTAAGTTCATTGTTTAAATCTCTATTTGGGTGAAATTGAAGAAATAAATGTTCCCTGCACCTACTTCCAGATAGACTCCAGTTACCTGCTGTGTAACCGCAGTCTGTCACTCTGCCTCTGCTCCCCTCCCTCTATCCAGCCTCCTCCAATGACGGAGGCTTTCTTCCTATAAGCTGGAGTGCTCTCATTGGCTAGATATCGATCTCTGGCCAATGAGAGTGCTCCAGCTTACAGTCAGAAAGCCTCCGTCATTGGAGGAGGCTGGGTAGAGGGAGGGGAGCAGAGGCAGAGTGACAGACTGCAGTTACAGAGCAGGTAACTGGAGTCTATCTGGAAGCACAGTGCAGAGCAGCATTTATTCCTTCAATTTTGCCCAAATAGCAATTTAAAAAAATGAATACAGTTTTACACATATTCTCTATATAATCTAACTATTAGGACTAACTTGTATAGGGGTGATAGATCCAAGCAGGGTCACCACTAGGGAGGGACGGGGGTTACTGTTATCCCAAACACAGGTGAGAAGAGGGCCCTGACGCTGGGTGTGGAAATGCTTTCAGTTCAGCTGAGGGCTTGTGTCTACGAATCATTTATGATCCACAGGGTGTACCTGCAATACCAGAGGTCACAGGAGCATAACTGCAGGGGGTGTAAAGGGTGCTGGTGTACAGAGGCCCAGAATCCAAGGGTGCGCATTAGTACCAGGGCCTAATAGATTCTAGGTATGCCTCTGGGAGAATATTTTTGTCTTAAAAGGCCCCAAAAATGTTTGCTTTGGGGCCCTCTAGTGACTAGGCACACTACTGATAGGCCACCTGTGGACAACTTTGCCTGACAGTGGCAGAATATGAGACTGCCTGGCAAGGAAACCTTATCCCTACCAAATGATTGGTGGGAGGGAAAATAATCTGATTGGTTGGCGTTAGTATTCCATTGCGTTAATACCTACTGTTCATTTCTGCTGTACACTGTTGCATGAATGTTAATAATGTAATTAACTATTCTGTGTCCTATGGGAGAAAACCAATTACACCACAGGGATCCAATAATAATTTGAATTGATTTGAACTAGTTGTTTAACCCTTTGAATGTCAGAGAGGTTGCACTGATGATATCTCTACCATTCAAGGGGGTAAAAGCCCAGTTTAAATAAATGGAATATAATTTTAATTGATATGTTTTTATTCCGAACTGAGTTTGTCTTTCTGCTCTTCACTGAGTCCTGCCTCTGTGGACATTAAGGACTGATTGGAGAGCTTATTTCTTGATCAAATGCACAAGGGAAAGATTCAGAGTGGACTTCATGACTATTGTAATGTAAATGAGGAGTATAAGTCTGGAATGTTAATTTGTTTAAAGCGATAGTAAAGTCACCAAAAAATTATAGCCCAAATGATAGGTAAAATAAAAAATACATAATGCCCTAATTCCTATCTCTCATATCTCTCATAAAGCCCTCCGCTCCCTCTGCTTTCTGCCTGACGAGCTGTAAAGCTGTCAGAGGCAGAATCTGGTTGGGTGACCAGACGGAGGCTCTTCAGGAGCGCTGACATCAAGATATCTAACTATAATTACTTCATCCCAATGGTCTGCAACATGTACCTGGTATAAAGGTTTGAGAGATAGGAATAAGGGAATTGCGTATTATTTTATTGTACCTATCGTTTGGGCTATACTTTTTCATGACTTTACAATCCCTTTAACAGAAGGACTTACCTGGGTAGGTGTTCTTCATACACAAGTCATGTATTTCTATATTATTATTTTGGTTTGATCTCTTTTCTAATTTACTGCTAAAGACAATAGGCCCATATCAACTATTTTGTTCTAGTGCAGTCCATTGTTTATTGTGAAGAGGTGAGATCTAAAGAAAGAATTCCACAGAAATCCTTATTTACTGTTAGCAGCACATATAAAAGATAAAGCTATTGTCACCAAGTGGAGGTAGGAACCCGTGTGGTGCCGGCACTGGTTCAGTAGCTAGAGAGCGTAGTTAGGGAGAGAGGCTTGAGATCGGTGACGGCATGCCAGGTACTCCCTTGCCACAGCTGAAACTGGGTACTAGTCTCGAAACCAGATTGTACCACCCCAGTTGAACCTGGGTGCAACCAGGATGGGAGTGTCCTAGGAACCATTGAAAACCAGGTCAACAAGACAAGCCGGAAGTTGAGCACGTATCCATTGTCTTGTGAGGAGAACCAAGCTATGGAGGAATACATAGCAGATGCCCTCAGTAGAGGGATCATAAGGAAATCTACTTCTCCGGCCGGTGCCGGGTTCTTTTTTGTTAAGAAAAAAAGTGGCGAACTGCGACCTTGCATAGACTATCGTGGGCTGAATAAGCTGATGGCAAAAAATGCCTACACAATACCACTCATCACCGAGCTGTTTGATAGACTTAAGGGGTCCTGAATTTTCACCAAATTGGACCTAAGGGCAGCCTACAATTTGATACGTATCAGAGCCGGTGATGAGTGGAAAACTGCCTTCAATACAAGATCTGGGCATTATGAATACCTAGTCATGCCATTTGGTCTATGTAATGCTCCTGCAGTATTTCAAGAACTGATCAATGACGTTCTTAGAGATATGTTACAATCTTGTGTTGTAGTCTATCTTGACGACATACTTATCCACTCCAAAGACCTGTCACAACACATCAAGGATGTGTCTGAAGTCTTGCCGTGCTTACGAAAAAATAAATTATTCTGTAAACTGGAGAAATGCGAGTTCCACAAAACCAGTGTACCGTTTCTGGGGTTTATAATTGGCAAAGACGGCATTGCCATGGATAAAGAGAAATTGACGGCAGTCTTACAATGGCCTAAACCCAAGAGCCTCAAAGCCATACAACGATTTCTGGGCTTCGCCAATTATTACAGGAAGTTTATTAAAACTTCTCCTCTATCGTGAAACCTCTGTCTGACCTCATTCACAAGGGCACTAACCCATCCCTCTGGCCGGTGACTGCTGAAGAGGCCTTTGAGAAGTTGAAGGTAGCCTTTGCTGAAGCGCCTGTGTTGTCCCACCCTAATCCAATACTCCCCTTTACTTTGGAAGTTGATGCCTCAGATATTGGGGTCGGGGTGGTGCTCTCTCAGCGACAGGTTAAAGGTGGTACACTCAGACCCTGTGGATTCTTCTCAAAAAAACTGACTAGTGCTCAAAGTCATTACGAAATTGGTGATCGAGAATTACTGGCCATTATCCTCGCTCTCAAAGAATGGCGTCATTTACTTGAAGGCACAAAAAACCCTGTTTTGATTCTAACTGAACACAAGAATCTGACGTATCTTTCTGAGGCCAAGAGATTGTCTTCTCGCCAGGCCAGATGGGCACTGTTTCTATCCCGATTCAATTTAGTTGTATCATACCTGCCGGGATCAAAGAATGTTAGGGCTGATGCTCTGTCTAGACAATTTGAAGCAGAGGTTGACAGAGAAGATGTACCAGCCCCTATCATTCAACCCGATCGAATATTGGCTACCATATGTACTAGTATTACTTCACCACTAGGGGAGGGGATTTTGGCATCCCAAGCCTCTGCTCCTCATGAGACTCCAGTGGGCAAATGTTTTGTCGCTGAGCCATTCTGTACTCGATTACTTGAGACCTACCACTCTTCTAAGGCTGCGGGACATATTGGTAGGGATCAATTGTTCTGGTCTCTCTCTTAGCTATTTTGGTGGCCTTCTATGAGAGCAGATTATGCCAATTTTACAAATGCCTGTGCCACCTGTGCCTGTGCCAAAACCCCTAGACATCTCCCTGTGGGCTTGCTTCAGCCGGTGCCTAATGGTGAACGCCCTTGGTCTCACGTCTCTATCGACTTTATGGGAGAATTGCCCAGGTCTAGAGGGTACTCCTTCATATTGATGGTGGTAGACAGGTTCTCTAAAATGGCACACTTCGTACCACTCCGTGGCCTTCCTTCGGTCAAGGAACTGGCAATGGTATTCGCTCGAGAAGTATTTCGGTTACATGGAGTACCCAGGGTGCTGGTGTCTGACAGGGGGAGCCAGTTTGTGTCCAGATTCTGGAGGGCATTTTGCGAACAGATGGGCATACAGCTATCATTTTCCTCGGCATATCATCCCCAGACTAACGGGGCCGCTGAGAGGGCCAATCAAGGATTGGAACAGTTTCTGCGATGTTTTGTGACTGACCATAATGATAACTGGGCCGACTTGTTGCCTTGGGCAGAGTTCGCCAGGAACTGCGCAGTTAATTCTTCCTCCGGGAGCTCTCCGTTTTTGATCAATTATGGGTTCCAACCCTGTCTGCTCCCGGACTCCTTTTAATCACAGCAGATTCCAGCTCTGGATGAGCATATAGAGCAACTCCGTTCCACATGGGCACAAGTTCAGAGGGCATTGGGCCAGTCTTTTCAGCGACATCAGCGTCATGCCAATCGCAGAAGGCTTCCAGCGGTTTCCTTCCGAGTCGGGGATAGAGTATGGCTGTCCTCCAAGAATCTAAAGCTCAAGGTCCCATCTAATAAGCTGGCACCTCGGTTCATTGGTCCGTACAAGATCATTCGCAAAATTAACCCTGTTTCCTATGCCTTGGAATTACCTGCTTCTATGCGCATTCATAATGTATTCCATGTGTCTCTCCTTAAACCTCTGGTTTGTAACCGTTATACTACCACACCTGTGAGGCCAGGTCCTGTTGAAGTCGAGGGGCAGGAGGAGTATGAAGTACAAAACATTATTGATTCCCGCAGAGGTAGAGGAGGGGTACAGTATCTGGTGCATTGGAAAGGTTATGGTCCTGAGGATCGTTCCTGGGTAGACAGTAAGGACCTTCATGCACCCAAGTTACTACGAATATTTCATGCCAAATACCCTCAGAAGCCTAGACCCTACTCTGGGAGAGGGGGTCTTTGAAAGGGGGGTACTATCACGGTGCCCGTGATTGGTGCTGTTCAGTGTCAGTCACTTGCTGAGTATCATGATTGGCTGTCTGTGATTAGCCCTCCTCACACAGCCTTTTTAAACCCAGGCTGAGCACTTCCAGGTTGCCCTTTCGTGGTGTTTCTGACTCCACTCTGCCTGACCTGCTTGTCAGGCTTCTGGGCCTGTTCCTGCTGTACTTGCTGATCCAGTGTTCCAGTGTTCCTGTATGCTAGTTTTCCTGTGTTCCAGAGTTCCAGTGTTCCTGTGTTCCAGCACCTCGCGGGTTAATCTTACTGAGTTCCAGTGTTCCTGTGTTCCAGCACCTCGCGGGTTAATCTTACTGAGTTCCTGAATCTCCTGCTCCAGCCGTCGCTCTGGCGACATTGTTCTTCTCGCTGCTGATCATACTTTGTTGCTTTACTCCACTGCCATATACATTGTTGGTCCCAGCGTGCGGACGCTGGTTTACTCCACTAAACCTGGTTGCGATATACATTGTTGGTCCCAGCCTGCGGACGCTGGTTTACTCCACTAAACCTGGTTGCGATATACATTGTTGGTCCCAGCGTGCGGACGCTGGTTTACTCCACTAAACCTGGTTGCAATATACATTGTTGGTCTCAGCGTGCAGATGCTGGTTTACTCCACTAAACCTGGTTGCAATATACATTGTTGGTCTCAGCGTGCAGACGTTGGGTTACTCCACTAAACCTGGTGGCGATATACATTGTTGGTCCCAGCGTGCGGACGCTGGTTTACTCCACTAAACCTGGTTGCTATATACATTGTTGGTCCCAGCGTGCGGACGCTGGTTTACTCCACTAAACTGGTTGCGAGATACATTATTGGCTCCAGCGTGCGGACGCTGGTTTGCTCCACTAAACCTGGTTGAGATATACGTTGTTGGTCCCAGCGTGCGGACGCTGGTTTACTCCACTAAACCTGGTTGCGATATACATTGTTGGTTCCAGCGTGTGGTCGCTGGTTTGCTCCATTAAACCTGGTTGCGATATACATTGTTGGTTCCAGCGTGCGGTCGCTGGTTTGCTCCATTAAACCTGGTGGCGCTATTACCATTAGTCCCAACGTGCGGACGTTGGTTTGCTCCTGAACATCCAGTACTGTGGTCAGTCGCTGTCCACTTCCTTGCAGTTGTCTGAGTATCCCTGGCAATAGACTTCTGCTGAGTAAGACCTCTATACTTATGCTCTATGCTGTCTTAGTCACCTGACAGCTGGTCTACTCGCTCAGGCTGCCCTGCCCGGTATTGGTGAGGCCGGTAGAACCTTGACGATACCATCCTGTAGGTTGCCTCACCCGGTATTGGCAGGGCCGGTAAAGCCTACTCCAGTACTCCTTTGGGCTGCCCTGCCCGGTATTGGTAAGGCCGGTAGAACCTTGTAATTCACCATCTTTAAGGTTGCCTTACCCGGTATTGGCAGGGCCGGTAGAGCCTACATTCAGCATTCCGTGGGTTCTGCCTTGCCCGGTATTGGTAAGGCCGGTAGAACTGGTATATGTCATCTCACGGTTGCCTTACCCGGTATAGGCAAGGCCGGTAGAGCCTGTCATTAAAACTGTCACTTGGGTTGCCTTGCCCGGTATTTAGGCAAGGCCGGTAGAACCTATTATATGTTATATTACTGTTGTATTTTTATGTATGTTTACCCTACGGGGACTGCCTTTAACTTTTAATAAAGTTAAGTTATTTTACCAAACCTTAAGTCTGAGAGTCTTCAAATCCGTGACAAAGGGTCAGGAGCCAGGAGCAGGAGACAAGCCGTAGTCAGGAGCATAGCCAAGGGTCGGGAGCCAGGAGCAGGAGAAAAGCCGTAGTCAGGGGAGTAGCCAAGGGTCATGAGCCAGGAGCAGGAGACAAGCCATAGTCAGGAGCATAGCCAAGGGTCAGGAGCCAGGAGCAGGAGACAAGCCGTAGTCAGGGGAGTAGCCAAGGGTCATGAGCCAGGAGCAGGAGACAAGCCTTAGTCAGGAGCGTAGCCAAGGGTCAGGAGCCAGGACCAGGAGATAAACCAGGTCACAAATGTAATGTAATCAGGAATCAACACTGAATAGCTCGTGGAACGGGCACCCAAAGCCTGGGGTAGCTCGTTTAAATATAGGAAGGGACCAATGAGAAGATGTCAGGAGTGGGGCTCACCTGGGAGCCATGCCTGGTAGGAGGAATTTGCCCAAAAAAGGCACCAAACCAGATGCATGACAGATGCTGAGGAGGAAGCAGCAGAGCCCTGCGTGGCCAGACAGACGAGCTGGCACCCGGAACAGAAACCCGCAGCAAGCAAGAGGGAGAGGTGGCCGGGAATGAGCGAGTTGCCAAGACAGACGGTGACAGCTATAGCTATTAAATACCTCTCTCTGCTGTTTGTACCTCTGAGGGGCAGAAGATGAGAACTGTATATTGGCTCTCAGAAGCACAGGTTCTCAAGACGCAATTGCTGTTAAAACTCTCCAGCTATATTCAGTTTCCAAAAGAACTAAAACAGACATATGTTGCTTCTATTAATTTGACTTGTTTAAAATCTCTCTCTCATACATATATACAGTATTTATTTATTTATATATATATATATACAGAGAGAAAGAGAGAAAACACCAATTCTACAAGTATATAGATAACACAAAAATTATTGGTCCTCTTAACGCTGAGACAATCGAATCGATTTGTGAGAATAATACTATGGCTGACACCTTAAACGTATTCTTGTTTTCTGTATATACAAGGAAGCAACAATGGCAGGCTATGGGCAAACAGAGAGAATCACACAATTTATCCCATCATTTGCAGGTCTTACTGATGAGAAAATCCAAAAGACACTGTTAAAGGTTATGGTGAATAAAGCACATGAACCTGATGGCATTCACCCATGGGTACTTAAAGAACTTAGTTCAGGAATAGCAAGACCGTTATACTTAATATTTATTGATTCACTTTCATCAGGCGTACTGCCCTGTGATTGGAAAGATCATGTAGTACTATTATTCAAAAAGGGGGCAAGATCTAAACCAGGACATAATAGACCTGTGAGCTTGGCTTCAGTAGTGGGTAAGATATTAGAAGGGTTACTAACTGATAGTATTCAGGATTATGTGATGACCAACATGATCATCAGTAGGAGCCAGCGTGGTTTTATGAAGAATAGATCATATCAAACTAATTTATTTGCATTTGGATAAGGGTATTGTTTGATAAATTAAAAGGCTTCAGTTTGGGAGGTGATATCTCTAGAACTGGATAAATTATAGACAGCAGAAAGTTCTTGTAAATTGAACCTTTTCAGGTTGGTCTAACGTTGTTATTGGGGGTAACACAGGGTTCAGTTCTGAGCAAATGCTTTTTCATTTGTTTGTTAATCTAGAACTGTGTATTAAAAATAGTGTCTCAATCTTTCCTGATGAAACTAGGTTATACTAGGAAATACAGACAGAGCAGAATGTTTTTCTGTGCATAAAGATTTGGATAAACTGAGTGAATGGGTGAAAAGGTGGCAGATGAGATTTAATATAGATAAATGTAAGGTTATGCATTCAGGCTGTAGAAACAAACATGCAACATATACACTTAGGGCCGAATGTTAAAAGGGATAACGACAAAAAATGTTGTATGAATGACAAAAATAAGTATTTGTGTGCAACCCAGAATCGCTGGGCAAAGGGGACTATTCTCCAGTGTCATATAGAGAAAAAGAAAATGTGTTGTAACTAATGACAAAAAAATGTCTTGCAATAGACAAAATTTCTACGTTAAGAGAAAAGTGGAGGGAATGTGAAATTCTGAATATGAGAATTTTTGTCTTTAGTTAAGACATTTTTGTCGTTACATACAACATTTTCAGTCAGGACCAACGGCATATTTCTGATCACAACCGACACTCTCTGAAAATATTAATGATCCCAACGACACTGTACTTTGAAAAGTCATAACAAACGACATAAGCTATTTCGCTGCTTCTTTGAACATATAGCCCTTAATGGGAAACTACTTGAGGATTCCTCGTTAGAGAAATAATTAGGAGTACTGATAGACAATAGACTACACAGCAGTGTGCAGTGTCACTTAAAGGGATAGTAATACTTTGTTTTATCTTTATTTTGTAGGCATTAAAAACATGAAGAACGGTATAAGTATTATCTCTCAAACCTTTATGGTTTGAGAGATATTCAAAAGCAAAGTTTCCCATCCCGCCCCTTCTACCTAGTGTAAGCCATCTCTTCTCAGATGTGGAATGCAGTCCATAGACCAGACAGATAACAGAAGGGGACAATTTTCTTCCTATGAGAACAATGAAAGCCCTGCCCCCCTTGACAAGTTTTACAGGTTTTTCCCTTATCTTAATTGAAGATTGTCCCTCTCTGCAGTCTACCTGGGCACCTACCTGCTGATCTGGCTGAGCAGTTTTACATCAGTAAAAGGGGCAGGAGGGAGATACTTTGTCATTGAATTACTCTTGAACTACCACTCTGACAGAATTGAAATAACACTCTCCATGGTACAAATACTATGATGATTAATTAGAGCTGCTTTTATTATGAAACATTACTATCACTTTATATGCTGCAAGAGCAAATAGGTTACTAAAAGGGTGTAGATGCACAGGATGGGAATATAATTCTACCCCTATATAAATCTTGAATAAGGCCTCATCTAGAATATGGAGTACAGTTTTGGGCACCAGTTCTTAAAAAAAACATTATTGAACTGGAAAAAATGCAGAGACGTGCAACAAAACTGATAAAGGGATTGGAGGATCTGAGTTATAAAGAGAGACTAGCCAAACTGGGTTTGTTTACATTAGAGAAGAGACGTCTAAGACTTGATGTGATTACCATTTACACATATATTCATAGTTAATACAAAAATAACTTTCCAAGGAACTATTTACTCAAAGAGCTGAGCAAAAAGCACAATATTGTCCATTAAGACTAGAGGAAAGGAACCTTCGACAAAAACAAAGACTGGGATTTTTAAAAGTAACGGCAGTAAAGTTATGGAATTCTTTGCTCGGGATGCTGTGCTTGCAGATGTTATAATTGCTTTAAAAAAAGTAATGGATACCTTTCTAGCTCAGAACAATATTGGTTTCAAAGTTGGTTTCAAAGTAGATAGGATGTTGATCCAGGGAACTATTGGCGCGATGCAGGAAACGTGCGGAATCGCTATTTCCCGTGTGAAAACCACTAGGGAATAGGTTTGCGCATGATTTTGTTGAATTGTGCATGAAAATTCAAGGTTAGCGAATGGCTGTGTATATTTTTTTTTAATCTGGGCGTGGCTAAGATTAACGAATCTGTGTGAGTGGAATAGAGAGTGCGCCTAATGCAAGAACTGCTATTGCGAATTAATTTATACGTCTGTGTACTGTTGTCGTAAAATGGAATTTTTTATGTGCAATTCAAGAAGCGTTCAGTATTTAGCTTCCTGGATTAGAACAAGCGCAAAATCTATCTGCGCACAAAAATGCCTTTATCCGAGGCGAACCTGTCTTGCATTGCGCCATATGTCTCTGCCATACTGAGTCGGGTAGGAATGTTTTACCTACTCGAGGCTTAATTGGAACTGTCCTCAATAGGGTTTTTTGTTGTTTTTTTTGGGGGGGGGTTGCCTTCCTCTGGATCAACATGTCTTTTTCAGCCCCAACAACTATGGTGCTATGTAAATCAAAGGCAGGGATTTTTTACAGTAAGGACTGAATAGTTATGGAATTATTTACCTTGGGATGTTGTGCTTGCAGATAATGTAATTGCACTAAAAAATATTAAAGGGATAGTAATACTTGGAAATGATTTTATTTTATACTAGTTGAATAGCCCGTTACACGGGCCACCGTGCCACTACCACCTGGTCGCGGGGCAGTCACGCGCAGTGGAGACTGCCCGTGCAGCGGCTGACAGAGCTGGACGCTCTGTATTAGCCATGGAGCGGGCAGTCTCTACTGCGCATGACTGCAGCACGCGCAGCAATGTCTGCTGCGCATGAAGCGGTGTTACACACGTTTTAGCAAATTATTATATAGGATTGTAGCCCTTAAAAAAACATGAAGAATGATATAAGTCTTATCTCCCAAACCTTTTTGTTGTGGGAGATATTCACAAACAAAGTTTCTCCCTGAGTGACGTCACCGTTCTAGCTCTCAGATTTGGAATCCGGTCCCTTGACCGGCCGCGGCTCTCCAGAAGTGCCAAGATCACGATCTTTAAAAATAATTTCTTCTTTGGAATGGTCTACAAAGTGTGCTTGCAAGCCAGGCACACTTTGTACACAGTTCCGATCATGAACTCGGCACTGCTAAAGAGCTGCCGGTTGATCTGTGGACCGGATTCCAAATCTGTCCACTAGATGGCAGACTTGGCTGAAACAGCCAGGAAAAGTGAACTTTATTTTACTTGTGGATATCTCCCCAACCATAAAGGTTGGGGAGATAAGACTTATATCATTTTACTGGTTTTTAAGGGCTACAATACAAAATAAAATTATTTTCAAGTATTACTATCCCTTTAACAGATTCCTTTCTAGGTCAGAACAATATTGAGAATTATGACAGTTGGTTTTAAAGCAGATAAAATGTTGATCCAGGGAAAAATCAGAACATCATTTTAAGTCAGAAAGGAATTTCTTCCCCTTGGGGCCTAATTGGAACTGGCTTTAATATGAGGGGGTTGCCTTCCTCTGGTTCAACAGGGGTGATACTTGATGTCTTTTTTCAGCCTCGTCATCATCAGCTATGTTATTATGTATATGCATAAAGCAACTTGAGGACAAAACCAATGAAGGAATGTGTTAAATACCTTTATGGAATTCAAGGAGTTTAAATCAATGGGATATGGGTTTTAGCTCCTCTTAGAGCAGTGGTTCTCAACCTGTGGGTCGGGACCCTTTGGGGGTCGAATGATGATTTGCCAGGGGTCGCCTAAAACCATCAGATATTTATATTTCAATTCATAACAGTAGCAAAATTACAGCGATGAAGGAGCAACAAAAATAATTTTACTATTAGGGGTCGCCACAACTCGGGAAATGTTATCAAAGGGTCGCGACACTAGAAAGGTTGAGAACCTCTGTCTTAGAGCACTTGTATCAGATATATATGTAGCTTTATAAAGTTGTTTTTATTTTTGGTTGGTCGGTTGGTTTTGTGTGGGGTTTTTTTAGCTTTTGCAATTTACAACATAAAAAATGTAATGTCTGTTCCAATTCACCAGTCCTATTACAGTAACAGTACTGAGCGCAGTTCTGACAGACAGTACAGCTAAGGAAAGTAAAATGTAATACAGTCTTGTGTGCAGGATCCCTGCACAGGGACAATATTCCACCATTAAATGGGGATTCTGCGCCAGCATCCAATCCTATAATGTGGCACTTTAGTTATTATGTTGGAAATTGGCAAGGTTAACACTGCAGTGACCTTCAGGCCTCTCCCCAGTTCCCCTCTATAGAAAGTCAGGCTCGGGTTTTTCTTCATGAAAGGCCCAGCTGTATTTGAAGCACTGAGGTGGAAATGCAGAAAGAGACAGCAATCTTAGAGGTTTACCGAAAATGGCAGATCTGATTCAGACTGAAAAACAAAGCAAGAGACTAATCCCGTGTCCGACAGTGCTGGAAGGTATAAGACAGGGACATCGCTACAGAGGAAAATTCATTAGACATTTTGGTTACATTATTGCTGGTCAAATATGGGCTGACATTGGGGCACTCCACATTGCTTCATTCAGAACCTGTCCTAGTAAATCAATTCCCCATTATTCTTCTTGTATAACAAGGCTGAGCAACGCCCAGGCTGTGTGCCCCTACAGAAAGGTAGGGTTGGATTCATAACCAGGGTGCCCCAGGCAAGGCACTCTAGGAGCCCTTAGCTCCAACCATGACCACACCCCCACTCCTCAAATGGCCCCACCCCCAGTTCCACCACTGTTTCCAGTCACAATAAATGGGCCTATAACAAGCAAATTTAGAAGAAGGCTTTAACCCCCTTGGTTGCTAAAGGGATCTCCAACACATTGCGAAGCAATGCGTTGGAGATCTCTGTAGCATCCAAGGGGTTACGTAATAACTTGTAAAGGGGTATACAACTGGTGAAAACACACTGAGATTGGTCTGGCCACATCCACAATTCAATATGAGAAAGCAATCTTACAGGTATACTGAAAATTCAGGATGTGGCTAGCACAGCTGAGGCACCCTTCATTATTCAGAATGTGGGTGTGGCCACCACAGCTGAGGCACCCTTCATTATTCAGAATGTGGGTGTGGCCACCACAGCTGAGGCACCCTTCATTATTCAGAATGTGGGTGTGGACAGCACAGCTGAGGCACCCTTCATTATTCAGAATGTGGGTGTGGCTAGCACAGCTGAGGCACCCTTCATTATTCAGAATGTGGGTGTGGCCACCACAGCTGAGGCACCCTTCAAAATTCAGAATGTGGGTGTGGCCACCACAGCTGTGGCGCCCTTCAAAATTCAGAATGTGGGTGTGGCCAGCACAGCTGAGGCGCCCTTCAAAATTCAGAATGTGGGTGTGGCCAGCACAGCTGAGGCGCCCTTCAAAATTCAGAATGTGGGTGTGGCCAGCACAGCTGAGGCGCCCTTCAAAATTCAGAATGTGGGTGTGGCCAGCACAGCTGAAGCACCCCTTCAAAATTCAAAATGTGGGTGTGGCCACCACAGCACAGAAATATCTGACTGCCATTTGGAGTCATGAAGGAATTTTTTTATCCACTTAGGGCTTAATTAGAAATGGCTTTGGGGTGGTTGCCTTCCTCTGGATCAACAGGGATGTTTTTGGCATGGGATGGACTTGATGAACGCATGTCTTTTTTTCAGGCTCGTTAACTATTTTACTTTGTGTGTTACTATGTTGCTTTGCTATAGAGAAGCCATTTGGGGTTTGCGCTCCTTAAAGTCTTAACGATGGCAGAAAGCATGTGCTGGTATTCACTAATGTGATTCCAAATTCTAGTACATACCCTAAAGTGCAGGCAAATTCATTATATGCCAGGATATCAGCTACAAAAATGATATGCCCTACCAGATTTGTATATTTCCATTGCAGCCTTCATAACCTGTGTTTCTGTACTATTGGAAAATAACACTTCTGTAATAACATAGGTTTTTAGGTTTGGTCATATAGGGCCTTATGCAGGGAGTAAAACATCAGCAGATCTGAAACATTAAAGGGATAGTAATGTTTCATAATAAAGGCAGCTCTCATTAATCATCATAGTATTTGGTCTTTGTAGACTGTTTTTTCAATTCTGTCAGAATTGTAGTTCAAGAGTAATTCAATGACAAAGTATCCCCCTCCCGCCCCTTTTACTGATGTAACACTGCTCAGCCAGATCAGAAGGGAGGTGCCCAGGTAGACTGCAGAGACGGACAATCTTCAATTAAGATAAGGGAAAAACCTGAAAAGCTTGTCAAGGGGGGAAGGGCTTTCATTGTTCTCATAGGAAGAAGATTGTCCCCTGCTGTTATCTGTCCAGTCTATGGACTGGATTCCACACCTGAGAAGAGATGGCTTACACTAGGTAAAAGGGGCGGGAGGGGAAACTTTGCTTGTGAATATCTCTTAAACCATAAAGATTTGAGAGATAAGACTTATATCATTCTTCATGTTTTTTTAATGCCTACAAAATAAAATAAAGGTAAAATGAAGTATTACTATCCCTTTAAGGGACACATGAAACATTATTTTGACTTAACTGGGCCTCTTGAACTGTGAATGAATGTGCTCCATAGAAACACAGAATTTGACGGCAGATAAGAACCATTCATCCCATCTAGTCTTCCCATTTTCCTACTGTAAAAACCTCAAACCTTATTTGGTCCTTGGTTTTTTCTTATGTTCAAGACAGCCTTATGCCTTTCCCATGCATGCTTACATCCCCTCACTGTTTTAACCCCTACCACTTCTGCTGGTAGACTATTCCACTTATTTACTACCCATTCAGTGAAGTAAAACTTTCTTACATTATGTCTAAACCTGTGTCCCTCTAGTTTTAGACTATGATGTCTTGTCCTAACATTTTTTATTCCTTTGAAATGTAATTCCCTCCTGCACTTTGTTGAATCCCTTCATGTATTTTAATGTTTCTATCATATCCCTCTCTCTCTCACAGAAATTGTTGTAGGAGACGTCTGTAGCATTGAGAGGTAAAAATCCCCTTTTTGATCAAAACAGAATTTGTTAATTATGGTGCAGTTAGTTTGACCCAGAATTGCTTCACTATTATGTTCAGTAACCAATGGACTGTAAAACTGTATACATTGGAAAACTGAGGTGATGCCAATGGAAAAAAAAGTAAAATCCCTATGTTCTATGGCACCTATACACTAAGATTACTCCAATTTAAAACTTAGCCTCCATAGAATAACATAAGAATTGGAGCTGTTTTGCTCACCACAGTGCATCTTCCCAAGCAGTAAGGAGTGTATCCCATGTTAACCTGTTCTAAAACTGGACAGGTAAATTATCACTAAGGGTTAGTTGGCCAATTAATGGAACAGCCTCCTAAATGAGGTGGTGGAATGAGTACAGTAAGACAGTGCTTGTTAATCTTTGTGCTGTGGATTAATCCTTTTGTTTCAACTGAAGTCTCAGCAGGACACAAAATTAAAGGGATAGTAATACTTAAAAATGACTATCCCCCATCTTGTAGTCAGTAAAAATGAGGCCAGCGGCATCTCTCAAACCTTTATGGTTTGACAGATAGCCTCTTTCAAAGTTGAGCTTTTTGCCTTTTACCCTGACGTCAGCGTTCTAGCTGACAGCAGGGGAATCCTCTCCTGGGATCAGCCGGCAGCTCTGCAGCAGAGCCGAGATCGCGTTAATAAAAAAGAAATCCTTCGCTAAAAAGGTCTTCTACGCCTGCTTGGTTTGCAAGCAGACATAGAAGATCTTTTAAGTTAATGATTTCTTTTTTTTTTATTAACTCGATCTCGGCTCTGCTGCAGAGACTCCCCCGGTCCCAGGAGAGGATTCCCCTGCTGTCAGATAGAATGCTGACGTCAGGGAAGAGGGACCTTTGAAAGCAGATATCTCTCAAACCATAAGGTTTGAGAGATGCCGCTGGCCTCATTTAACTCATTTTTTTACTGGCTACAATATGGGGGATAGTAATTTTTAAGTATTACTATCCCTTTAAGTGCTTTAGTCACTTGGATGTTAGGTTACTGATGCAAACTAGCATTCACACACATTTTTATATCGAAACATCGTATTGGAAACCATTAAAGGGATAGCAATTCCTGGAATTAAGAAGATGTAATATTGTTCATATGAAAAAAATAAATGAAATGCAGTAAATCCCGTTGCTTAAAGATGTGTATTTTAAGATTTAAAAGCTTTTAAAGGCCCCCTCTCCCTCCCCTTTTACTCACGTCAGCGCTCTAGCTGACAAATCGAGATCCTGGTCATTTGACTGGACGGTAGAGCCAAAATAGTGTTATCTACAAAGAAATACTTCATTAGAACGGTCTACAAAGTGTGCCTGTCTTCCAGACACACTTTGTAGACCATTCTAATGAAGTATTTCTATGTAGATAACACTATTTCGGCTCTGCTGAAGAGCCATCCGGTCTCACGACCAGAATCTTGATCTGTCAGTTAGAGCACTGACGTGTGCAAAAGGGGAGGGAGAGGAGGGACTTTAAAAGCTTATAAATCTTAAAATATACATATTTAAGCAATGGGGTTTACTGCATTTCATTTATTTTTTTCATATGAACAATATTAAAGCGGAACTACCACCTCAACTATACAATACTTAGGCAATACTTAGGTGGCGACTGGCTTAATAATCATTATTTTAAATCTCAAAAGTGCCCATGAATAAAGTTATCCTTAAGCTTCCGAGACTGGCGGCCAGGTTACTGCAGCCTATGCGCCTGCGCCGTCAGTCTCTTCCGGAGCCATTCGGGCCAGTGCAATGCCTATGAAGGGTGACAGGAACTGACAGCACTGCTGCACATTCAAGATGTCCTCAGTGATGCCTGGCTTCCGGTCTTGGAAGCTTAAGTTTAACTTTATTCAGTGGCACTTTTGAGAGGTAAAATAATGATTATTAAGCCAGTCGCCACCTGACTAAGTATTGCAGGACGACTTTAGTTGAGGTGGTAGTTCTGCTTTAAACCCCTCCAGCCTTGTTCCACTGGAGGTTACAGAATACTCTATACTTGTTTCTCTGATAGCCACAGAACCCCACATACACTGTCTGACATCCCAGCCTTGTTCCACTGGAGGTTACAGAACACTCTATACTTGTTTGTCTGATAGCCACAGAACCCCACATACACTGTCTGACATCCCAGCCTTGTTCCACTGGAGGTTACAGAACACTCTATACTTGTTTCTCTGATAGCCACAGAACCCCACATACACTGTCTGACATCCCAGCCTTGTTCCACTGGAGGTTACAGAACACTCTATACTTGTTTCTCTGATAGCCACAGAACCCCACATACACTGTCTGACATCCCAGCCTTGTTCCACTGGAGGTTACAGAACACTCTATACTTGTTTCTCTGATAGCCACAGAACCCCACATACACTGTCTGACATCCCAGCCTTGTTCCACTGGAGGTTACAGAACACTCTATACTTGTTTCTCTGATAGCCACAGAACCCCACATACACTGTCTGACATCCCAGCCTTGTTCCACTGGAGGTTACAGAACACTCTATACTTGTTTCTCTGATAGCCACAGAACCCCACATACACTGTCTGACATCCCAGCCTTGTTCCACTGGAGGTTACAGGACACTCTATACTTGTTTCTCTGATAGCCACAGAACCCCACATACACTGTCTGACATCCCAGCCTTGTTCTACTGAAAGCCACTGTCTGTCACTCAAGTCTTGTTGCTCTGTGGAATAGATGGTTCATCTCCAGGGAACTTTGGGGTTTCATGCGATCCAGTTTGAGAACCACTGCAGTAAGGGAATTCATCCATATTCTGCACAGACCTAAAAATGTCCTGAATATGAAATAAGACCAAGGATCAGATAGGTCTGAGGTTTTACAGCAGGCTCAAACAGACAGGCCAAATGTTTGTTTAATTCCATGTAAGAGATGGACACTGTATCAGAAAGATACAGACAAATGATGTGTCAGTGTTAACTGTATCAGTCACCCATGTGGGATGTGTGTGTAGCTGGATGTCACTAGACATCAATACAAGGCTCGTACCCTCCAATGGATTGTGATGAGACCCTCAGGTCACACATTTTGAGTTTCACTTATTGAAAGGAGCCTGAAAGGAAGATGATAAATGTACAGTCAGGAAAGATGGATGATATAAGCCGACTTGATATGTGCTATATCTCCAGGGTAGGAATCATCACACTATACTATACTGAGATACTATTTTCCACATTGTCCTTTTATGTTCTGCTCAGGTACAAATCAATTTGTGTCAGCTGCCAGAGGGATGATAGATTTTACCTTCACTTCTGGTGAAGTTATCTACATTTAACCCTTTGAGTGGCAGACGGGTACTCAACGCAACGTGTTGCGTGACCCTCTGGTACTCAAAGGGTTAAATATCATGTATTCCAAGGCAGAATCAGTAACAAAATCTTTATTTAAAGGAGCAGTAAACTTTTTTTTATGAAAACACATATTTTATAGATCATTTCCTGCTGAATAAAACAAGGTCACTCCCATCGCTGTCAGATGTTTTATTCAAAAATTATATCAGTTCATATAATCAAGAAGTGAATTTACTGTGTTTACTTCCTGATAGTTCTAACTGACAGGAAGTGAATTTACTGTGTTTACTTCCTGATAGCTCTGACAGGAAGTGACAGGCAGTTTCTATCACATTCTATGGAGAACTGTATGTCTCTGACTTTTCTGACTTTCCTCTCCATTAAAATCTAACAGGAAATCTAATTAGAATTTAATCACTAGAGGGCACTGCTAATGTAAAAAAACATGGGTTTAAACTATAACAACTCTGGAAATATAAATCTCTTGGCAGTGGGAGTACCCTTATCTTACTCAGTAGGAAAAGCCCTACAATATATATTTTTTCATAAAAAAAGTTAACTGCTCCTTTAAAGTTAGAACCCTATAATTCAATCCTAAAAACTAGTTTTTTAATACATGTGTACAATGTCCGGCCTCTTAACCCTTTGAGTGCCACAGAGGTACGCAATGCATTGCAAAGCAATGCGTTGCGTACCCCTCTGTCACTCAAAGGGTTAACATCACCCTGACCTCGGCCCGTGTACAAGGCTTTTACACTAGTATTTTAATAAAAGACTAGCTAATTCAGTTAATGTGCTGAGATTAGAACCTTCTCCTTTATTCAGATAGCCTTTCTCTTATCTCTGATAAGTTTACAGATGATAATGCACTACCACTTTTGAGAGGCTTTATCAAGATTGCTTTGCTACAGGAGTTAGGGAGTTCAGCATAAAGCATGAATAGAAGCCTCCACCAGGCAAATCTAACTTTTGCAGATGTTAGCTTGGCGTATTTAAAGGGATAGTAATGTTTCACAATAAAAGCAGCTCTAATTAATCTTCATAGTATTTGGGCCATGGATAGTGTTATTTCAATACTGTCAGAGTTGTAGTACAAGAGTAACTGAATGATAAAATATCCCCCTCCCTCCCCTTTTACTGATGTAACACTGCTCACCTCAGTGCAGCAAGACTGTCCGGATGGATCACAGAGACGGACAGTCTTTAGTAAGCATAAGGAAAAACCTGAAAAACCTGTCAAGGGGAGCAGGGTTTTCCTTATGATCACAGTAAGATTGTCCCTTGCTGCGACCTGTCCGGTCAAGTGACCAGATTCCACATCTGAGGGGAGGTGGCTTACACTAGGTAAAGTGGGCTGGAGGGGGATACTTTATCATTCAATTACTCTTGAACTTCATCTCTGACAGTACTGAAAAAACACTCTCCATGACCCAAATACTATGATGATTAATTGGAGCTGCTTTTATATTTTATGATTTCATTTTTAGGAAACAGGTTAATTTATAAATGGTAAAAGATGAAAAAAATGGAGTGTTGGGAGTCTGACATCTTGAAAAAACAGATATCAAACAAGTCATCTAAAATTCTGACACCTAGGTTTAACTCTTTCAGTGCCAGAGGGGAACACAAAGCTTTGCAATGCGTTGCGTACCGCTCTGACACTGAAAGGGCTACAGTTTTATGAGTCCCGTGGATTTTAGCGAGGTTTCCAATGCATTGCAAGTCAGTGTGTTGGAAACACCTGTAGCATCTAATCAGATAAAAAATAAGAGTGTATAACCAGCTTTATAAATGCATGTCTATCTCTAATTCCTGTACAGTATTGCCACATCCTCTATTGCTTTGCAATGCGTTGGATACATCTCTGGCACTCAAAGGGTTAATACTGTTGGTTTCCAGTGATATTAGTGAACTGCTCTGCTATTTTGCTTTTAGAAACTAAACGTCTTTGACTGTAAGGGTCTGTACAAATAATACTGTTTCTATAAGATAATCCAGTGCTAGCATGTATTCCTTTGTTAAATCCTTTTATTTTAATACATAATTCATGTTATATCTTCATATATAAAAGTAGAGTATTTCTGGGGAAAACCAGTTTCACCATAGGTAACATATAACACGTTTGTAGTAATTTAAACAGCATATTAAATTCTTTGAATGCTAGAAAGGTGTCTAACACTTTGTAACCCTCCATAGTGCGGTCATTTTACAAGGAAGGTCTAAGAATCCCCCCTGGGAACTCTAGGGTTTGACCCTGAGACTCAGGGTTTTGCACCAAATCTCAGGGTCTCAGGGCGAAGGGTCAAATTCTCAGGGTGAGAGAGTTCAATGTTTCCTCCTATATGATTTGCATCAATGTACTTCTTATTTAATGTCCAAATCCATGATATTTCTACCAGAAAGGCAGAGGAAGAAGTGAAGTGATATCTCAGAGCTATACCATGTTAAAGGTTCCGTGAGGACTGATTGGATCATATCTGGGTTAGACCAAACATTGACATACCACCTAGAATCTACTTTCTCAGGAGCATATGGGGGTTAATATTCAAAGATCTCAGGGTGAGCTCATTTCAAAAGTTCCCAAGTATACCCATTACCATCATATGGAATTAAATTACATAGCAGGGGAGGGCTGGCAACTTATGGCCCAGGAGGCAAATACATTCAAGTGGCCCATTTCTATATCGTTCAAGCCCACTACTGTAGAGTTTACAAGGGAAATGGTTTATGCTACTAGTTTAGCTCCATTTGGTTTGTTGCTTTGTGGTATGATTTGTGTAGCTCTATTTCAATTCTAAGCCATACCTCCCAAGTGTCCCTCTTTAGGAGGGACAGTCCCTCTTTGAGATCCAAATCCCTCTGGCCCTCTTTTCTACCGTTTTGTCCCTCTTTTTAGAAGAACATAATGAGTAGTGCGTATTACATTGCTCCACAGCAATATAACTCATGAAAATGTGTTGTAAATAGTGTTGAGCGAGCGTGCTCGGCCGATGCTCGGATCGGCTCGAGCATCGCTCTGCTCGGCACATGGCGGTACTCGTCGAGTACCGCCATGTGCTCTCCCGCCATGTTCGGGTGGCGGGGATCTGTGCCGGAAGAGGCACAGATCAGAAGACGCTCCGCTGGACCACCAGGGACTGGAGGTACGGGGGCATTGCGGAGATGAAGGGGGCATTGCGGAGATGAAGGGGGACATTGTGGAAGAGGGGCATAGACTCTATGCCCCTCTTCCACAATGTCCCCCTTCATCTCCGCTATGCCCCTCTTCCACAATGTCCCCCTTCATCTCCGCTATGCCCCTCTTCCACAATGTCCCCCTTCATCTCCGCTATGCCCCTCTTCCACAATGTCCCCCTTCATCTCCTCTATGCCATAGAGGAGATGAAGGGGGACATTGTGGAAGAGGGGCATAGCGGAGATGAAGGGGGACATTGTGGAAGAGGGGCATAGCGGAGATGAAGGGGGACATTGCGGAGATGAAGGGGGACATTGCGGAGATGAAGGGGGCATTCAGAGATGAAGGGGGCATAGCGTAGATGAAGGGGGGCATTGACCAGGCACCCTCCCCTCATCAGAGCAGGGGGTGCCTGGTGTAATGCTCGTGTCGCCCCATTCATTTGAATGGGGCTCGGGTGCTCGGCCGAGCACTCGAGCATCAGGGGGTGCTCGGTCAGAGCACCCGAGCACCCGAGCATCGGGGTGCTCGCTCAACACTAGTTGTAAATCATTAGTATATGTGTATATAACATAATCTGCGTAACTAAAATGATTTGGTCTTGCTCTAAATCATTTATCAATTACACAAAGAGGTGCCAGTAAGTCAAGAACTAACCTACAAATTAATCTTAATGCTCCACCCACCAGCCACACCCCCAGATAAGCCACCTTAAACAGAAGTGTCCCTCTTTGGCCATTTGAAATGTTGGAAGGTATGTCTAAGCTCTCTGGTATCACTATCCATTTACAGCAGCAATTGTGATATTTAGTGTGGAGCAGTGGTCCACCAGCCCAGACATATGACCGGCCCAGGGGGCAACTGCCCCCCAGGCCAGCCCTCCCCTGTTACATAGTAACATAGTTGACAATGCTGAAAAAAGACATGCATCTATTAAGTCCAGCCCATGCCAAAACACCCCTGTTTATCCAAAAAGAAAAAAAAACATTGAAGCCATTTCCAATTTAGCCCCAAGTGGGTAAAAATTAATTCCTGACTCCAAATGGCAGTCATATATTTCCCTTAATCAACAACCTATCTGCATTGAAGCCATATGTCAGAGTTTTCAATATTGTTCTGTGCTAGATAGGCATCCTTTGATTTTTTTGAAAGCTGTTAAAGTATCTGCAATTACAACATCCCGAGGCAAAGAATGACATAGCTTTACTGCCCTTACTGTAAAAAAATCCCTGCCTAAAGTGGGATCTAAGCAACCCCATTCTACCCCTCGCTCTGTCTGTTTGGAGTAAGTAGGGTTAGTAAATGTATGGGGCCATAGCTAACATTAACCACAAAATGGATTATTTTATTCATGAGGTGATCTAAGGATCCCCTTTACTCACCTCTCCATTCCCATAGGGTTGGGAAGCTTTAAATAGACAAAAAAGATACGTCTTCAGACCCCATGCCCTCCACACTGGGGGAGATGCACTAAGGTGTGGTAAAGATGTAAAAAAGTAGAGATGACATCATCAGTGTGGTAAACTCTCCAGATGCTATAGTATTCTATGGTGCTAATGCACTAAGATTGATCCAACCTGAGTGCATAGGCTCCATAGACTAACATAAGCCTTGGAGAGTTGCTCACACCAGAGAAGTCATCTGCACTTTATTGCCACTTTATCACACCTTAGTGCAACTCCCCCTGGTAACTTTCAAAATGAGCTAAAATATAGGCCTTTGAAATATTACCCCTTAAAGGGATAGTAATGTTTCAAAATAAAAGCAGCTCCAATTAATCTTCATAGTATTTTGGCCATGGAGAGTGTTACTGCAATACTGTCAGTGTTGTAGTTGAAGAGTAACTGAATGATAATGTACCCCCCCACACACCCCTTTTACTGATGTAACACTGCTCACCTCAGATCAGCAAGACTATCCAGATGGACCACAGAGAGGGACATTCTTCAGTGATCATAAGAGAAAAACCTGTCAAGGGGGACAGGGTTTTCATTGTTCTCACAGTAAGAAGATTGTCACTTGCTGTGATCTCTCTGGTCCCAGGACTGTATTCCACATCTGAGGTGAGCAGTGTTACACTAGGTAAAAGGGGCGGGAGGGGGATACTTTATCATTCAATTACTCTTGTGCTACAACTCTGACAGTATTGAAATAACACTCTCCATGGCCCAAATACCATGAAGATTAAATGGAGCTGCTTTTATTTTGAAACATTACTATCCCTTTAAAGCACCCCCAGAATGTAAAATTTAGATGAAATATCCCTGCTTGTCAAACCCAGACGGTATCTGATCAGCCCCCAAGGAACCATCAACATACTACAACTCAGAGATCTCATTGCCTGAACAAACACAAGACAAGCAGGACATTTCCCTTCTGAAAGAAATGAAATTCAGGTAGAAGGTGATTACGGATTCTCTCACTATGAGAGTTTGGCCTTTCACACGGAGATCAAACCCTGTGTTTGTTTGTTTTAAATGTAATAAGTGTTTTACTGTTTACCTTCCATTAGGGTGACCACATTTCCCTTCTGCCATTCCGGGACGTGGTCACCCTAGTTGCCCCTTCATACCTTGAGTCCCTGGTGGTCTAGCGGCGTGGAAAGTGCTCTGTGCCTCCTCCGGCACAGAGCTGAAGCTCCCGCGCGCTGTGCTCAGTAATGCAGAGCACTGGGAGATGATGTCATCTCCCAGCGCTCTGTATTACTAGAGCGCTTGCCTCCAGGAGATCAGGTAAGCTGCATTGCCGCCCTGAATGTCAGCCTGCAAGCGGTGTGTCATATCATGGACGCCGCGAGGGAGAGCTACTAAGCGCTCCCTCGTGGCGTCCATGATGTGACACACCGCTTGCAGGCTGACATCCAGGGCGGCTTGGCTTCATTCCGGGACACTTCATTGTCCCGGTTGAAGATGACCCGGGACGCGGGACATAGCCCTGAAATAAGGGACAGTCCCGGACGTTCCGGGACCTGTGGTCACCCTACCTTCCATGCCGGTGGCAGTCACCAAAGCCCTCGATCTCACCTTCAGCCCCAACACAAGAGAAGCATCTAAAAAATAGAAAAATCATTAGCGACAACTCTAACATTTCAGAGCTTAAGAAATTATAAAAATGGCAGCATGCTCCAGAAAAGGAACAGAATGTTCTTATTATAAAAGTAGATTTTGTTCTGGATGACCAGTTCCCTTTAAGCAAGACTTCCCAGTGGTAATTAGAGGCAGGCTAGTTAAGTGAGTGTTGACTTTCAAATCCTGCTTGTTTGTTGCTCTTGAGGACTGAACTTAGAAGAACCTTGTACTAGTTTGGCAATTAGCAATCTGGGCAAAACCAGGTATAAAAGAATTGCAGACTGATCAAAATACCTTCGTTTAATTAGATTAGGTTTGCCTAAAACTTGAGGCAATGTTTTTGTACTAATTATCCTCAGTTTTGCTGCAAGCGAACTTTAATCCTCATTGTGTGATCCTTTCTCTGCTAATGACAAATACTTGTGATGCAAGATGCACAGCACAGTTAGAGCGGGCAGAAATGTGATTAAAAACTCTGCATAGGACTAAATGCATAGACGTGGAAGTCTCTTGTGAGCACCATTACATGTCTCACATAAATAAAAAGTAAAACCAATTTCCCATAGACTCATACAACATACATTGCTTCCCCTGCAGCATGTCATTCTGGGTAGTGACATGCACAAAACTATATCATCCATCATTTTATCTATGACATATAATCATACATATACAATATATATATAAAAGTTGAAGAGCCCATGTACACGGGCCACAGTGCCACCCAGCAACCTCAGATGGTGGCCATATCTTGTAGTCACTGGCCGCGCTGCAGTCATGCACAGTACAGGCTGTCCGCGCTGTGGTTGGTATGGAGCGGGGTGGGGTGCTCCGAATTCAGACCGTAGTCCTCTCTGCGCACCTTCCTGGGACAAAGCGGTCCCAGGAAGGTTCACAGACAGGACTCCAGTCTGAATTTGCTCCGTAACAGCCGTGGAGCGGGCAGTCTCTACTTCGCATGGCTGCGGCACGTGCAGCCATCTCTACTGCGCATGACAGCTTCTGACAAACATCCTTAGCGAATTATTATATAGGAGATATATATATCTATATATATAAAAGAAGACTTCTGTGTGCCTGGCAAACACACCCAGGGGAGGCATAAAGAAGGAGTTACTACTCCTATTGGGTGATTCAATCATGCAGGGAGTTGGCCCGCCCCCACTATGCAGCCCGCCCACCACTATCAAAGTCAGAAAAAAACAATATGGCCGCCACTTGCTCCTACACCACAGACAAACATACATGCCTCACTCATACAGCACCAAACAAACACACACAGACCACCACACACACACATGCCCCACTCAGACAGCACCAAACACACATGCCCCCACTCATACACACAGCACCACATACACACACAAAGCCAGAAATAAATATGGCTGACACACACACACAGTCACTCACCCTGACTCCCAGTGGCCTCAGCAGGACCTGTAGTGCAGCACCAGGGGAACAAAATGGCACTCAAAGGGTTAAGGTAGGCCCTCATTGCTCAATTATTTCTTCACTGTCATCATTTGCCATGCAAGACACAGGACAGACAGCCATCAGATTAACACTTAACCCACTGACTGCCACAGGGTTGTGTATCAAGTTTTACCCCTCAGGGAGTGTGTGTTCAAACCCCTCACACTGTAAACTTGCATTTCCCTTCCACTTCTCCTCCTTCCCCAGCCTATTACTAACACTGTTCCATATTTATGTTAAGCCCCACCCCCACTCGCGATTAAGCCCCACCCACTTTTAACCCAAATTGCTCCATTGCTCTCTCAACATCAGCACCACATGAGGGACTCCACAAGTACAAGTTCCCAGGTATAACACACACATGCCCCACTCACACAGCACCACCACACACACAAAGCCAGAAAGAAATATGGCTGACACACAGTCACTCACCCTAACTCCCAGTGGCCTCAGCAGGACCTGTACTACAGCCACTGAAGGGTGTGACAGCACCAGGGGAACAAAATGGCACTCAGAGGGTTAAGGTAGGCCCTCATTGCTCAATTATTTCTTCACTGTCATCATTTGCCATGCAAGACTCAGGACAGACAGCAATCAGGTACACACTTAACCCACTGACTGCCACAGGGTTGTGTATAAGGTTTTACCCCTCAGTGAGTGTGTTCAAACCCCTCACACTGTAAACTTGCATTTCCCTCCCACTTCTCCTCCTTCCCCAGCCTATTACTAACACTTTTTCCACATTTATGTTAAGCCCTGCCCCCTACTCGCGATTAAGCCCCGCCCACTTTTAACCCAGATTGCCCCATTTGTCTCTCCACATCAGCACCACATCAGTCCCCTCTAGGGACAACACAAATCAAAGTTCCCAGGTATGAATACACTTCCCACTGCTATTTATCTCTGACATGCCTCTCTATACATTAACCATTTGAGTGCCAGAGGGGTACACAACTCATGCATGCATGTGTTTCTGCTCATATATCTTGTGTGTGTACATCTCTGTTGCATATGTGTGTCCATCTCCAGTGTGTCTGTGTGTGTGCGTGTCTTTTGCATGTTTCTGCCGCTCACTGTGTGTATGTGCATACCTCCCAACATTTCACATGGCCAAAGAGGGACACTTTAGTTTTAGGTGATATTGTTGGGGGCGTGGCTGGTGGGCAGGGCATTAGTAAGAATTTTTAGGTTATTTCATGACCTATTACTGGCTATTTATGTAACTGAATAAATGATTTAGTGCAAGACCAAAGTATTTTATTTGCACTGACTAATGTATAAAAACATATACTGAAGTTTACAAAAATATGTATATGAGCTTTATTGCTGTAGAGCAAAGTAATACACACCACACAGTCAGGGCTGGTGCAAGGATTTTTGCCACCCTAGGCAAAACCTAATTTTGCTGCCCATTTCGCTCCGCCCCTTGTGCCCCACCCCTTTATACCCCACCTACTTATACCCAACCTCTTTTCATGATTGTCCTCTCTCTGCCCCCTGGCCCAGTCTGCCTCTGGTCTGGAGATGCCTGTAAGAGATGCCCCCCACCAGCTCCAACTTGCCCCTTATCAGCTTCACTTTGGCCCACCAGCTCCACTTTGCCCCTATCAGCTCCACTTTGTCCCCCATCAGCTCCACTTTGTCCCCCATCAACTCCAACTTGCCGCCTCAGCTCCAGCTTGCCCCCATCAGCTCCACTTTGCCCCCCACCAGCTCCAACTTGCCCCCACCAGCTCCAACTTGCCCCCACCAGCTCCACTTTGCCCCCACCAGCTCCACTTTGCCCCCCATCCACTCCAACTTGCCCCCACCGGCTCCACTTTGCCCCCCAGCAGCTCCACTATGCCCCCAGCAGCTCCAACTTGCCACCATCAGCTCCAACTTGCCCCCCATCCGCTCCAACTTGCCCCCATCAGCTCCACTTTGCCCCCCATCTGCTCTAACCTGCCCCCCTCAGCTCCACTTTCCCCCCCTCAGCTCCACTTTGCCCCCTCAGCTCCAACTTGCCCCCATCAGCTCCATTTTGCCCCCCATCTGCTCCAACTTGCCCCCACCAGCTCCACTTTGCCCCCCCTTCAAGCTCCACTTTGCCCCCCCTCAGCTCCACTTTGCCTCCCCTCAGCTCCACTTTACTCCCTCAGCTCCAACTTGCCCCCATCACCTCCACTTTGACCCTCATCCGCTCCAACTTACCCCCATCAGCTCCACTTTGCCCCCACCAGCTCCACTATGCCCCCTCAGCTCCAGCTTTCCCCTATCAGCTCCAACTTGTCCCCATCAGCTCCAACTTGCCCCCATCTCATCAGCTCCACTTTGTCCCCCATCCGCTTCAACTTGCCCCCAGCAGCTCCACTATGCCCCTTCAGTTCCAGCTTGCCCCCCATCACATACCTGTAAGTCCTGCGCAGTCTTCTCTTCAGTAATGCAGAGCGAGGCGGGAGATCATGACTCCCAGCGTGCTCTGCATTACTAAAGATCCAACCCAATGAGGGAGCGCTGTAGCAACGCAGACTTGATTGTGTTGTGGTTCCCGGCGTGGTGTGTGTGGGCGCAGCTCTTCTCCGCTGCATGCCCGCGTCCCCAGTACGTGTGCGCCCTAGGCCAGCGCCTACCTCGCCTATAGGTGGAGCCGGCCCTGCACACAGTCTGACCTCCTAAAACGGGGGACAGAGGGATCTGGCCCTCAAAGAGGGCTGTCCCTCCTAAAGAGGGACACTTGGGATGTATGGTATGTGTCTGCCTGTGTGTTGCATATGTCTGTGTTTATCAGTGTGTCTGCATTTCACACACAAGTGAGTGTGCTGTGTTACTTGATGAATAAGACCCTGTATCCTTACAGTTGAAGTGAGTGTGCTGTGTCACTTGATGAATAAGGCCATGTATCCTTATAGTTGAAGTGAGTGTGCTCTGTTACATGATGAATACAACCCTGTATCCTTACAGTTGAAGTGAGTGTGCTGTATTACTTGATGAATAAGACCCTGTATCCTTATAGTTGAAGTGAGTATGCTGTCTTACATGATGAATAAGACCCTGTATCCTTACAGCTGAAGTGAGTGTGCTGTGTTACTTGATGAATAAGACCCTGTATCCTTACAGTTGAAGTGAGTGTGCTGTGTTACTTGATGAATAAGGCCCTGTATCCTTAAAGTTGAAGTGAGTGAGCTGTGTTACTTGATGAATAAGGCCCTGTATCCTTACAGTTGAAGTGAGTGTGCTGTGTTACTTGATGAATAAGGCCCTGTATCCTTACAGTTGAAGTGAGTGTGCTGTGTTACTTGATGAATAAGACCCTGTATCCTTACAGGTGAAGTGAGTGTGCTGTGTTACTTGATGAATAAGGCCCTGTATCCTTACAGTTGAAGTGAGTGTGCTGTGTACTTGGTGAAGGTCACAGTGAGAAGATGTTTGTGAGTAAAGGAATAATTTAGATTACAGCAGTGGATACTGCAGTACAGAAATAGGTTGGCAGACAGAGGGTTAAGTGACAGATGCAGTGATAGATAATGTAATGGTGATGTGGGAGTCAAATGGCGAGATTGGGACTATGGATGAATGGCAAGGGGATAAGTGAGTGGGGGTAACAAGGGAGGAGAAGATGAGAGATTGAGGAGAGGAGGGACAGTGAAGTGTTAAAGTAAAGTAATGGGTGAGGGGGAGAAATGACTATACATAGACAGTGAAGTAGACATGAAATACAGAGCTGTAGGGTTACTGCATTATACACACCTAGTGTAGCAGTTGATTGGAGTGAAGCACTTTAACTCTGAGTGTGAGAGAGGTACGCAACACATTGCTGTGTAATGAGTTGTATAGTCCTCTGGCAGTGAAAGGGTTAAGTGACACATGTTGGGCGCTTATACACTATGTGGGACGGCGTTGGCCGTCATGTTATGACCGTTGGGCGCACACGTGTGAAATGCTGACACACTGATAAATACAGATATATGCAACACACAGGCAGACACATACACACAGTGAGCGGCAGAGACATGCAAAATACATGAACACACACCGGAGATGCACACATGCACACAATTATGTAACAGAGATGTACACTCACACACAACTTATATGCGCAGAAACATATGCGTGCATGAGTTGTGCACCGCTCTGACACTTAAATGGTTAAGGTATAGAGAGGCCTGTCAGAGTTAAATAGCAGTGGGAAGTGTATTATACCTGGGAACATTGACTTGTGGAGTTCCTGGAGGGGAGTCATGTGGTGCTGATGTGGAGAGACAAATGGGGCAATCTGGGTTATAAGTGGGTGGGGCCTAATCGTGAGTAGTGGCGGGGCTTAACATAAATGTGGAAAAAGTGTTAGTAATAGGCTGGGGAAGGAGGAGATGTGGGAGGGAAATGCAAGCTTTGAACACACTCCCTGAGGGGTAAAACTTGATACACAACCCTGTGGCAGTCAGTGGGTTAAGCGTATACCTGATGGCTGTCTGTCCTGTGTCTTGCATGGCAAATGATGACAGTGAAGAAATAATTCAGCAATGAGGGCCTACCTTAACCCTTTGAGTGCCATCTTGTTCCCCTGGTGCTGTAGCACCCTTCAGTGGCTGTACTACAGGCCCTGCTGAGGCCACTGGGAGTCAGGGTGAGTGACTGTGTGTCAGCCATATTTCTTTCTGGCTTTGTGTGTGGTGGTGCTGTGTGAGTGGGGCATGTGTGTGTAATACCTGGGAACTTTTACTTGTGGAGTCCCTCATGTGGTGCTGATGTGGAGAGAGCAATGGAGCAATTCGGGTTAAAAGTGGGCGGGGCTTAATTGAGAGTAGGGGCGGGTCTTACGATAAATGTGGAAAAGTGTTAGTAATAGGCTGGGGAAGGAGGAGAAGTGGGAGGGAAATGCAAGTTTACAGTGTGAGGGGTTTGAACATACTCCCTGAGGGCTAAGACTAGATACACAACCCTGTGGCAGTCAGTGGGTTAAGTGTGTACCTGATGGCTGCCTGTCCTCTGTGTTGTATGGCAAATGATGACAGTGAAGAAATAATTGAGCAATGAGGACCTACCTTAACCCTTTGAGTGCCATTTTGTTCTTCAGTGGCTGTAGTACAGGTCCTGCTGAGGCCACTGGGAGTCAGGGTGAGTGACTCTGTGTCAGCCATATTTCTTTCTGGCTTTTGTGTGTGTAGTGCTTTGTGTGTGAGTGGGGCATGTGTGTGTGTTTGGTGCTGTGTGAGTGGGGCATGTGTGTGTGTGCCTGGTGTTGTGTGAGTGGGGCATGTGTGTGTGTGTGTCTGGTGCTGTGTGAGTGGGGTGTGTGTGTGTATTTGGTGCTGTGTAAGTGGGGCATGTATGTGTTTATGTGTGATGTAGGAGCACGTGGCAGCCATTTTGTTTTTTTTCTGACTTTGATAGTGGTGGGCAGGCTGCATAATGGGGGCGGGCCAACTCCCTGCATGATTTTCACACCACTGCAATTGATGTGTAAATCACGCCCCTATTGAATCACCCAATTGGAGCAGTAACCCCTCTTTATTGCCGCCCTTGGGTGTGTGTGTGTGCCTCCTGAGGAGACATAAATTATGTTATGAGCCTTTCTCTTTTATATATATACTAGTTGAACAGCCCGTTACACGGGCCACAGTGCCTAATGCAGCCGCGCCTCGGCTGATACAGAGCCTCTGGCAGCCGGTCGCGGGGCAGTCACACGCGGTGGAGACTGCCCGCGCCTCGGCTGATACAGAGCTGGACGCTCCTTCGGAGCGCCCAGCTCTGTATCAGCCGTGGCGCGAGCAGTCTCCACTGCGTGTGACTGCCGCATGCGCAGCAGTATCTACTGCGCATGTCGGGCGTTACACACAACTTGGCAAATTATTATATAGGATATATATATATATATATATATATATATATATATATATATATATATATATATATATAATGCAAAAGGGCTCGCACTCTCAGGTCTTACAAAATACAAATGTATTTAAATCTGACGTTTTGGTCGAGTACGGACCTTTATCAAGAACAAACTAAAATAACGATTATGATGCTTTACATACCATCTCTGTGTGTGTTAACGTGACGTGCAAGTCGTGGAAACAAAAGAAACCAAATACATGCATAAATTGTGGAGCTAGAAAATGTATGAAGATCAACAGGTTGTGCAAAAGAATCAAAATTAAAATGCTCCCCCTAGTGTTGTTACAATGTATCCAATTGTTGTATCACAATCTTTCAGTGCAATAAAGTTAAATGATACATAATATTAAAAGCAAATTGCTACATAAATGATCATGAAAATACCAATATATATATCCAATCCCAAAACGTGAAAAGATTGTGACAACAGTTCATTACTGTGCAATCAGTTTTGTAGTGTCCTGTGTGTCTTAATCATAATAAAACTTGTGTATAAATAAATCAAACACATAGCTACGGATTCCCATTCAGACAACTAAATTAAATCTATATTGTGGATATTCAACTCAACCACACTCTGAATGTTGAAGCCGAGCTACTCATGTGAAGTGAATCTCAATTGTCCGAATATAATTAGGATATATATTAAATAAGTGACATAAACAAATAAAAAATAACAAAATAAATACATTTAACATCAATACGTGCAAGATAAACTACCATGCTCTTTAAAGGGATAGTAATACTTAAAATGTAAAAAAAATATGTTGTAGGGTTTATCCCCCTGAGTAAAACAAGAGTACTCCCACTGCTGAAAAGTGTTTCATTCAAAAGTTATTAATTTTCAAAGTTGAATTTTTTAGGTGCAATATCACAGTGGCCTGAAGTTATACAGTGGCGCTGTTGCTACACGATCCTATGGACAGCTCTGGTCAGTTGACCATAAATCTCATTGGATGGTGTAGCAACAGCGCCACTGTACAATTTCAGGCCACTGTGATATTGCACCTAAAAATTCAACTTTGAAAATTAATAACTTTTGAATGAAACACCTTTCAGCAGTGGGAGTACTCTTGTTTTACTCAGGGGGATAAACCCTACAACATATTTTTTTTTACATTTTAAGTATTACTATCCCTTTAAACACCATTGATCTACTTCTCTTGAAAAGAATCCTTTATCTTGATCTCCTGACCCCAAGGTAATAAACAACCCATCACTAACGATGTGCCGAGTACCACCCCCGGCTCACAAAGAGTCAAGCAACAAAACACTAATATGCAGAAAATCAGGAATAACTTCAATTCAAAGATTACTAATACTTGGCTTCCAAGCACACGTAGAAGACCGTTCAAGTGAAGGTTTTTTTCTTCATTAACAAGATCTCGGCTCTGGTGCAGAGCCGCCGGATGGCCCTAGGATCGTATTCCCGGGCAGTCAGCAAGACGCTTATATCGGGGAAAGGGCGGGAGGGGGGACTTTGAGATCGATTTTCTCTCAAACCATAAAGGTTTGAGAAATGTGATTTGGGACATTAACAATCTTTTTTTAAGTTGTATAAAATGGGGATTAGTAAAATTAAAGTATTACTGTCCCTCATAAGACAAACCATATTAAGGTTAAGGTCAGGTACTTGCAAAAATGAGGTACCTTGGCGTTGGTGGCAAGCTTAGCATTCTATGGCCATGTAATATAACTAAATCCTCATCTTTAATATAGTAGTGATATGCAGGCACAATGCTGCAGAGTAAAGGGTTAATGTTAATGAGAATTTGGATGTGCACCAATATTTTGTGTATTTGCTTTTAGCTATTTTGGTCAAAATTGGTTGCACTCCAGCAAGTTTAAATGTGTTGTTTTTCTTTGGGTGTGTTTACCAAAACCTGGACTGGAATTATTTATATATATAAAAGTTAGGCTTATTAGATACAGTATATAGCTATAATGTTGAAAATGTTACTTATTTATTTATTTTAAATACGCTATTTGGGCTAAAACTACTGCTTACAGAGTGCCCTGGACTGTACTTCCGCATACACTGGTCTTGCCGCAGATTGCCGCACTGCTTCTGCCCCCGGCCTCCTCCGATGATGGAGGCTTTCTATCTGTAAGCTGGAGCGATCTCATTGGCAGAGATCAATATCTAGCCAATGAGACTGCTCCAGCTTACAGACAGGAAGCTTCCGTCACTGGAGGAGGCTGGGTAGTGGGAAGGGAGCAGAGGCAGAGCGTCAAGACCAGTGTATGTGGAACTAGGGTGCAGGGCACTCTGTAAGCAATAGTTTTAGCCCAAATAGCGTATTTTTAAAAAAAAACTAAATAATGTTTTCAACATTATAGCTATATATTGTATCTACTAATCCTAACTTTTATAGGGGTGAGAGATCCCCTTTAAGCAACTTGGCTTTGCACCAGGACCACACTACGATTCCACCACTGATCATTGGTAAGTTCATACTGTTCTATGGAACTGTGGGTTCAGAGACTTTGGGCCTTATTCAATAAACAGTTGCAGTATTGGAGCAAACCAACTGTGCCATAGGTGAGAATGAAAATCCCCATTAGATTAAACGGGACTTTTAACTCCTTACGTGTTTAAGAGGCCTGAGACGCATTTTGAAGCATATGTATGAAGGCAAACAACGAGCGGTTCTGCTGCAAAACAACTGGACCATAGGGAACAAATAAAAAATTATCCCTTTGAGAGTATTACGCAACACATTGCTTTGCAATGCATTGTGTAGCCCTCTGGCACTCAAAGGTTTAAAGGGATAGTAATACTTCGTTTTAACTTTATTTTATTTTGTAGTCATTAAAAAAACATGAAGAATGATATAAGTCTTATCTCTCAAACCTTTATGGTTTAAGAGATATTCACAAGCAAAGTTTCCCCTCCCGCCCCTTTTACCTAATGTAAACAATCTCTTCTCAGATGTGGAATCCAGTCCATAGACCAGACAGATAACAGCAGGGGACAATCTTCTTCCTATGAGAATAATGAAAGCCCTGCCCCCATTGACAAGTTTTTCAGGTTTTTCCCTTATCTTAACTGAAGATTGTCCCTCTCTGCAGTCTACCTGGGCACCTCCCTTCTGATCTGGCTGAACAGGGGAGGGGACACCTTGCTTGTGAATATCTCTTAAACCATAAAGGTTTGAGAGATAAGACTTATATCGTTCTTCATGTTTTTTTAATGCCTACAAAATAAAATAAAGATAAAACAAAGTATTACTATCCCTTTAAAGATGATTTAAATTAGGTATTTTTAACTCCTTGAATGTAAACTTTCGAGCATTCCAGTGGTTAACAACCTTGTCTAACCCTAAGCAATGCACTGGATACCGCGATGGCACTCAAAGGGTTAAATCAATAAAAATGTATCCAGAGATATTTGTCTAGTATTTTGTGCATAAGACCCTTTCACTGCAACTGAGTGAGCCTCACCATGCCCCAACGCGTTTTGAGAACATTTTATCAGTGGAAGCTCATGGATTCACATTCTCTGCTAAGTTTACATCCTCTGACTATATATATATATATATATATATATATATATATATATAAACAATCCCTCTGTTCTCTGTACGGGAAGAAGAAATATTCTCCCTCTGTTTAAAATATCAAAGCGCTTCTCCCTTCGCTGCCCGACACCTAAAGAGAAGATTCTCTCCTTTGTTTCTCTTTGGTGTGAAACCACAGAACCATCTAAATGGATTTACAGTAGTTTTACTTCTGAGAGGTGCTGGATGAAGCTGTCAGGGAAGCTACAATTACATCTCTCTGCTTTCCCAACCGGCTTCACAACCATCCCTCTGATTCAGGCTCCCTTTAAACCTTTTTGGTGCTGGAGGGTGCATCAAGGAATGGTTTCTGTATCAAAGGCGAGAGAGGTTCATGGTAGACCCTTTGGGGAAGAAAGGAGTAAAAAGTACAGCTTGGGGGAGTAACTTTTATGTACATGAAGGATTTAAAGGGATAGTAATGTATCAAAATAAAAGCAGCTCCAATTAATCTTCATAGTATTTGGGTTATGGAGAGTGTTATTTCAGTACTGTCAGAGTTGTAGTTCAAGAGTAATTGAATGATAAAGTATCCCCCTCCCGCCCCTTTTACTGATGTAACACTGCTCACCTCAGATCAGCAAGGTGGTGTCCAGATGGCTTGCAGAGAGGGACAATCTTCAGTTAGCATAAGGGAAAAACCTGTCAAGGGGGACAGGGTTTTCAATGTTCTCACAGTAAGAAGATTGTCCCTTGCTGTCAGCTGTCTGATCTGTGGACCAGATTCCACATCTGAGGGGAGGTGACTTACACTAGGTAAAAGGGGCGGGAGGGGGAAACTTTATCATTCCATTACTCTTGAACTACAACTACAACAGTATTGAAATAACACTCTCCATGGGCCAAATACTATGAAGTTTAATTGGAGCTGCTTTTACTTTGAAACATTACTATCCCTTTAAAATAATTCTTAGGGGAATTATCATATTGTTAAAAGGCAATATTAGGTTGTAATGTTTTTTTAATGCCCCACTCTCTTTTCCCATTTACCTGTTGCAGGGTTAAGCAATAATAATGTAATTTGGTCGTTGAACTGCAACTCCCATCATCGTTGCCCACTGAGTATGAGGGATTGCAAACCAACAACATGTGGATTGCAATAGGCTGCCCGTTACTGAGTTTTTGTAATGCAGCAGTAAACTTTTTCAATTAAAATTATGTTATAGTGCATGGACATCTAACAAACGGCACATGTGGGCCACCGGACCCCAGAGAGCATCCGTCAGATATGTTTAACAAAACCCTAATTGCCTAGCCTACATGAATTAGTAGGTCAGTAGGGCCTAATTACTGCCAGTGCCTTACAGTTCAAGAATAGTTGTCTGTTAAATAGCAGTATTGTCATTGACTTAATAAATAAAGAATTTTGAATAGCTGACAGACTATATTCATTTTTATCAAGAAAAAAAATGTATGTGGCCCTCACATTTATGGCTTTCTGATAGGGCAACCCATGGCTGAAAAAACTCAAATGGCCCCTGTTATAGTGCTTTCCTTACCGATTAAAACAAAGGTACTCTCACCGGTGGAAGAAATTGAATTCTAATGTTATTACAGTTGAAACTTTCCTTTTTTGTTTTTGTTTTTTAACCCTTTGAGTGCCAGAGAGGTGTCCAATGGCACTCAAAGGGTTAAACAAGAACAACTGGTCCCTGAAAGGCACATTTTCTTAATTTATTTATAATACATGCTATGGGAGAGTTCCATAGTACATGATAAGAACAGCACCACCTAGTGACAAGAGTAGAAAATTGCAGTTTACTTGAACCCTTTGAGTGTCAGAGGGGTACGGAAAGCATTGCAGAGCAATGCGCTCGGAACCCATCTGTCAATTTAAGGGTTAAAAAAAGGCTCTTAGCTTTGTGAGGCACTGGGTACTATTGAAATAAAGACACATACAGGGAGATCACATTCTGACACCAATGGGGCTCAAAGCAAGCGCTACTGTACAAAAAAGGTTGTGTTTACACGGAATAGCTACACAATGAAGATGGAAGAGACTAATATTGTAAGGGTATTATTGGGAGTGATCACCAATCAGGGGCTAAGAATTTACAGCAGACACGCCAATTTGTGGACTTAGAAAAAAAAAAAAACAGCTGACATTTTCCTTAACCATTTGAACGCAATGATTTGGATACCTCACTGAAACTCAAAAAGTTAAACTTTCGTGAGTTGTGAGTCTAAAAGATGCATAAAGTTTTTATGAATTAAAACAATTTGTAGGACTTTTTTACTGAGTAAAATGAGGGTAATTACTTACAGTTTAAAATGTTGTTGTTTTATATTCATAGCGCCCACTGCTGTCCAGACATGTCACCTACAGCTCACACGTGGGGAGATGCATAAGGTGTGATAAACTGGTGATTCATAGGACGAGATGTTCAAAAAGTCATCATAATTAAAAAAATTGTTGGATCATGAGTTGGTGGTAAAAGAAAGAAAATATTTTCAGAGTTAACTCCGTCACATTTGAAAATGTGTCTAAAGAATTAAAAATGACAGTAACAAGATCTAAATGAATATTGTCCTTAAAATTTCTGATGTTAAAAATGTCTTTTATTTTATCTTTGAAATGAAAATGTTCAAAAAAACAAAGACATTTTTTGTCTTTGAAATGACAAGTTGCTTCTCACTCCTGCTAACTACTTTAATTTGTCTTCTCCAAGTTTAGACCATTTTCATTTTGTCGGGAAAAAAATTTACATTAATTGGACAAAAAAGTGATCTTAAAACAAATATTTTTTTCAGAAAATACCTGACATTATGACGGTAGATTAAGGGCGAGATGTTAAAATAGTTTTTATGATTGAAAAATTGTCAGATCATGAGTTGGTGGTGAAAGAAGGACAATATTTTCAGACATAACACCATGACGTTTGAAAATGTGTCTAAAGAATTAAAAATGACGGTAAGAAGATCTTGACAAACATTGCCCTTAAAATTCTGATTTTAAAAATGTCTGATTTTGTCTTTGAAATGAAAATTTTCGAAGAAATAAATATATTTTAATGTCTTTAAAGGGATAGTAATACTTAAAAATTACTATCCCTCATCTTGTAGGCAATAAAAAGCTGAGTAAAATCACACCAGAGGCATCTCTCAAACCTTTATGGTTTGAGAGATATCTGCTTTCAAAGTTCCCTCTTCCCTGACGTCAGCATTCTAGCTGAGAGCAGGGGAATCCTCTCCTGTGATCAGCCAGCGGCTCTGCAGCAGTGCAGAGATTGCGTTAATAAAAAAGAAATCCTTTAATAAAATGGTCTTCTACGTGTGCTTGGTTTGTAAGCACACGTAGAAGACCTTTTAAGTTAAGTATTTCTTTTTTATTAACGTGATCTCCGCACTGCTGCAGAGCCGCCGCCAGTCCCGGGACCGGATTCCCTTGCTGTCAGCTAGAATGTGGACGTCAGGGGAGAGGGAACTTTGAAAGCGGATATCTCTCAAACCATAAAGGTTTGAGAGATGCCGCTGGTGTCATTTTACTCAGTTTTTTTATTGCCTACAAGATGAGGAATAGTAATTTTTAAGTATTACTATCCCTTTAAAACAACAAATTGCTTCTCACTCCTGCAAATAGGACTTTAATTTGTCTTGTCCGAGTTTACACCATTTTTATTATGTCGGAAAAAAACGACGTTAATCAGGCACAAAATGACGTTGAAACAAATATTTCTTTCTGAAAAATACCTTACAATATGACTGTAGATTAAACCACACCCACTTTTAAGATGGATTTTTCCCTTTGACGGAGATAGCAGAATTGGAAGCATAAACTGGCGTGTTTGAGAATTGATGAATCATGGCCATACCTGGGAACCTTTTATTGTTGTCTCCCCGGAGGGGAGTCCTCTGCTGCCATGGGTGGTTTGAAGAATGACGCGTATCATGTCAAAAAGGGGCGGGTCTTACCGCGAGGGCCGGGGATGGGCTTAAAAGAAGGCTGGGGGAAGGAGCTACACCGGGGGAAAAAGTGGAAGTGTGTAGAGTTTCAATAGAAACTCCCCACATCCGGAGGACTCAGCCTCTGCCCCGGAGACCCGGTAAAGCAGTGCCAAAACCGGGCAAATCCGGAGAGTTCCCAAGTATGATCGCGGCGTAAGATCTTTATTATTCTGATTACAGACAATTTTAGTTACCACCACTTTCTGAACATCTCTCCCTATACCGCACCCACTTTTAAGAAGGCTTTTTACCTTTGTCGGAGATGGTGGAATTGGCTGCAAAACATGACGGAAACATGTTTGAGAGTTGACGGTCCATGGCGTAAGAACTTTTTTATTCTGATACAGACAGTTTCTGGTCATCTCGTCATTATTGCTTAGGCTCCATAGAATAACATAGGAATTGGAGAGTTTATCACACTAAAGAACTTATTGCATCTTTATGACACCTTAATGCAAAACTCCCCCTATGTTCCTTCTGTCAGTTAATCTACTGCATTGTATGAGAGGGCTGTGCCACTGGCTATATCTCTCCTAAGAACTGATAGAAACAGTTTTATGATTTCATGGCCGTTGAACTGTTATAACTCTTGAATAAAACAGCTGTCAGCAGTGGAAGTACCTTGGCTTTCAACAAGAAAAGCTCTAGAACATTTACTTTTTCATTAAAAAAGTTACAATTCCTTTAGCATTTGTTTAAAGTGGAAATGTTACTCTTGATCAAATAAGTGATTTTGAAAGCGTTCTCAAAATAACAGTTACAATAGCCATGTTTTTATTTAAAACTATAGTTCATGAGATAGTTAGCTTTATTTGTTTTGCAAATTAGCTAATAGCGGCAGGAATTCCAGGCAGATACTAACATTCCACACTGCTCCCCATCCCAACTGTCATTACCTCCTGGCTGGAACGATCACATTTGCATGAACTGGTAAATAAACAAAGCTATGTATCTCAAAACAAAAATGTCTTAATTAAAACGTTACTAACATAAATATGTATGTGATTTTGAAACGTATTTTAATATTACATATTTGTTACAAAGTGACAGTTCCAGTTTAAGTTCAATTTGTTACTTTTTACTGCAGTAACTATAAATAACAGTTTCTCTTGTGGACTGTGATTCTACTGCAGAACAATGCTGGGACTGAGAGGAGCAGACAGGGTGGTTTATTATTTCCCATAAAGAATGTCATACATATTTGATTGGCTGATGTCCTGGGAAGCCATGTGAGATTAGTCATTCTGACAGGAGTCCGAATCACCAAATCATTAAAGAAGAGACATCCAAGGGGTGATATGATTACCGTTTACATATGTATTCGAGGTCAATACAAAGAACTCTCCAATGAACTATTTACTTAAAGACAAAAAGCAAAGAACAAGAGGTAATTTATTAAGAGTGGAGGAAAGGTGCATCCGACTAAAACAAAGGCAGGGATTTTTTTTTACAGTAAGGGCAGTAAAATTTTAGAATTCTTTGTCTCAGGAAGCTGTGATTACAGATACTGTAACTGCTTTAAAACAGTAATGGATACCTATCTAGCCCAGAACAATATTAGAATTATTACAGTTGGCTTCAAAGCAGACAGGATGTTGATCAAGGGAAATATCTGACTGCCATTTGGAGTCAGGAAAGATTTCTTTTACCCACTTGGGCTTAAATGAAAATTCCTTAAATGGATTTTTTTGTCTTCCTCTGGATCAACAGAGGAGATTTGACATGGACTAGACTTGATGGATTTATGTCTATTTTCAGCCTCATAAACTCTGTTACTATGTTAATCACCTGTGCAACTGTCTTCATCTGTAGAACTGAAAAGACCACACCCCCACAGGTCCTGGTTTACTAATTTGAATAAAGGATGTCATATAGAGTTGATTGGCTGATGTCCCAGGAGGCCGTGTGAGATTTGTCATTCTAAGAGGAATGAAAATCACCAAGTCACCTGTGCAACTGTCTATTGATTGGTCTTCATTTGCAGAATTGACATGACCACACGCTCACAGGGCCTGGTTTACTAAACTGCATAAAAGGATGTCGTACAGATTTGATTGGCTGATGTCTGAGGAAGTCATGTGAGAATGGTCAATCTAGGAGTAATCAAAATCACCAAGTCACCTGTGCAACTGTCTATTGATTGGTCTTCATCTATGGAATCATAATGACCATGCTCCCATGTGGAATCAAAACCACTAAGGGCAAGATGTTCAAAAAGTCATCATATTAAAAAATTGCCTGTGGTAAAAGAAGAACAATGTTTTCAGAAGTAAATCTGTCACGTTTGAAAATGCATCTAAGGAATTAAAAAGGGTAAGATCATGATGGATATTGTCTTTAAAAATTCTGATGTTAACAAAGAATCATAGACATTTTTTGTCTTTGAAACGACAAAATGATTCTCACTCCTGCTAACAGTACTTTAATTTATATTCTCCAAGTTTAGACCATTTTTATTTTGTCGGGAAAAAATTGCTTTAATTAGACAAAAAAGTGACATTGAAACAAATATTTTTTTCTGAAAACACCATTTAATATGACGGTAGATTAAACCACACCCACTTTTAAGACAGCTTTTTCTCTTTGACGGAGATGGCGGAATTGGATGCAAAAAATGACGGAAACATGTCTGAGAATTGGTGGACCATGGTGTAAGAACTTTTTTATTTTGATTAAAGACAGTTTCAGTTACCGCCTTTCTGAACATCTCACCCTAAGTCATCCATCAAAAGAACAAAAAGGAATGCATTATATACTTCACCAGCAGTCATAGGGAGAGATTCACTAAGTGGTGATAAAGAGGTGATAAAGTGGAGATGACTTCTCCGGTGATATCACTTCTCCAGTTACTATGTTATTCTATAGAACCAATTCACTAAGATATCTAGAACTTTGGAGATCTTAGTGCATAGATTCTATATAATAACATAGGAACTGGAGAAGTGATATCACTGGAGAAGTCATCTCCACTTTATCACCTCTTTATCATGCCGTAGCACATAACCCCCAAGGTTTCAAAATCCCAACTGAAATCAATAGGAATTTGTTCCCTATTGCTTCTCTTCATCATTCTAATTATGCCTGGTTTGCAAGCAAGCACACTTTGTAGACCGTTCCAAAGAAGTAGTTCTTTTTAAAGATCGCAATCTCGGGTCTGGTGAAGAGCCGCCGTCTGGTCTGCGGACCAGAATCCAAGCAGCTAGATGGCAGACTTGACTGGAACAGCCAGGAAGAGGGAACTTTAGTTGCAAATATCTCTCAAACCATAAAGGTTTGTGAGATAAGACTTACATCATTCTTAATATTTTCATAATGCCTACAATTCTAAATAAAAATGAAATAATGTATTACTATTCTTTTAAGACCAAGGAGTCTTATCCTCCTGCTAATGTGCACATCCTATCCTATATAATAATTCGCTAGGATGTTTGTCACGATGCAGTCATGCTCAGTAGAGACTGCTCGCATTCAGGCAGTCTCTACTGAGCATGATTGCATCACATAAGTGAGGCGACGCAAGTCTGCATCGCATTGTGCAGTGAGGTAGCAGCCTCTTAACCCTTTGAGTGCCAGAGGGGTACTCAACGCATTGCAAAGCAAAAAGGGTTAACATTACCCGGACCTTGGCCCGTGTACACAGGCTTATACACTAGTAGGAAATAAATAATGAAAACTGCTTTGTGCCTAGTATGAAGAGCTATTTTGGCAGAGAGGGGACCGGCTCGCATTGCTGTCACTCTCCCCTTCTGCTCTCCTGAGTTATGGATCTATCACTGCGATGACAGGAACATAATAATCACTGCTGGCCAGGAAGGTTGCACTTATTTATCATATTTACCATTAATGATTGGCAGGCCAGCTATTAACATTATCATTGCCAGCACCACTGGTGCAGTAACCTTCATTTATTAGAATACTTCAAATTGAAATACATTATAATTTTGCACTATAATATCACACACACACAAAAACAAACAAAGAAATAAGTAAATAAAATTAAGCTTTTATCTTATTTATAAGGAACTCAATATATAACTAAAAAAAAAGGTAAACTGTGTCCGGATATGTGCGGATAAAATCATCTCCAGTATACAAAGGGTTCAATCCAGTCCAAAAATATGTACAGTATTAGGGTCTCTTACAATCAATGCATTGATACATCTCTTGCATCCAGTGGTTAACCCTTTGAGCACCAGAGGGGTACGCAACGCATTGGCCCCCCTCAACCACATTGGCCACCTCCACATTGCCCCTTCCACAATGCCCCTCATTCTCCACATTACCCCTTCATCTCCACAATGCCCCTTCCACATTGCCCCTCATTCTCCGCAATGTCCCCATCACAATGCCCCTTCCACATTGCCCCTCAATTTCCATAATGCCCCTTCCACACTGCCCCTCAATCTCCACATTGCCCCTTCAACAATGCCCCCATCACAATTCCCCTCATTCTCCACGTTGCCCCCCAATCTCCACATTGCCCTCATCACCACATTGCCCCTACTGACCTCCCCCCCCGTCCTCCTACCTCGAGTCCCTGGTGGTCTAGCGGTGTGTGTGACATGCCGAATGAGGAACAAACCTCTGGTTGGTTGGTACACAAGCTCCCGCGCGGTCCTTAGTAATGCAGAGCGCTGGGAGATTATGTCATCTCCCAGCGCTCTGCATTACTAGAACGCCGGCCGCCGGGAGATCAGCTGTGCTGCGGGCGCATGGCGAGGGGGTCACAGGGGGCGGCCGGGCCCCTGAGAGTGACGGGCCCGGTCGACCCCTGTGACCCCTATTGTTACGCCACTGTATGGCAGCTTCTCTAAAAATGTAATACAGCCAGTTGTATAGAAAAATGGGTTTAAGCCTCTGAGAGCCAGTAGGGTGCCCATCACACTGTGAAGCAATTCATGGAACTCCCTCTGAAATTCAAAGGGTTAAAACGATCGAAATTCATTCATGATAGATATATGGATACACAGATGTGATCTAGGCCTATGTAAGAAAAGCAACGCTCTACTTTAAAGGGATGGGAATGTTTCACAATAAAAGCAGGTCCAGTTAATCTTCATTGTATTTGGGCCATGGAGAGTGTTTATTTCAATACTGTCAGAGTTGTAGCTCAAGAGTAATTGAATGATAAAGTATTCCCCTCCCGTCCCCTTTACTGATATAACACTGCTCACCTCAGAGCAGCAAGACTGTCCGGATGGATCGCAGAGAGAGACAATTTTCAATGATCATAAGGAAAAACCTGAAAAACCTGGCAAGGGAGGCATGGTTTCCTTATTCTCACAGTAAGAAGATTGTCCCTTGCTGTGAGCTGTCCGGTCATGTGACCAGATTCCACATCTGAGGTTAGCAGTGTTACACTAGGTAAAAGGGATGGGAGGGAGATACTTTATCATTCAATTACTCCTGAACTACAACTCTGACAGTATTGAAATAACACTCTCCATGGCACAAATACTATGAAGATTAATTAGAGCCGCTTTTATTATGAAACATTACTATCCTTTTAATACCCAGGTTCAATTGCCCATGAAATAACCTAGAAATTATCGGTAATGTCCTGCCCACCACTCACGCCCCCAGCAAACTCATCTAATACAAAAGTGCCCCTCTTTGGACATTTGAAATGTTGGGAGGTATGTAGTTTAAGATCCTGGTACATGTTATTTTATGTACCTAGTCCTATTTAGAATTGAGTACTGCAAATTCCTGAACAATACACCTACATGTAGCATCACCAGCTCATTAACAAGACTGAGATGCCCATCACAATTGTTTCTATCCTAGACACAATTTGCTGAGATTTATGAATACTCTAGGACAGGGGACGGCAACATTTGGCTCTCCAGCTGTTGGGGACAAACTCTTCCATTACCCCAACCAGCCAAGAATCTGCAATACCTGGGGGATATGCAGTATGGCTTGATAAAGAGGTGATAAAGTGGAGATTAATTCTCCAGTGATATCACTTCTAAAGTTCCTATGTTATTGTATGGAGTCTATGCAATAAGATACCCAATGCTGGACAACTCTTAGTGCACTGACTCTATAGAATAGCACGGGACTTGGAAAAGTGATATCACTGGAGAAGTTAGTTTTGCTTTATCACTTCTTTATCACACCTTAGTGCACCCCCGAGAGAGCCAAAGGTAAGGTGACCGTGGGGAAGATTCACTAAGGGGTGAAAAAGAGGTGATAAAGTGGAGATGACTTCTCCAGTGATATCACTTCTCCAGTTCCTATGTTATTAAATAGATCCTATGTGCTAAGCTAGCTCAGTGGTAAATTCCCTGACTATGGAGCCTGTTTAAACCTCAAGGTTGCAGGTTCAAGTCCTGGCAGGGTCAACTCAGCCCTTCACCCTTCCGAGGTTGATAAATGAGTACCATTGATTGGGTAATAATAACATCTATTATTTCAGCTGCCGATCTGGTTAATTTCAAGAGCGTGCGCTGAAATCGCTTTGAGTCCCAGTGGGAGAAAGATGTTATATAAATACACTAGTGTAAAAGCCCGTGTACACGGGCCAAAGTCCGGGTAATGTTAACCTTTTGAGTGTCAGAGGGGTACGCAACGCATTGCTTTGCAATGCGTTGTGTACCTCTCTGGCACTCAAAGGGTTAAGAGGCTGCTACCTCAGTGCTCCACACGATGCAGTCTTGTGTCGCCTCACTCAAGCGATGCAATCATGTGCAGTAGAGACTGGCCGAACATGGGCAGTCTCTACTCAGCTTGACTGCATCGTGACAAACATCCTAGCGAATTATTATATAGGATATTATTATTTCTTCAACTTTGGAGATTTTAGTAAATAGACCCCATAGAATACTATCGGAACTGGAGAAACGATATCACTGGAGAAGTGATATCCACTTTATCACCTCTTTATCACGCCTTAGTGAATCTCCCCCCAGGTATCCCTTCCCAAAAACCAGGGGGCTTTTCCCAAAATACCTGAAGCCTGTGCCAAGTTAATGTGTTATTAGTGCACCGTGCAGCCCAGTTGCGCTATTATTAGCATCTTTTCATGCCCTTAACCCCTTAAGAATCAGAGGGATGTGCAACGAATTGCAAAGCAATGCATTCTACACTCATCTGGTTTTTAAGGGTTTATTTGTGACTTTGCACATTCTACAAGTGCATATTATGTCATGTCAGATTATCTATATATATATTTTTTTTTTTTGTTCACCTATGTTTTTTACATTTTTTGTCACTGAAACAGAGCTTGTTTCCAGACAGTTAGGGACTGTCAAAAATGGTATAGCGTTCCCCTCCTCAGCTGGTACATAACTAGGGTGACCACATTTCCCTTCTGCCATTCCGGGACGTGGTCACCCTAGTTGCCCCATCATACCTTAAGTCCCTGGTCCCTGAAGCTCCCGCGCGCTGTGCTCAGTAATGCAGAGCGCTGGGAGATGATGTCATCTCCCAGCGCTCTGTATTACTAGAGCGCTTGCCTCCAGGTAAGCTGCATTGCCGCCCTGGATGTCAGCCTGCAAGCGGTGTGTCATATCATGGACGCCGCGAGCGGCGTCCATGATGTGACACACCACTTGCAGGCTGACATCCAGGGCGGCTTGGCTTCATTCCGGGACACTTCATTGTCCCGGTTGAAGGGGACCCGGGACGCGGGACATAGCCCTAAAATAAGGGACAGTCCCGGACGTTCCGGGACCCGTGGTCACCCTATACATAACAATGCCCCAGATCTCTAGCATCCGAGGGGTTAAACCCTTTGAGTTCCAAAGTGTTATCCAACGCATTGCTTTTTTAGTGAGTTGGATACCCCACTGGCACTCAAAGGGTCAAATCTTCTGCATCTGATTTTTGCTACCCTTTTAAATGCTCCTTCACTCCTTTTTCTTTAATTGATGCTGCTAAGTGCAATTAGCAATGTTGCTCATTAAGTGATTTCAGAACTAATCTTGGCAGAGGCTGTCACTAACTCCAGCACTTACATGAGATCCAGGAGAGGTAGATATTTATCTTTACCCTATTACCCTGTAACAAGACTGGTGATAAGGCAGGGGGGCTCAAATCTGTACCCAGTCACACACTCTCACACCCACACACACACGTACACACACACACTCACACCCACACACACTCACACACACAGACACACACTCACACCCACACACACACTCACACACACGCAGACACACAAGCTCAAACATACACACACCCACACACACATACACAAACATACAGATACACACACAAACACACACACACACACTCACACCCACACACACAAACATACATCCACAAACACACACCCACACACATACACACACACACACACACACAAACACACACACTCACACACTCACAATCACACACAAAGACACACACACACACACATACCCACACAAACACTCACACACACACAAACACACACATACACACACACAAACATACAACACACACCCATGCACACAAACACACACTCACTCACACACATACACCCACACACACGCACTGCATATTTTAATGATCTTCTCAATTAAACACAAGTGAATGTCAGCAACTCAGGCAGATCATTCAGAATGATTGAACCACTGATTCTCCTGCGTTCATGAAAGGAGATCCTGACAACCTGCACTGTTGGGGAGGCCTGAGTACCGGTTTGATTTCCTCTGTCCTTATGAGTTCCCCCTCCTCCCGCCTTTTCCACATTTTGCTGTGTTACGACTCAGAATTAACATGGATTTAATTGCAATTTTTACAATTTAATTTGCACAATATATTTAACGAAATATTTTCATTGTGACACACAAGTTAAACAAATTACAAACAAGAACAGGCAATTGTTGCTTACATAAGTATTCACCCCCTGAATTGTATTGTATATTTTTATTTATATAGCGCCAACCAGTTTATTTGGCACTTTACAGTTTACATTTGATATAGAAGGGTACAATAAGTACGGTGATTAAGTGCTTATATAGACAATCAAAAGGGGAACAACAGGTGAGTATACATTAGGATACAAGGTCCCTGCCCCATAAAGCTTACAATCTAATTATAGGATGGGTGACATACAGATACGAGCTGGTAGAGGAGGAATCAATACTTGGCAGAAGCACTTTTGCCAGCAGTTATAGCCGTGAGTCTCTCCGGGTACATTTCTACCACTTTCGCACATGTGCATATCACAATTCTTGGCAAAATTGCTCAGTCAGGATGGGTAAGGACCGTTCATGAAGAGCGATTTTCAGGTCTTGCCACAGATTCTTAGTCGAATTGGGCTTTGACTTGGCCATTCTAAAACATTCACGTTCTTGTTTTTTTTTTTTATTCTTGAGAAAGCGATCTGTGAACCGTGAAACGTCAGTTCCAGGACGTTGTGGAGTACTGAGCAGAGACGGTGGGTATTCTCTAGTAAGCATCAGGACTATTGCCCCGCTGACCATCACATGAGTGGACTTCTTTTTATTTTTTTCAATACTTGCACCCCCTCTCTCTTTGTTTCTTGTTTTTTTTTTTGTGCATTACTTATGCGTTGAAGACTTTTTTGTTTTTTTATTTGCAAATAATTACATAAAATACATAGGGCTTGATGTAAAGGAGTGCAGTAAAACATGCGGCAGGGCCAAACTGAGTACCGACCGACATAATAAAATAAAAGTTAGTATTTAAAGGGATAGTAATGTTTCATAATAAAAGCAGCTCTAATTAATCATCATAGTATTTGGACTTTGGAGAGTGTTCAATTCTGTCACAGTTGTAGTTCAAGAGTAATTCAATGACAAAGTATCCCCCTCCCACCCCTTTTACTAATGTAACACTGCTCAGCCAGAGCAGAAGGGAGGTGCCCAGGTAGACTGCAGAGAGGGACAATCTTCAATTAAGATAAGGGAAAAACCTGAAAAACTTGTCAAGGGGGGGCAGGGCTTTCATTGTTCACATAGGAAGAAGATTGTCCCCTTCTGTTATCTGTCTGGTCTATGGACTGGATTCCACATCTGAGAAGAGATGGATTACACTAGGTAAAAGGGGCGGGAGGGGGAAACTTTACTTGTGAATATCTCTCAAACCATAAGGTTTGAGAGATAAGACTTATATTGTTCTTCATGATTTTTTAATGCCTACAAAATAAAATAAAGACAAAATGAAGTATTACTATCCCTTTAAAGGCAGTACCAGCTAAAAGCACAACAGACGTTAGGACACACAAATGGTCTTGTGGCCAAAAGTCTGTTTTGTGCTTAAAGTTCCCAAAACGCCACTAAACAGCAGCAATACAAGCACCGATCGTTAACTTATCTGTGTTAAACTTATCTGTCATCCACCGGTCAGTCTTCTCTTCTTTCTTCTGTCATCTTTCTTCTTGTCTGGTAGCTGTAAAGAACAAAATGAATAAATAAATGTTTTTCTCAGATAACTCGCACACGTATACATAGTCTAACCCCTTGAGTGCCAGAGGGATCTGGAGCTCAAAGGGTTAAAACATGTATGTATATGTGTGTGTGTGTGTGTGGGTGATGATCAAAAAGATGCCTCCGGTTATTAAAATATTTCTCCTTTTGTTAATATAAATATTCAATATATGTTCCAAATAAAAATATACTTCCCTGTTTCTCCGCAGTTTACGGCCACTGAGGCGGAAGAGGTGGAGAAATGAACGTGCAGCATAGATCCCCCGTCCTTCCCTCATGGGCCGATGACCATTCCACACTGAGGGAATGTGAACAGAGACTGGTTACGCATATCCCAGCCAATCGGTTTCAAGCACCGCCACTCGGTACACACAAATATATTTTCACACATGAATACCTAGAACCTACAGGACTTTGGGGCAGATGGGTGTTCCCATGGATGCCGAACTCTGGCACAGTTACACCCTGTGTACCTCCTGCACTTATGTCTCTGCAATGGGCAGAGCTAAGGGTACCTTAGAGGGGAACCCTAAAGAGAAGCAATTTTGGGAGAAATCAGCTGCACCACAGGGGACATACTATACTACAGTATAATGAATTTAAACTATGCAGATTGGGCTTTTAGGGCAGAATACAAGAAATGTGAGCAATCACTATGTACAGTGCATTTTTGACGGCAAACTGAATAGCACCAAAATGTTACTGAATTGTGAACGCTTTTTCAGAATAAAGAACATTTGCGCTTTTTTGCTGTGAGTTTTAAAAAAGTGGGTGTGTCTAAAATGTCCATTGTTTTGTGAGAGGATGAGAGATTGCGCCTAATTCGGCAAAGCAACTAGCACATATTTTCAGACATCTGGCTCACTTTGTCGTTAGTTTAGGCACATTCACTAACTTTGCCTTTAATTTATGGCCATTCACTAACTTTACCGCTAGTTTAGGTGCATTCACTAACTTTGCCTTTAATTTATAGGCATTCACTAACTTTACCGCTAGTTTATGGGCATTCGCTAACTTTAATGTTAGTTTAGGGGCATTCATAACTTTGCCATAAATTTAGGAGCATTCGCTAACGTTGCCATTAGTTTAGCTACATTCACTAACTTTGCCATTAGTTTAGGGGCATTCACTAACTTTGCAGATACATTAGGTACATTCACTAATTTTACCAATAGATTAGGCACATTTACTAACTTTGCCATTAGTTTAGGAGCATTCACTAACTTTGCCGTTAATTTAGGGGAATTCGCTAACTTTGCCATTAGTTTAGACGCATTCACTAACGTTGCCAACCCATTCACTAACGTTGCCATTAGTTTAGGTGCATTCACTAACTTTGCCATTAATGTAGGGGCATTCACTAACTTTGCTGTTAATTTAGGGGCATTCACTAATGTCGCCATTAGTTTAGGCGCATTCACTAACTTTGCCATTAGTTTAGGGGCATTCACTAAATTTGCCATTACATTAGGGACAATCCCTAATGCTGCCATTATTTTAGGGGCATTCACTAATGTTGTCATTAGTTTAGGCGCATTCACTAACTTTTCCATTAGTTTAGTGGCATTCACTAACTTTGCCATTAATGTAGGGGCATTCACTTATGTTGTCATTAGTTTAGGCGCATCACTAACATTTCCATTAGTTTAGGCGCATTCACAAACGTTACCATTAGCTTAGGGGATTCACTAACTTTGCAGATACATTAGACACATTCACTAACTTTGCCATTACATTAGAGGCATTCACTAACGTTACCATTAGTTTAGCGGATTCACTAACTTTGCAGATACATTAGGCACATTCACTAACTTTGCCATTAGATTAGGGGCATTCACTAACGTTACCATTAGTTTAGGAGCATTCACTAACTTTGCAGATACATTAGGTACATTCACTAACTTTGCCATTAGTTTAGGCACATTCACCAACTTTGCCATTACATTAGAGGCATTCACTAACGTTACCATTAGTTTGGGAGCATTCACTAACTTTGCAGATACATTAGGCACATTCACTAACTTTGCCATTACATTAGGGGCATTCACTAACGTTACCATTAGTTTAGGAGCATTCACTAACTTTGCAGATACATTAGGCACATTCACTAACTTTGCCATTAATTTAGGCACATTCACCAACTTTGCCATTACATTAGAGGCATTCACTAACGTTACCATTAGTTTAGCGGATTCACTAACTTTGCAGATACATTAGGCACATTCACTAACTTTGCCATTACATTAGGGGCATTCACTAACTTTGCAGATACATTAGGCACATTCACTAACTTTGCCATTACATTAGGGGCATTCACTAACGTTACCATTAGTTTAGGCGGATTCACTAACTTTGCCATTAACTTAGAGGCATTCACTAACTTTGCTGTTAGTTTAGCAGCATGTACTATTCAGCATGAAGGCGTTAGTATGGCCGTTGCATTAAACTATGAGCAATCACAAACAGCACATACATTTACAGCTTTCAAAAAACAGTGAATGCTCCACATTCTTTCATTCCACCCTTAATCTCTGAAGCAAGGTGTCGGTGACCTCCTGCATTCCAGGCGTTAAAAGTTCCATTCAAGTCACGTTTTGTTTTTTTCCCCCAGAGAGAGCAGTTGGTTTGCTCCAGAATGGCACATCCTTTGATATCTGCACAATGTTCTACATTTTTTTTAACATTGGAAGAAAGAAAATGTATTTAACCCCATAGATGCCAGAGGGGTCTCTAATGCATTGCTTAGCAATGCATTGGAGACCTCTCTTTAGCATCTGAGGGGTTAACCATGGGGTAGTTAGTCGTTAGCACTTTCAATTGCATTACTTTATCACAGTGATTCTCACCCAGGTGTTGTGGCACTTTGGTGTGCTGTGGACATCCATTAACCCTTTGAGTGCCAGATGGTACTATACTTTGCTAAAAATTTGAATGTTGCTATTCATATGTATATTTAAGGACATTTTTATGCACATTATTTTTTGTTATCTCTAATAAGTGAGGCCTAACAAGAGCTATATATATACACTTTCTCAGGCCAGTGTGATAGCTCAGTGGTAAATGCCATGATTACAGAGCCTGTTCAAACCACAATGTTACAAGTTTGAATCCCAGCAGGGTCAACTCAGCCCTTTATCCTTCTGAGGTCGATAAATGAGTACCATTTACTGGGTAATAATAACATCTATTATTCAGCTACCGATTCGGTTAATTCCGAGAGCGTGTGCTGAAAATGCTTTGAGTCCCTCTGGAAGAAAGGTGTTGTATAAATACTAGTTAATATTATAGTTGCACCGCGAATAACACCTTTGACAAATCCTATATAACAATTCGCTTAAAAGTTTGTCACAACGCAATCATGCACAGTAGAGACGGCTGTGCGCGATGCAGTCATGCACAGTACAGACTGGCCGCACCGCTGCTGATAGGGAGCGGGGCTCTCTGCGCACCTTTCTGGGACTGCTTGGTCCAACGGTCTGAATTCGGAGTACCCCGCTCCATATCAGCCGCAGAGCGTTCGGGCAGTCAGTACTGTGCATGACTGCAGCGCCGCCAATGTTGGCCCGTGTACAAGGGCTTTAAAACTAGTCACAAATAAAATGTTAGGGGTGCCCCGAGAAAGCTAGTTTGCTTGTTAGGGGTGCCCTGAGCCACAAAAGATGGAGAACCACTGGTTTAGCCACACAAGGCCTGTTTCTGATTGACTCCTGCACACAAAACACATCACATCTCTCTTCTGCCCGCATACAAATGTTCTTTTAAAGCCTGCCGTTTTTAATAACAAACTTTTTGGGAGCGTAATTCACTCAATCTGCCTGTGTCCCCATAGGAATGTAGAATTTCACAACCTAAATTGTATGGGAACATGTAGAGAAATGTTTCTCTGTCGGAGACGCCTGGTAATGAGACACATTTTAACAGAATAAATTGTTTCTTTTCCTCTGTTCTGTGTGTGGAATGTGACTTGTGTTTGGGAGGGGGGATGTAGAAGTGTCATAAAAGTAATTGTTTTGATTATTTTGCTGACATTTTTCCTGGCTGTGTTCAGGCTCTCGCATGGATCCCAAATCGTCTGGTGGAAGGAAGTGAAGACAATATGGAGGCCTGCGGTGAGCATATGAGGGTGCATTTTTACACTTTTCACAGAGAACAGTGGGTTCTAGGTATCCGGCAGGAAAATATAAGTTGCAGTTAAACATGGGGATATGCTTAGTCTATATCACTAGCGGGAATGGAAAAAATAAAAGCTACAGGAGAAATAGACTGAAATATTTTTTTCTCAGATCCCGATCACCACACAGGTAGAAAGGCATTGTTGCTCTCCAACGTGTTTATAATAACATCTCATCAGGGAGTTTCAAGTTTTATTTTAATTTTTAATTTTTAGATAGGGCATTACAGATTTATAGAGCAGGACTTGCCGTACAGTGAGAAACCTTGGCCAGGTGGCAAGCTTACCCGCAACTTGGACAATTTGTGAAAACTAATATCTCACTTATTTTATTTATCTAGAAATATTAATATATATGCTAAACACAGGGCACATATTTATTCTATACATGGAGAAGCGCTGGTTTGTTGTTGTCTAAACTTAGGGATAATATTGTACCATAGAAAAAAATGGTTGCTACTCCGCATATCCTGGAACTAGTGTTGAGCGAGCATGCTCGGCCGATGCTCGGATCGGCTCGAGCATCGCTCTGCTCGGCACATGGCGGTACTCGTCGAGTACCGCCATGTGCTCGCCCGCCATGTTTGGGTGGCGGGGATCTGTGCCGAAGGAGGCACAGATCTGAAGACGCTCCGCTGGACCACCAGGGACTGGAGGTACGGGGGCATTGCAGAGATGAAGGGGGCATTGCGGAGATGAAGGGGGACAGTGTGGAGATGAAGGGGGACATTGTGGAAGGGGGACATTGCGGAGATGAAGGGGGCATTGCGGAGATGAAGGGGGACAGTGTGGAGATGAAGGGGGACATTGTGGAAGGGGGACATTGCGGAGATGAAGGGGGCATTGCGGAGATGAAGGGGGCATTGCGGAGATGAAGGGGGACAGTGTGGAGATGAAGGGGGACATTGTGGAAGGGGGACATTGCGGAGATGAAGGGGGCATTGCGGAGATGAAGGGGGACAGTGTGGAGATGAAGGGGGACATTGTGGAAGGGGGACATTGCGGAGATGAAGGGGGCATTGCGGAGATGAAGGGGGCATTGCGGAGATGAAGGGGGACAGTGTGGAGATGAAGGGGGACATTGTGGAAGGGGGACATTGCGGAGATGAAGGGGGCATTGCGGAGATGAAGGGGGACAGTGTGGAGATGAAGGGGGACATTGTGGAAGGGGGACATTGCGGAGATGAAGGGGGCATTGCGGAGATGAAGGGGGACATTGTGGAGATGAAGGGGGCATTGACCAGGCACCCTCCCCTCATCAGAGCAGGGGGTGCCTGGTGTAATGCTCGTGTCGCCCCATTGAAGTCAATGGGGCTCGGGTGCTCGGCCGAGCACTCGAGCCTCCGGTGGTGCTCGGTCAGAGCACCCGAGCATCGGGGTGCTCGCTCAACACTACCTGGAACCCATTAGCCTAAAACATCATAATAATAGTGATACTCACCCCCGTAATTTCGGAGCCGGTGAGTCCGGTGCTGCCCCCGTCAATCGCAGCAAACGACTTCCACAGACTAGAGGACCACTGTACGGGAGCGCTCACGGAACCACCTCAGCACAACGACCACTCTTTTATAATTAAAATCTTTCAATTATTAGCACCATTAAAATCATCCATATTCATTTGCATATTCATGAATATGGATGATTTTAATGGTGCTAATAAATGAAAGATTTTAATTATAAAAGAGTGGTCGTTGTGCTGAGGTGGTTCCTTGAGTGCTCCCGTACAGTGGTCCTCTAAACTTAGGGATATGCTTAGTCTATATCTCTAGCGGGAATGGAAAAAATAAACACTACAGGAGAAATAGACTGAATTTTTTTTCCTCAGATCCCGATCACCACACAGGTAGAAAGGCATCTTTGTACTGTCTTAACGCAAGAAGGAGCTAAGATGTTCAGCAGTTATGTTATTGGAATATCACAGGCAGTGATGGATTAAGACGGCCTAGGAACCATAACGGAGCACAAGACATGCGCCCTCTCCCTTCTTGATGCAGTGATCTCCATATATGTGTGTGGAGGTAAGGATCTGGCATCCTCATATACTGTATATTAATACAGTGTTCCACAAATAAAAGCAATATATAACATCTGAGGGACCAATGATGTGTCGGGCCGTCACCAGTAAACTTCTCTAAAGGACAGTCCTGGCAAGTCACATATTTTTTTGCACACAGTACTCCTACAGGAGCACTGTAGGTACTAGCGGGGTCTGAAATTGACAGCTCCAAGACCAGAGTGGTCACTATCAGACATCCATTCGGTCACGTCTGCTGGCTCTCCGACTGGCACCAAAGTGGTTCTTAAGGGGAATCCACTCCCCGGACCTCTGGCCATTTAGGGGTTTATGGGAAAGGGTGGGATATGACTGGTGTGATAGCATGCCACCCATAGACAAGGCATCCTAGGTACCCATAACCCTTCTATGATCATACTCCAACTCTTCTTATGCCCCCCAGCTCTATCCACTGTTTCCTGGCACAGAAAATAGCCTACAAGTGGAGTAGCCACCCGATCTACTAAAAGTGCGTGATTTCAGGATATCTCTGCTAGAGGTGGATCAATTAAAATTAGTGAGACACTAATTTATCTACCAGTAAACAGAGATATCCTGAAAACATGCACTGTTGGCAAGGTTGGCTTCCAATGGCCTATAACATACAAAATAAAAACATTTCTTGAATAAGTCGGCTAGTATAATGGTATATGAGCAAGATATAGCAAAAAAAACCAAAGAGATAGGCCACCATAAGCCAGTGACAGTATCCGGATGCATTTGGATTGTAAAGGCCATGATCTTCACTTGTAGAGGACAATCTGGCCAGTACAGCTGAAGTTCTCCTCTCAATTAGGCACCTTGTGTAGTACTTTAGCTACAAAATGGGAAATTTACTCTGGATGATAGACCTCGCCTGTGTAGTTCTGTGACTGTCAGTGGGACAAGGCTGGGGTGTCAGTCAGTGTATGTGTGGTTCTGTGACTACCAGTAGATTGAGGCTGTGGCATCAGACAGTCTATTGAGGTTCTGTGATTACCAGTGGAACAAGACTGGGGTGTCATACAGCGTATGTGTGGAATAAGACTGGAGTATAAGACAATGTATATGTGGTTATGTTACTACTAATGGTACACAGCTGGGGTATGACCACCAGTGGCCAGTGGAAGGAGTCTGGGATGTAAGATAGTATAGGTGTGGTTCTGTGTCTGCCAATAAACAAGGCTGGGGTATCAGACATTGTATGTGTGGCTCTGTGTCTACCAGTGGAAAAAGTTTGGGGTGTCAGACAGTGTATGTGTGGTTCTGCAACTACCACTGGACAATGGAACAAGGTTGGTGTATCAGACAGTGTATGTGTGATTCTGTGACTACCAGTAGAACAAGGTAGGAGGGACAGGCAATGTATGTGTGGTTTTGTGACTACCAATGGACAGCGAAACAAAGCTTGTGTGTCAGACAGAGTATGTGACTGCCAATGGAAAAAGGCTGGGGTGTCAGATAGTCGATGTTTAGTCCTGAGACTACCAGTCCAAAAAGGCTGGGGTATCAGGCTGTGAATTTGTGGTTTTGGGACTAACAGTGAACAGTAAAACAAGGCTTTTGTATCAGTAGAAGAAAATTTGTTCATTTGTTCAAATGGAAACCATAATGAACCACTCAAACTGAATGTATGTCAGCAACCACTGCCTACAACACTTTTACATATATTGCCTGTCCCTCCTCAACCAAGGCAAACTCATTAACCTTGTATAGATAGATGTCTAGGTAGCAGCACAGAGAGCTGTAGTCAAATGATCAGTTATCCTAAACTGAACAAATTTAGAACTCATGATGAATGCCTGTCTAATGGTGGATTTAATACAAGCTGCCAACCTATATAATATGCAGTCAATACACGTCTAGGGCCCACCAGAAAGAGTATACAACTTGCAGAGTGACATAGTTTGATTTACATAATATCAGAGACAGCTAGCCACATTCAATGAAGTTATCATTCTTTGCCATTTGCCATATGATAACAATCTCTTGATCCAAATGAAATCCAGATACTGACAGTTTGTCTGAATCAGAAAAGGTGAAGCATTGGATAAAGATTGTAGTTCCAAATGTCCTAGCTATTAAGAATACAGTCTTAAAAGTTAACCAACAGCTATGTTTCTGCAAAACTGTCAAAACCAGATTCAAAGCTCAGGGAAGTGTAGAAGCCTTGAAGTTAGGCTTAATATGAGAAACTCCTTGTACGAACATTTGAACATCAGTCATAAATCTGACCTTGTGCTGAAATCAAATTGATAGTGCAGAGATCTTATAACAGAATTGAGATGTAGTCCTTTCTGCCAACTGTCTTGCAGGAACTTTAGCACCCTGAGCAATATATAATCTTTAAGCGACAGCTGAAGTTTATTGAAGTATACTACCAAACTACTACGATAGACTGTGGCAAGTTTGGGTTTCCTAGCTTTTAAAATACTAGACATAGCTTTTGTGGAGAAACCATTTTGTTTCCGAATGTCAGTTTCAGTGCTCTCCAAAGACCTGTTCATTAACAGAACAGTACAGAGGACAAGGGGTCACCCGCTTAGACTTGAGAAAAGGGGATTTCATCTACAACAGCGGAAGGGATTCTTTACAGTAAGGACAATAAAGGTATGGAATTCACTGCCTGAGGAGATAGTGCAATCAAATACATTAGATGCCTTTAAAAAGGCCCTGGATACTTTTTTAAAAAGAGCAGAACATAGAGGGCTATGTATGTTAGTATTGGGATTAATATTTAAACTAGACAAATATCCTTTTTGGAGAAGGCACTAGATAGTAATATATTATCAAGTGTCTTTTATAATAAAAGCTTAAATCAGCAAAGATCCGAGTACAAGATTTTTCTCAGGAGATTCACTGGCACCTTCAACTCCCAGGGCGTTGCAACCACTATGGTGTTCTCGCCCGACAAACAGGAATGGATATTAACACTTTAGAATCTGAGTTTGGCGCTTGTGGATTCTCCGTAGCCCTTATAATCCATGCACATTAATAAACAGTACCAGAAACAGTTTATGGTACTGTTTATTAATGTGCATGGATTATACGGAGAATCCACAAGCGCCAAACTCAGATTCTAAAGGGATTAATATGTAGTTAGGGCTTGTTGATCCAAGGAGAAATCTGATTGCCTTTTGGAATCAAGAAGGAATTTTTCCCCCCATTCAAGGCAGAATTTGAAATTGCTGTATTGAGGGGTAAACAGGATGGTAAACAGGAATAGGAAAGGGGTTGAACTAGATGGAAGATGGAAGTCTTTTTTAACCTAAATTACTATGTCACTATTTTACCATAAATGGAATCTTGTTTAGCTCTTCATGATAGAACAGTCCCTGTCGTAACAGATCAGGAACAATAGGTAGAAGCCAAAGATTGTCTACTGATAGGTTTATTAGATCTGTGAATCAAGGACTTAGTGGACATGAGTATTACTTGTACTCTGTCCATCCAGAATTTGGGAATCACCCTTGGAAGCCATGGAATTGATGGGAATATTAAACCAATTTAAAAGGGCACAGCATTATGACTGCATCCAGACTAGAGGACGTCTTGTCCTTGTACAGAACTGCTGCACCTTTCTGTTCTTTCTTATTGACATTAGACCCACCTATGAGATTCCTCACTTTCTTGTTATAGAATAGGCTACCCCCTGTTTGAGTTTTCATTCTCCAAGGTCTAGATTAGGAAGTCTGCATTCATATTGGTCACTCCAAGGATATAAATTGCAGATACGGCTGGATTTTTTTTATTTTTTTTTTTTAATGCTCATGCCAGTATTCTCTGCACCTCTGTCCAAGCCATTCTGCTCCTGGTACCTCCTTGATGATTTATATATTCCACTGTCATTGTGTTGTTTGACTGAATGATCACTGGATGGTTCCTCAGTAATGGTATCCAATGATCTAGGGCCCGTCTTGCCTCTTGAAGTTCCAAGACGTTGATACGAAGTGATCTTTCCAGTTTAGATCGTAGACCATGAACTGTGTGCTTTTGAAACATCACTTTCCAGCCTCTAAATTTGGTATCTGTTGTTACCAAATTCCATTTTTATCATGAAATATTTTTCCGTTGTAATATTGTTCACATCTCTCCACCACTGTAAGTCCTTTTTCATGATCCATGGCAGCAAGATATGATGGGACAGATGTTTGATCTGACATGACAATTTCTTCAAGATCTCCATGTGTATTAGTCTGGTGTTAAATTGGGCATAAGAATCAGCTTTTAGGATTGATACCATTGTACCTAATATCTGTATACAGTGCTGAGGTGTAAATTGTAAATGAGTTATGTAAGATGCAAATTAGAGAAATTTGTTTGGGCACATACCTGCTATGACAGATGGAATGGACTCTATCTTGCATCTGGAAGGTTGTATGAATTTGTTGAGCGCTTTCAGGTCTAGGACTGGCCAGTAACTACTGTACTTTCTTTTGAACCATAAAAGGATTGTACTTCTGATCCTGAATCTGTGCATGCTTGCACTTTTACAGGGTCCTTTGGTAGCCTGGAGATGAAAACCATAGATGGGGTAGATGTATAAAGTCTATCCTGTATCCAAAGGATATAATCCGCAGCACCATTCTTCTCAGAAGTTTTACAGTCTCTCCCTATGGACTGCTCTCTTGGAATTTGGACTGAGTAATGCGATCTTTTCTTCCCCATAGACTTCTAGGGAGGTTTCATGGAGCTGTTGGATTATAAGAAACTAGTTTAAAAGGCCGTGTACATGGGCCAAGGTCCGGGTGATGTTAACCCTTTGAGTGTCAGAGGGGTACGCAATGCATTGCTTCGCATCCTGCTGCCGACGCAGTCATGTACTGTAGAGACTGCCCGAAAGCACAGAATGCTCCCAGCACAGAACTCCCAGCATTCCCTGCGTTCGGACATTCTCTACTGCTCATGACAGCTTCTGACAAATTATTATATAGGATGTCCCTCTGTGAAAAGTGACTTTGTATTGTAATTGGCGTACTTACATATACTAACAGCTGAAAAAAAGATATACACCCATCAAGTCAAGCCCATGCCAAATCACCCTTGTTGATCCAGAGAAAGGAAAAACAAAATAGTGAAGCCATTTCCAATTAGCCCCAAGTAGATAAAAAAAACTCCTTTTTGATGCCAAATGCCAGTCACTTAGTTCCTTGGATCAATATCCTATCTGCATTGAAGCCATCTGTCATAATTCTCAATATTGGTTTGTGCTAGATACGTATTCTTTACAAGCACAACATCCAGAGGCAATGAATTCCATAGATTTACCACCCTTACTGTAAAAATACCCTGCCTTTGTCTTAGTCAAAAGCATCTTTCCTCTAGATTTAATGGATGACCTCTGGTTAGCTCAGCATTTTGCATAAATAATTCATTGGATAGTTCTTTGTATTGACCTTGAATGTATTTGTAAATAGTAATCATATCACCCCTTAGACATCTCTTCTCTAATGTATACAAACCCAGTTTGGCTAGTCTCTCTTTATAACTCAGATCCTCCAATCCCTTTATCAGTTTTGTTGCACTGCTATGCACTTTTTCCACTTCAGTAATGTCTTTTTGTAAGAACGGGTGCCCAAAACTGTACTCCATATTCAAGATAAGGCTTTACCAAGGATTTCTATAGAGGCAAAATTATATTAGCATCCCATTTATCTACACCTCTTTTTATGCAGTGTAATACTCTATTTGCTCTTGCAGCAGCTGAGTGACTCTGCACACTGCTGTGAAGTCTATTGTCTATCAGTACTCCTAAATTTTTCTCTAATAAGTTGTTTCCCATTTAGTGTATATGTAGCATGTTTGTTTCTACAGCCCAAATGCATAACCTTACATTTATCTACATTAAATGTCTATTATGAGTCAGAGACGCTCAACTAGGAACAAGCCTGCAATACAAATTTGCAGGCTCTCTAGGAATGGTATCCTAGGGTGCAGTCTGTTTTAGCCCACTAGTGCCTTTCACATAGAAGAAATATCCTGAAGCACATCATACTGGTCCTGCCAATACAGCAGTCCAACCACGAAATGCCAGGCAATTCCTCTCTGAACAAGAGAAACAGCCAACCCCAGACGTACGTTTCAGCCTTTTTGTGCCTCATCAGTGAGATGCAGCTGGTCTCTCTAAGCACTATGAGCAAGGGGTCCGATGCTGGATTCCCCTATTACCCTTGGGGTGATACCATTCCTAGAGAGCCTGCAAATTTGTATTGCAGTCTCGTTCCTAGTTGAACGTTTCTGACTTCCACTTTACTACATTAACCCCTTAACGACCGGGGGAATCCGGACGCGACTTAACGACCACGGAGCAATTTTTTTTTATTGCTCAGTTGCATTCCGGACTCCCTGAACGGCGTGCAGCCGCGGAGGGAGCCCGGAACTCGATGACGGTCATAGTACGTCATCGGTCGTTAAGTCAAATCGACCCTTGACGTACTATGACCGTCAAGGGTCGTTAAGGGGTTAAATGTCATCTGCAACTTTTCAGCCAATTCACTCAGTTTATCTAAGTCATTCTGCAGAGAAAAAACATCCAGACCTGTATATATTTCCTTACACAGTTTAGTGTCATAAGTAAAGATTGAGCTGTTACTTTCAATTCCCGCTTCTAGATCATAAACAAATTAAAAAGTATTGGGCCCAGGATTGAACCCTGTGTCACCACACTTATAACTTTAGACCAACTTGAAAACGTTCCATTTACAAAACTCTGTGCCATCTACCATTTAACAGTTCTCAATCCAGGTACAGCTATAACCTCCCAAACAGTTGCCTTTCCATTTATGCAGTAACCTGTTGTGAGGCACTGTATCAAAGGCTTTTTGCAAAACTCAAATATGCTAGATCAACAGCAATTCCCCTGTCCAAATTACTACTTAACCTTTTGTAAAATGCAAGTAAATTAGTCTGACATGATCTATTCTTCATAAAACCAGGCTGACCCCCTACTAATAAATAGAATTGTTTAGGATTCTTCTTGCATTCTTGCAATACTTCTTTAATTTTACATTTTAGCTAGCCTAATTTCTTGTTTGCAGATTTTATTACAGTCTTTGTATATTTTTTCACATGATGCATCTGACCCATCTGACTTAAACACTTTAAAAGCCAGCTTCTTATTCCTCAACTTCCCTGCAAACCTTATTATTAAGCCACATCAGTCTCAATTTACTCCTCTTGTTCTTATTCCCCAGTGGTATATATTGACATACATATATTTGTCTGAGAGCATTTTAAACAAATTCCATAATTCTTGTGCATTTTTAACTTTGAAGATTACATCCCACTGAATATCCTTTAATACTACTTTCAGTTTTGTAAAATTAGCCTTTTGAAATGGAATGTTTTGGTTAAACCTTTGCTATTTGGTTTCTGCTAGGAAGAAAAATACAAATAAATAAATAAATGAAGTCCTTGAAAAATGTGTTAGCACGCAGAGTGCATTTGTTCTTTTCCCACAACACTTACTTTCTACTTAAGTGACACTGTCACATACCTGGTATTCATAATGATGTCAAGTGATTAAAAAAATAAAGTACAACCTACAATGTGGCAAATGTGTATGGTAGTGGTGGTGGGGGACTGGCGTTGTGTGATTTGTTGGACCTTGACACACTGCATTCACCCCAGAAAGGAGAGGATCATTATCATTTATTGCACATGCTGCAGCAACCATTGGTGCAGTCAGTTTTTGCACTACCACTTCCCTGAACTGCTCCATCTCCCCCACAGCTTGTGCATTTGCTGGACATTACTCAACCAATGTGTGTGTTTTTACTCTCTACAGTACACAACTGATGGAGTGTGATGTCTTGCTTTGGCCCTCAACAAAATTCTCAATGTGGTCTACTGTCTATCAAGTCTGCCTCAGTCACAGAGCTCACATCAGGCTCCCAGTCAGCTGTCTATCACCTAATTATTTGTTTAATTATTTATGGGTTTTCTTTGTATTTGTTTTTTTAAGTTGTCCACCCTATCTTATGACAGGTAGTCCAAAAAAAATATATATATATATATATCTCCAAAAGAATAAACTGAAATGTTCACCCATCCCTACTAATTAGTGAAGGACAGAATGATGGGTACAGTACATATATATTCTTAATCTCACAATCAGAATGGCAAAAACAAATATCTTGTACATATTCTCCATAAATATATGTCTGTTCTTCACACCTTAGACCTTAGAGTCCTGAAAGCTTGAATTTTCTATGTTCTTCCAGACCAGCTCTACAGCAAATCAGCTACACCACAGGTAGGGGTAATATACATGAGCTATCAAAATAGATGCCACTTTTATCTAGCAACCTGATTTAACTCTTTGGATGTTGGCAGGTAATCAGCGCATTGCAAGACAATTGTCTGTATATAAGGTGGTTTATTTAAGTCTATGGAAGGTTCTGCATTTTCATTCTTGTGTGGCTCTTACAAAACTTTTAGCATGTATTGGTGTGGTAGTGGTTGCAGCAGAAGAAAGAAGAGTCTAATTATTACTAGTAATAACTCAGCAGTATTCATAGAAGCATCTGGGTACAGCAATGTAGCAGGGCAAAGGTAGCATTGGTACTAACTGCAGTCATGCTGCTCTCTGGTACAAAAAGCTCACTGTGTGTGGGTGTGTCTGATAAGTCACCCTCACAGAGTCACAGGACTTACTTGCTCCTGCTGCAGTAGAAGCATAACTGCAAATTGTAGTGAGTACCGGAAACTTCCCGCACCCGCAACAGAGCAAGAGAAATGAAATATTTACACGAATGGCATACTTAAAGGGATAAAGGACCGGATTTATCAAGAGGCTGACTAGGCACTGGCCTAGGGTGCCCAATCTTCTGGGGCGCCCGGCAGCAGCCCAGTCACTCCCTTTTTTTTTTTTAATTATTAATTTTTTTGTGTGTGTGCTGTTCTGCACTGGTGCAGTACAAAGGGCGCTGCTCTCTGTAAACTCTGCCAGCAAGTTACTTAACCTGTGGTGCCTCTTGCTCCACCCAGCCCGCCGGCCTGTATTTGCAGTTGCATTGCACTTGGTGTCAGGGGCCCTGCACGCTTGGTCCCCAGCCGCATCAAAAAGAGGGTGTGGTTAAGTGAGGGGTGTGGTTAGGGGGTGGGGAAAAGGTGGGGCTAGGGGCGCCAAAGGGTGTTGTGCCTAGGGGTGCCTGAGATGTAAATCCGAACCTGAAGGGATAGTATTGTTTCATTATTAAAGTAAAATCAAGTCTTATTCATACTTTTTTATAATGATGTGTATCAGTAAAACGTTATTAAATTGTTTTACATTTATACTCTAATTAAGTTCCCCACTCCCACCCCTTTTACTTACCTCAGCAGCCTCCCCTCAGATCTGGAATCCGGTCCCGGGACCGGACAAATTGCAGCGAGGGATAGTCTTCCCTCTTTCAGTATAAGGAAAAGCTCGCCCCCTTGAGGAAGGAGGACAGGTTTTTTCTTATGCTGGGAGAAGATTGTCCCTCATCGCATTCTGTCCAGTCTGGCTTGCTGAGGCTGCTGAGGTAAGTAAAAGGGGTGGGAACTCTATTAGAGTATAGATATAAAATGGCAAAGCTTAATAACGTTTTACTGATACACATCATTATAAAAAGAATGAAGAAGACTCAATTTTACTTCAAAGGGTTATTAATGTCTATATCTTAAAGGTAATATTGCAGCTATTAGAAAATGAAACTAAACAACCTCAGTCCCATCTCTCAAACCTTTATGGTTTGAGAGATATAAAAGCAGGGGAGGGCTGGCAACTTGTGGCCTGGGGGGTAAATACAATCTACTAGCCCATTTCTTCAGTCTCTCCAGCCCACTGTCTCAGCCTATCCCCTTTAGTTACTTTTAATGTTGGCATTCATACTGTTAAGTAAGGCAAATGAGACCACATATCTTACAGTTCAAATGCGGTTACTCTAGTGATACCATAGAGCTTAGAATGTAAGTACAGTAACATGACTGATACCATAGAGCTTACAATGTAAGTACAGTAACATGACTCATACCATAGAGCTTACAATGTAAGTACAGTAACGTGACTGATACTATAGAGTTTACAATGTAAGTACAGTAACGTGACTGATACCATAGAGCTTACAAGGGAAATAAGTTATGCTGCTAGTGTATCTCTATTTGCATTGTAGCTCTTTGGTATCATTTGTGTAGTTCCATTTCAATTGCAAGCTCTGTGGTATCAGTAGTGCAGCTCCATTTACAGCAGCAATTGGGAGATTGAGTGAGGCAGTGGCCCACTGTCCCAGACATGTGACCAGCCCAGGGGGCAATTGCCCCTCTGCCCCCCAGGCCAGCCCTCCCCTGTATAGAAGGCTATAGTTATAGTTATAGAAGGCTAAACCCCCCCTGCTTTCCCTGGTATCAGCTGTAAAGCTGACAGCAGGAGATTTGAGTCGTCCGAGGCAGCTCTTCAACAGAGCCGAAATAGCAAAAAGTGTGCCTGAAAACCATACTTCTGATGAAGTATTTCTTTTTACATTAAGCTATTTTGGCTCTACTGAAGAGCCGCTTGCTTGTCTCGGGACCAGGATATCCCGCTTTGCTTGCCTCTCTGGCACTGAAAGGGTTAAGTCCCCAGAAAGAAGACACATACTGGAATATCCTGACATATAGTGATTATTCCATGGGGATGTAAAAAAATTACTATTGATGGAAGTGTGAATTTTAACCTCCTTAACCCCTTAAAGGGATAGTAACACTTCATTTTAACTTTATTTTATTTTGTAGGCATTAAAAAAACATGAAGAATGATATAAGTCTTATCTCTCAAACCTTTATGGTTTAAGAGATGTTCACAAGCAAAGTTTCCCCTCCCGCCCCTTTTACCTAGTGTAAGCCATCTCTTCTCAGATATGGAATGCAGTCCATAGACCAGACAGATAACAGCAGGAGACAATCTTCTTCCTATGAGAACAATGAAAGCCCTGCCCCCCTTGACAAGTTTTTCAGGTCTTTCCCTTATCTTAATTGAAGATTGTCCCTCTCTGCAGTCTACCTGGGCACCTCCCTTCTGATCTGGCTGAACAGGGAGGGGGATACTTTGCTTGTGAATATCTCTTAAACCATAAAGGTTTGAGAGATAAGACTTATATTGTTCTTCATGTTTTTTTAATGCCTACAAAATAAAATAAAGATAAAATGAAGTATTACTATCCCTTTAAGGACCAGCAGTCCCGGGGTGTCTGGTCTTCTAAGGACCAGATAGGCGAGTTCGACGTGCCACCCCACGTGACTGACCACGTATGCCGGCACATCGAACGAGGGACTGAAAGACATTGCTCCGGTCTTGGAGCGATCAACTTCAGTCTCCGGTATTACTCACTGCACTCCTGCAGGAGCACGGTGAGTAAAAGTACGTGACGTACCAGGACCGCCACTGGTCCTTAACCCTTTGAGTGCCAGAGGGGTACGCAACGCATTGCAAAGCAATGCGTTGCGTACGCCTCTGGCACTCAAAGGGTTAAGTGCCGGACCAGCGTGACGGTCCGGGTATGTCACCGGGCGCGAAGGGGTTAATCCAGTGCATTGCTCTGCAGTATGTTTGACCTCTCAACCATTCAAGGGGTTAGGTTCCATTTAAATCCATTAATAATGTAGAATTTTGTATTTATTGTCTGTAGCGCAGCTGGTTTTCTGAATATGCCCCAAAGTGTTCCCTCTGCCTTGCCTAGCTATGGGTGTTACAGTGCAAGTTAAGACAAGAGGGGGAGTGTGAAAGGCAATCTTTGTTGGATGGTTCAATATATTCCTGTGACAAGTTAATTAAGGTAATAAAAGCACTAAAGGAGGATAAAGACTCGGCTTCCTATAGCACAGCAGATTCAAGTAAATGAGCAGAGTTGAGGTTTCAATCTAGGAGATGGGTTGTGTTTGAAGATCATTTATCGTACCAGATAAGTGGAGAGAAGACAGGGCAGCTCACTGATAAGGCAAGGGCTTCGGCCTAGCCCTGGCTCTGTCTGCGTGTGGATACGGAGGTGTGTTTAATTAAAAGGGACAGAACTCTATTATTGCTTCCTAGTCTTGTGAACGTGCATTCAATATCTTCATTAAAATCTATTAACCCTGTGAGTACCAGTGTATCTCAAGGCATTGAACACCCTCTGGTATTCGAAGGGACAGTGACAGATTTCCCAGTTGGCAGAGTAGGAAGCTGCCCGGAGCTCCAAATGTTGAGGGGCGTCTCAGCTGTGCTGGCCATGCCCACATTCTGAATTGTGGGTGTGGCCAGAGCAATCTTAATGTCCCTGCACCACTTTATATACCTCTTTAAAGGGATAGTAATGTTTCATAATAAAAGCAGCGCTAATTAATCATCATAGTATTTGTACTTTGGAGAGTGTTACTTCAATTCTGTCAGAGTTGTAGTTCAAGAGTAATTCAATGATAAAGTATCCCCCTACCGCCCCTTTTACCTAATGTAACACTGCTCAGCCAGATCAGAAGGGAGGTGCCCAGGTAGACAGCAGAGAGGGACAATCTTCAGTTAAGATAAGGGGAAAAACCTGAAAAACCTGTCAAGGGGGGCAGGGATTTCATTGTTCTCATAGGAAGAAGATTGTCCCCTGCTGTTATCTGTCTGGTCTGTGGACTGGATTCCACATCTGAGAAGAGATGGCTTACACTAGGTAAAAGGGGGGAGGGGAAACTTTGCTTGTGAATATCTCATAAACCATAAATGTTTGAGAGATAAGACTTATATCATTCTTCATGTTTTTTTAATGCCTACAAAATAAAATAAAGATAAAATGAAGTATTAGTATCCCTTTAAAGGCTATTATTTAACCCATTGCATGTTAGAGATGCATTAGCGATCTCTCTAGCCAATGGGGGCTAAAGCTTTTTTCCCCTTGCTTGTTATAGACCAAAGGTATTTTCTGTGCCAGGAAACAGTGGATGGGCCTGGAGGCAAGGTCATGTGAGGAGTCTGGGTGTTGGCAGTGGACCTGTGGGGAAGGGGGGAAATTGGCCCCTGGGTTGGTCATATGTCTGACCGGTGGGCCACTGCCTCACTTAATCTTTCACTTGCTGCTGTAAATAGTGCTACACGAGTAATATCACATAACTACAAACCAAATGGAGCTACACTAGTATCATAACTCATTTTTCCTTGTTGGCTGTATGGTATCACTAGTGTAGCGTTACTTAAATTGTAAGCTCTATAGTATCACTAGTGTAGATCCATTGTAAGTGTAAGCTCTGTAGTATCACTAGAGTAGCTCCATTTCAGCTGTAAGCTCTGTAGTATCACTAGTGTATCTCCATTTCAGCTGTAAGCTCTGTAGTATCACTAGTGTAGTTCCATTTCAGCTGCAAGCTCTATAGTATCACTAGTGTAGCTCCATTTCAGCTGTAAGCTCTGTAGTATCACTAGTGTAGTTCCATTTCAGCTGCAAGTTCTATAGTATCACTAGTGTAGTTCCATTTCAGCTGTGAGCTCTATAGTATCACTAGTGCAGTTCCATTTCAGCTGCAAGCTCTGTAGTATCACTAGTGTAGCTCCATTTCAGCTGTAAGCTCTATAGTATCACTAGTGTAGTTCCATTTCAGCTGCGAGCTCTGTAGTATCACTAGTGTAGCTCCATTTCAGCTGCAAGCTCTATAGTATCACTAGTGCAGTTCCATTTCAGCTGCAAGCTTTATAGTATCACTAGTGTAGCTCCATTTCAGCTGTAAGCTCTATAGTATCACTAGTGTAGTTCCATTTCAGCTGCAAGCTCTGTAGTATCACTAGTGTAGCTCCATTTCAGCTGCAAGCTCTATAGTATCACTAGTGTAGTTCCATTTCAGCTGCAAGCTCTATAGTATCACTAGTGTAGTTCCATTTCAGCTGCAAGCTCTATAGTATCACTAGTGTAGTTCCATTTCAGCTGCAAGCTCTATAGTATCACTAGTGTAGTTCCATTTCAGCTGCAAGCTCTATAGTATCACTAGTGTAGCTCCATTTCAGCTGCAAGCTCTGTAGTATCACTAGTATAGCTCCATTTCAGCTGCGAGTTTTGTAGTATCACTAGTGTAGTTCCATTTCAGCTGCAAGCTCTATAGTATCACTAGTGTAGCTCCATTTCAGCTGTAAGCTTTGTAGTATCACTAGTGTAGTTCCATTTCAGCTGCAAGCTCTATAGTATCACTAGTGTAGCTCCATTTCAGCTGCAAGCTCTATAGTATCACTAGTGTAGCTCCATTTCAGCTGTAAGCTTTGTAGTATCACTAGTGTAGTTCCATTTCAGCTGCAAGCTCTATAGTATCACTAGTGTAGCTCCATTTCAGCTTTAAGCTTTGTAGTATCACAGAGTCAGATTAACACTCCATGGGGCCCTAGGCAAGGTATCAATTTGGGTCCCCCCTCCCCCAATATAATAGCCCCCCCCCATATCTCTCTAACTTTGGCTACCTACACATTGTACAAATTGTTTAGTTTACACTGCGATTTTGTTGGCACAGCCACTCAAAGGTTTTGTGGGCACTATCACTCAAAGGATTATCCAGTGACTTAAATACAGTATAGGTAGTCAGGGTTAGGGAGGAAACCCATGATACATTACTTAATTAATTTTTGTTCTCTCTCTCTGCCCCCTGGGCCAGTCTGCAGTCTGCCCCTGGTCTGGAGATGCCTGTAAAAGATGCTCCCCACCAGCTCCAACTTGCCTCCACCAGCTCTACTTTGCCTTCATCAGTTCCAACTTGCCCCCCTATCAGCTCCAACGTGCCCCCCATCAGCTCCACTTTGCCCCATCAGCTCCAACTTGCCCCATCAGCTCCACTTTGCCTCCATCAGCTCCAACTTGCCCCCCACCAGCTCCACTTTGCCCCCTATTAGCTGTACTTTGCCCCTATCATCTCCAACTTGCCCCCATCAGCTCCAACTTGCCCCCTATCAGCTCCAACTTGCCCCCACCAGCTCCACTTTGCCCCCTAGCAGCTCCAACTTGCCCCCCATCAGCCCCAACTTGCCCCCATCACAGACCTGTAGCTGCTGGAGTTCCCGCACGGTCTTCTCTTCAGTAATGCAGAGCACTGGGAGATGTTGACTCCCAGCATGCTCTGCATTAATAAAGAGCCGATGGAGATGAGGGAGTGCAGTAGCTACACAGGCCTGACTGTGTTGCAGTGTCCGGTGGAGGAGTCCTGTTAGCAGGAACAGCCAGCCCTGGGTGCAGCTCTTCTCTGCTGTATGCCTGCTCCCCCAGTACATGTGCACCCTAGGCCAGCGCCTACCTCGCCTATAGGTGTCACTGGCCCTGAATAAAAATGATCCTAAAAATTGCAGGGAAAATAAGCAAAGCACTTAATTTATTAATGCATGTAAAGCCAGCTGAGAATTTTTTTTTTTATGAACTAAAACAATGAATTGCCTCAAAAATATTTGCATTGCATCTAAAAAAAATGCAGCTTTAGATGCCTTGACACATTTTATTAACACTGATAATTTTTCTTTGAAGCAACGATAATTTGTATCATTTCTATTTTTTTTTATTAATATTGATAACTTTTCTTAGAACAATGCAACATTTTATTATCAGTGCCAATTTTTCCACGGACAATGGGAATTTATTATAATCCATGCCATTTTTATTAGAAATAAAGAGTTTTTGTGCAGAATTACAGTCTATCATTAATAAGTTAAAAATACAGAATCATAATTGCTATTTGCCTTGTGCTGCTGTTTTAGAGCACACTGGGATTAAATAGACCCCAAAAGTTTAATGGAATATCCCCCATTGAATCAGACTGATAAGAGGCCTTGATCCCTAGAGTGTTCCAGAGAAGTAGTCCAAAGGGTGGAATGCAAGAAACGCGTGCAGACGCTATTTACAGTGTACTTTTGATGGCAAAATGATTAAAGGGATAGTAACCCCCCCGAACATCGTGACGTCAAATGTGAGGAATCATGCAAACATACTTAACCCCCTTATTCCCATCTCTCAGACCTTTATGGTTTGAGAGATGGAAGACAAGAAAGACCTCCGCTCCCTTTCCCTTCTCATGTGTCCGCTGTACAGCGTACGTCATGAGATCCGGCTTCCAGGACCAGATGGCGGCTCTTCAGGAGTGCTGTCATCTAGATATCTCCGTATTATTACTTCATCGGTGTGGTCTATGTGTGCCTGGCTTGCAAGCACACATTGTAGACCACTCCGATGAAGTAATAATAGTTAGATATCTCGATGACAGCGCTCCTGAAGAGCCGCCATCTGGTCCTGGAAGCAGAATCTCATGACGTCTTCTATACAGCGGACACATGAGAAGGGGGAGGGAGCGGAGATCTTTCTTGTCTTACATCTCTCAAACCATAAAGGTTTGAGAGATGGGAATAAGGGGGTTAAGTATGTTTGCATGATTCCTCGCATTTGGCATCAGGTTGTTCGGCGGGGGGGTTACTATCCATTTAACACCAAAATATTACTGAACTGAGCATGTTTTTTCTCAATTAACGAACGTTTGCAAATTTTTTAGCGAACACTTTTTAAAAAGTTGGTGTGGCTAAATGTCAGCCGTTTTGTGAGACGGAGGGTATCTGCATATGACCTGGCGCAATGTTTTGCAAAAGCGCGTCCAGATCATTGCTCATTCACAGACTGGGCGCATTCATGCTCTCAGTCCTTTATAAACAGTGCCAGTCCGTTTCCCTAAATGAAGATAGCCACAGAGGCAAGTGGACTGGTACTGGTTATAAAGGATGGAGAGCATGAATGCGCTAAGTCTGTGCATGAACCATGACGTGGATGCACTTTTGCAAGACAGCGCGCCAGGTCAAATCCATAAATCCTCCATCATCGGAGGAGGAGGAGAGGAGGCAATATTTGGGGAAGGGAAATGAGTAAGATTGACAGGCAGTAGAGACTGCCCGTGACGAGGCTGATACAGAGCGAGGTGCTCTGAAGGAGCGTCCCGCTCTGCATCACCCATGGCACAGGCAGTCTCAACTGAGCATGACTGCACTGCGACCAGCTGGCACTGTATCAGCCGCAGCGTGGTCAGTCTCTACAGAGCATGACTGCACCACGAACGGCTGGCACTGTATCAGCCATGGCGTGGGCAGTCTCTACTGTATATGACTGCCCTGCGACCGGCTGGCACTGTATCAGCCTCGGTGTGGGCAGTCTCTACTGCAGTGTTTCTCAACTCCTGTCCTCAGGTCCCACTAACAGGCCAGGATTTGATGATTTCCTTGTTAGAGATCAGGTGAGTTAATCAGTGTGAATGAGCCTCTGATCACATGATTTCCTTGTTAGAGCGCAGGTGAGTTAATCAGTGTGAATGAGCCTCTGATCACATGATTTCCTTGTTAGAGCACAGGTGAGTTAATCAGTGTGAATGAGCCTCTGATCACATGATTTCCTTGTTAGAGCACAGGTGAGTTAATCAGTGTGAATGAGCCTCTGATCACATGATTTCCTTGTTAGAGCACAGGTGAGTTAATCAGTGTGAATGAGCCTCTGATCACATGATTCCCTTGTTAGAACACAGGTGAGTTAATCAATGTGAATGAGCCTCTGATCACATGATTTCCTTGTTAGAGCACAGGTGAGTTAATCAGTGTGAATGAGCCTCTGATCACATGATTTCCTTGTTAGAGCGCAGGTGAGTTAATCAATGTGAATGAGCCTCTGATCACATGATTTCCTTGTTAGAGCACAGGTGATTTAATCAATGTGAATGAGCCTCTGATCACATGATTTCCTTGTTAGAGCACAGGTGAGTTAATCAATGTGAATGAGCCTCTGATCACATGATTTCCTTGTTAGAGCGCAGGTGAGTTAATCAATGTGAATGAGCCTCTGATCACATGATTCCCTTGTTAGAACACAGGTGAGTTAATCAATGTGAATGAGCCTCTGATCACATGATTTCCTTGTTAGTGCACAGGTGAGTTAATCAGTGTGAATGAGCCTCTGATCACATGATTCCCTTGTTAGAGCACAGGTGAGTTAATCAATGTGAATGAGCCTCTGATCACATGATTTCCTTGTTAGTGCACAGGTGAGTTAATCAGTGTGAATGAGCCTCTGATCACATGATTCCCTTGTTAGAACACAGGTGAGTTAATCAATGTGAATGAGCCTCTGATCACATGATTTCCTTGTTAGAACACAGGTGAGTTAATCAATGTGAATGAGCCTCTGATCACATGATTTCCTTGTTAGAGCACAGGTGAGTTAATCAATGTGAATGAGCCTCTGATCACCACACCTGTGTTCTAGCAGAGAAATCCCTAAGTCCTGGCCTGTTAGTGGGTCCTGAGGACAGGAGTTCAGAACCACTGTTCTACTGTGCATGACTGCCCCGCGACCGGCTGGCAGTGGCACTGTGGCCCGTGTAACAGTCTCTTCAACTAGTTCAGTATAATGGCACTAATAGCTTTCTTGCATCAATATGTGAGCAATCGCAAATAGCACATCAATTTATGGCTTTTATAAAATAGCGAATGCTCCACTTTCTTGCACTGCACCCAAAGTTCACTATTCTCAGACGACGGCGCAAAGCTAGAGCGGCAGGCAGTGTGTACGTGTTTCCGTGACTACCAGCGGACATGTGGGAGACGGAAGCATTTCTCAGAGAGCAATTCTGTCTTTGTGAGATTCATCTCATAGAATACATTCTATATATAACCTATCTAGAAAAGCACCAACGCTAATACCAACACAACTAGAGAAAAAAATTATACATTATATAATTTTAATTAAGAATTATAAAAACCCAGAACCATTATCTTCATGTTTATATATAAGTATTGCCCCAAAATGCATCAATCAATTTTGAGGAAATTTGTCTTGAATAGTTATATACAAAAAAGAATTGCTGTGTGTTTTTATAATTCTTAAAATGATATAAATATATTATCTTTTATTCTAGTTATTGTGTTGGTCTTAGCACTGGGTCCTTTTCTACAGATACATTGTATTATTTTTACGTTTGTGGATGGAGGAACTTCGTGTTGCTGTTCCTACACAGGTTTGCCTTGGTTTCTTCCATTTGGCTCGCTATCTAGTACATATCTCCAACAGTCTATAACCTAGTCCTTCTAAGAAATCAAATTGATATTGATGCTAGAGAGATGCTAAAATCCACTGTGAAACAATAAGCTGGCGACCTTCAAGAGTTAAAGGGTTTCAATGTTAGGGTCCCACAGAAATATTTTAATGAAAAAAGTGTGAAAATCACTGCCCTAGCGATTACAGTCTACAACTGTGTTCTGTTGAACCCCATGGTACAAGGGGTTCAAATAAATGTTAGTAGTGATCGAGAGTGGAGCAAGACTGTGGTATCAGGCAGGGTAGGTGTGATATTGTCACAACCAGTGGAACAAGACTGGGGTATCAGACAGGGTACATGTGATATTGTGACAACTAGTGGAACAAGACTGGGGTGTTGGGAAGTGTAGGTATGGTATTGTGACTTGTAGTGCAAAAAAACTGGGTTGTAGGTCTGTATATTTGTGGTATTATGACAACCAGTGGAACAGGGTATCAGGCAGTTTAGGTGTAGCACTGTGACCACCAGGAACAAGTCTAGGGTGTCAGGAAGCGTATTTGTGGTTTTGTGACTACCATTGGAGAGTGGACCAAGGTAAGTATGACAGACAGTGTATGAGTGGTTCTGTGATGACCAGTGGAACAAGACTAAAGTGTTATACAGTGTATGTGTGGCTCAATGACTACCAGTGGAACAAGGCAAGGATGTCAGTGTGTGATTCTGTGACTACTAGTGGACACTGGAACAAGGCAGGGGTGGCAGACAGTGTATATGTGGTTCTGTGACTACCGGTGGAAACTGATGTGGTGTCAGACAGTGTATAAATGTTTCTGTGACTATCGATGGATCAAGGTTAAGAACAGGCGGTGTGTGTGTGGTTCTGTGACCACCATTGGGACAAGACTGGGGTGTCAAACAGTGTATGTATGATACTGTGACTACTGATGGAACAAATATGGGATGCCTGACAATGTATGTGTGGTCCTATGAATACCAGTGGAACAAGGATTGATGAACTATAGTGTATGTGTGGTTCTGCGACTACCGGACGAAAAAGGATGGGTTGTCAGTGTATCTATGGTTATGAGACTTGAAGTGGGTGTGTGGAAGATTTAAAAACATTTCATCCAGTGCAATTGCATTTTCTGTTTCATTTCCCTTGCAATAAGCAATTTAACCTTGCACCATCTAAGTAGAAAAAATAATTATCAGAAACAATTACCCAGTTAATGTTTCCTGATGCATTTCACCTAATAGTTTAGTCATATATTAAAAACCATCTAGCATTCAAATATATTTGATGTTATGGCTGTTAACCTTTTTGTATGCTAAAGATCTCCCCGACGCATTGTTTCGCTTAGGAGGCCACGCTAGCATTTGAATGGGTTTCAATGGAAAGCTTCACTAATCTGTGGACCCTGTGGTTATCAGACCAAGTTTCCTTTCCACGTTCAGCTGGGCCCCTATGTACTCTTCCTTGAGCTTTTCCCCAGTATCCCTGCAATCAAAAGTTAGCGTTTGGGATCCCAGCGTTGAGTGTGATTCTCCTATACTGTACTTTAAAGGATTAGTAATGTTTTAAAAGAAGAAGAAGAAATAACATTGTAGATAATGCAAAAAGAAATAGATCAGTGCAAGTCCTATCTCTCAAACCTTTATGGTTTGAGAGATAGAATGTTTTAAAGTTCCTCCCTCCCTCCCTTTTCCCTGACGTCAGAGTCTAGCTGACAGCAAGAGATCCTAGTCCGGGGACCATCTGGCGGCTCTTCAGCAGAGCCGAGATACCAAAATCTAAAAAGAACTACTTAATCGGAAACTGTCTACAAAGTGTGCTTGGTTTGCAAGCACACTTTGTAGACCATTCCACTAAAGTATTTCTATTTAGATTTTAGTATCTTGGCTCTGCTGAAGAGCCACTTTGAGTCTGCCAACTCAAATCTCCTGCTGTCAGCTTTACCGCAGGGAGGGGGGAACTTTAACACATTCTATCTCTCAAACCAAAAAGATCTGAGAGATAGGACTTGCACCGATGTATTTCTTTTTTGCATTATCTACATATTTTGTCTTATTCTTTAAGACATTACTATCCCTTTAAACCATTACTTCTGTGGCACAGACCTGCTGGCGTGAGCAGTTTACCCTCTTTTCAGGTGCACTTCTACCTCTCTCTTCTCTTTTTTTTTTATGTCCCTCCATTTGGTGTTAAATCTGCACCAAATATTCTCCATTATTGTCACAAGACTGTTGTACTAAAATATACGTGATTTAGTCAGCACTAAACTCTAAAATACCACCCATACTTCGGTAGCACCGATATTGTTATCTTTGTTTTAATCTTCTTAACCGCTTATTGTAATTTTCTACATACTTCAATAAGATTCGTTAAACAAAGAAAAGCAAAAGAAAACAAACAAAAATGAAAGAATTTTATTTCACACGGTTTTCATTAGAAGAAAAAAGATTCCACCTCAAGGTAAAGTCTGAGAACCACTTATCTTCGAAAATATTAGAGAACGCGTCTCACTTATGATAAGTCTTTGACTATCACTTCACCCTTTGAGTAACAGAGGGGGCAGGCTTCTTGCATCTGTGTACCTGAGCCATCAGTCACTTCCTGTACCTTAAGGTACAATGCAACTCCCCCTCACCAGTCCTAGAGGAGATCAGGATGAACAGCGCAGGCACAAAGATGCCTCTTCGGCAAGATGTGTGCACTGATGCCTGCCGGTGACTCTCCAAACAAGATGGATTTCTCCATAACGCTGGACTTATTCAGGATAATACAAGTATTGATATGTGTATCGCTATATGCATAATTATTTGAGGGTCACTTTAATTTGAGTGAAAGTCCCGCTTTAACCTTTTGAGTACCAAAGCGGTATCCAATGCTTTGCGTTGTAAGGCGTTGGATACCTCTCTGTCACTCAAAGGGTTAAATACCAGATTCCTGCACAGGTGATTTGGCACTTTCAGCAATTATATCGTCTGCTGTTGCAATTTAGTAAATGCTGTCCAGTGTATGTATGTATATAAAGGAATACACACACATAATAATAACTAGTATTTATATAGCACCTTTCTCCCAGTGGAACTCAAAGAGATTTCGGCACTCTCTCTGAATTAATCGAATCAGCAGCTGAATAATAGATGTTATTATTACCCAATAAAGGGTTCTCATTTATCGACCTCGGAAGGGTGAAGGGCTGAGTTAACCCTGCCAGAATTCGAACCTGCAGCCTTGCAATTTAAACAGCTTGTTAAGGGATGGCAATTACCACTGAGCTATCTCATCAGCCTGTGTACAAATACATGTAATTCACACATGAACACACACAGAGGAGCATGTGAATTAACAGAAAAAGCAGATAGGGACTTGCGTTCATCTGAGGTGTGGCATGCCTCCCAACATTTCAGTTGGCCGAACAGTGACACACTTGTCTTATGTGATGTAGTTGGGGGCGTGGCTGGTGGGTGGGGCATTATTGACACCTCTTCGTGTAAATGAATAAATGGTTTAGAGCAAGACCAAAGTGTTGTATTAACACACAATAATTTATAAACACATATACTGATGTTTACACAAATACTAATGTGCTAGTGGAGCAATGTGATACACTTATATACACATCACACAGTCTGGTCTCCTAAAAAGAGGGACACAAGGGTGGGAAAGAGGGACAGAAGGATTTGGGTCAGAAAGAGGGACTGTCCCTCCTAAAGAGGGACACATGGGAGGTGCGGGTGCTGACACAGGGCCATGGTTTAGGCCACTAACATGTAACTAAACCTCACTGTATATTATCTATAGTAAGTCTCAAGTTAATTAATGGTAAAGATCAGGGTTTAATGCATTAAATGTTGTTGCCTGATTAACAAAAATGTATAGCAATTCTGTGCAAACCAGCTACTCAATAGCAGCAGCTGGGAAAAAAATGTCAAAATTCCCATTGATTTCAAGGAACACTAACAAATGTAAGGCTATTGGTTAGCCTGTAGTTGTGGGAGGGCCGGCTGGAGACATTTATACCAGCCCTAATCCTTCACACGGGACTGTGCGAGCTCAGTGTTAACAAGCCAGCAGTATGTCATAGAGGCAGTCAGTAGCATCATCGGCCGACTAGGAAGTTAGCGTCGCATCATTTCCGGTTTTACAATCTGCAAACTCCTGGACTGCTGGCAGAGTCAAGCGTTGCCTGTTCTTGAATCGAAGTTCCCCCAGCCTCATTAATAGTCTACAGAACGTAACTATGTTGTCTATATCCATAATCATGTCGATTATTTTATAGTTTTAGGTTTGCTTGCTGCGGATCTCGCAGCAGGCGACCCCAGATTGCCAGCATACTGCAGTGACATGTCAATCATTCAACACTCGCTTCACTTCATGTTATCGGCACAAGGTATCTTTTACCTCAAATCTAGTCTTTTTCCCTACACTGGCAAGCCTACTCGTAGTGGCACATAGTCTCTACCGTCTATCATTTTTCGGTCCTACAACAAGCTCGAGGCTAGAGCTTCCCTCTTCACTACCAAGGCTACCCTTGCGGCTTCACTCCTCAGCCACTTACACGGGCTCTCATTTAACGGCAGACCCAGGTATTGTAGGCAGGACTCTCTCCAAGTACGATCACTATGTGTTGCAAATACTCACGCTGCCTACTTGCGATCTATAATACCAATCAACTCTATATAATTCCTTATACTAAGTCTTTCGTAAAGTGATAGGACTGACTTCTATATACTATTTGCAGTATTATGCTTATATTCCTTTTGATTTTACCACCGTTACATCTATTTTTAATAATCTCTCTTCCTTTCATTAATCTGCATTATGTACTCCCGCCACTTAGATCTCGGTGTCAGTGGCAAGTCAAAACCGCTGTCACTTATGCTATTTTGTGGAAATTTCCCATGTAAGGTTTGCACGGCCAATTACTAAATAGTTGCTGCATCAAGTTATACCTTACTCATACAGTACTAGGCAGCATGACATTTACTGTAATCTAGACCGTGCAGTATACACACACCTTTAAAGAGTAACTACTTAGCTCTTCAGTCACTGACTCAGTAACAAGGGCATACGTAAGCTTTAAAGTCGGCTGCTTATGCTATAGCTGCCGCATCAAGTTAGACCTTTGCAGTGCAACCAGGTAGCATATAGTAGGCATATTTACACACACACTTACTTTAATCAGACCTCGCGGTATGCACATGCTATTAAAGAGTAACTTTTCTTATCACTATCAGTATAATATGGTAGCGATCAGCTCCTCGATCACAACTCCTCTTATGCGGTAATCTAGTCTCATATATATTATTGACTCAAGGTAGGATTACTTTTCAATCACCGGCACATATACAATTATAGCCTCACGGCATTTAGCCAACTTCAGAGTTCTATAGACAATCTTTTACTTTATAGGGGTAGGGGCGCTTCGGGTTGCTGGTCTCCAGCTTGCACGGCTGACCCTCTTTTTAGAATATGTACATCGGGAAGCATGTATCATGGGTATAGAATTTTTAGCTTCCTTAGTCAATCGTGTACCATTATGGTTATTATTTCTATCCTCTGTATGTTCGAGTTCACGTAACCATAAGTTCAGTACATCTATCCTTTACTTCTTTCAATATTTTTGGCAATATGTTGCTGTAGGTGTTTAGATTTTCACTGATTAAGGAACTATGTCTCTTGCTTATGTTGAGTTACGTGCTTGGTTTTATTATGTGCATTGTACTCAGTACAGTTATTTCTATGCCACTTCACTCCAAGTTGTTCCCTATTCTAGGAGGCTCTCTTTTGCATTTATCAGTACCACGTTCCTTTTATTCGTGGGGAGCGTTGTCTGTCATTACAGGTACAATGCACACACGTATGTTAAGCACTGTGATATTTCAACTGACAAGGCTACATGTATAACATGCCAATTAATATATCCTTAGTATGATATATCAAGTTATGTTACCTCTACGTACATACTTAGTTACATGGCCTCAGTGTCCTAATTCCGTGTTGTATCTTTAATACGTACTTAGTTACATTGTTTCGGTGTCCTGATTCCATGTTCTATCTAAATTACATTCATAGTTGCATGGTTTTTGTGTCCTGATTCCATGTGCTATCTAACATACAGACATTGTTACTTATTTCAGTGTCCTGATCTACATGCATACATAGGTACATTGTCTCAGTGTCCTGATTCCACACTCTGTCTACGTGCATACATAGGTACATTGTCTCAGTGTCCTGATTCCACACTCTGTCTACGTGCATACATAGGTACATTGTCTCAGTGTCCTGATTCCACACTCTATCTACGTGCATACATAGGTACATTGTCTCAGTGTCCTGATTCCACACTCTGTCTACGTGCATACATAGGTACATTGTCTCAGTGTCCTGATTCCACACTCTGTCTACGTGCATACATAGGTACATTGTCTCAGTGTCCTGATTCCACACTCTGTCTACGTGCATACATAGGTACATTGTCTCAGTGTCCTGATTCCACACTCTGTCTACGTGCATACATAGGTACATTGTCTCAGTGTCCTGATTCCACACTCTGTCTACGTGCATACATAGGTACATTGTCTCAGTGTCCTGATTCCACACTCTGTCTACGTGCATACATAGGTACATTGTCTCAGTGTCCTGATTCCACACTCTGTCTACGTGCATACATAGGTACATTGTCTCAGTGTCCTGATTCCACACTCTGTCTACGTGCATACATAGGTACATTGTCTCAGTGTCCTGATTCCACACTCTGTCTACGTGCATACATAGGTACATTGTCTCAGTGTCCTGATTCCACACTCTGTCTACGTGCATACATAGGTACATTGTCTCAGTGTCCTGATTCCACACTCTGTCTACGTGCATACATAGGTACATTGTCTCAGTGTCCTGATTCCACACTCTGTCTACGTGCATACATAGGTACATTGTCTCAGTGTCCTGATTCCACACTCTGTCTACGTGCATACATAGGTACATTGTCTCAGTGTCCTGATTCCACACTCTGTCTACGTGCATACATAGGTACATTGTCTCAGTGTCCTGATTCCACACTCTGTCTACGTGCATACATAGGTACATTGTCTCAGTGTCCTGATTCCACACTCTGTCTACGTGCATACATAGGTACATTGTCTCAGTGTCCTGATTCCACACTCTGTCTACGTGCATACATAGGTACATTGTCTCAGTGTCCTGATTCCACACTCTGTCTACGTGCATACATAGGTACATTGTCTCAGTGTCCTGATTCCACACTCTGTCTACGTGCATACATAGGTACATTGTCTCAGTGTCCTGATTCCACACTCTGTCTACGTGCATACATAGGTACATTGTCTCAGTGTCCTGATTCCACACTCTGTCTACGTGCATACATAGGTACATTGTCTCAGTGTCCTGATTCCACACTCTGTCTACGTGCATACATAGGTACATTGTCTCAGTGTCCTGATTCCACACTCTATCTACATACATACATAGGTACATTGTCTCAGTGTCCTGATTCCACACTCTGTCTACATGCATACATAGGTACATTGTCTCAGTGTCCTGATTCCACACTCTGTCTACATACATACATAGGTACATTGTCTCAGTGTCCTGATTCCACACTCTGTCTACGTGCATACATAGGTACATTGTCTCAGTGTCCTGATTCCACACTCTGTCTACGTGCATACATAGGTACATTGTCTCAGTGTCCTGATTCCACACTCTGTCTACGTGCATACATAGGTACATTGTCTCAGTGTCCTGATTCCACACTCTGTCTACGTGCATACATAGGTACATTGTCTCAGTGTCCTGATTCCACACTCTGTCTACGTGCATACATAGGTACATTGTCTCAGTGTCCTGATTCCACACTCTGTCTACATACATACATAGGTACATTGTCTCAGTGTCCTGATTCCACACTCTGTCTACGTGCATACATAGGTACATTGTCTCAGTGTCCTGATTCCACACTCTGTCTACGTGCATACATAGGTACATTGTCTCAGTGTCCTGATTCCACACTCTGTCTACATACATACATAGGTACATTGTCTCAGTGTCCTGATTCCACACTCTGTCTACATGCATACATAGGTACTTTGTTGCAGCGTCCTGATTCCACGTTACATCGGACTTTTATACATAGCTCATTGGTGTTGGTGTCCTGATTCCGCGTTCTGTCTTACATACATTCGTAGTTTCATGGTTTCAGTGTCTTTATTCCACGTTCTATCACACATACTTACATAGTTACATTGGTTTTTAGTGTCCTGATCCATGTTCCTTTGTACATACATACATAGTTACATTATTTCAGGTGTCCTGATTCCACTTTTAATCTTACATTCATACATGGTTCATAGTTTCAGTCCTGATTCCACGTTTATCTGATGCCATGTTCTATCGTACATACATATTTTGTTTCAGTGTCCTGATTCCATGGTCTGTCATACATAGTTGCATTGTTTCAGTATCCTGATATCACATTCTATTGTACATACATTCATTGTTACACTGTTTTCAGTGCTCTGATTCCTTGTTTCCTTCATACATTCATACATAGTTACTTCGGTTGTGTGCTGATTTCACATTCTATCATACATACTTATATAGTTACTAGTGATGAGCGAGCGTGCTCGGCCGATGCTCGGATCGGCTCGAGCATCGCTCTGCTCGGCACATGGCGGTACTCGTCGAGTACCGCCATGTGCTCTCCCGCCATGTTCGGGTGGCGGGGATCTGTGCCGGAAGAGGCACAGATCACAAGACGCTCCGCTGGACCACCAGGGACTGGAGGTACGGGGGCATTGCGGAGATGAAGGGGGCATTGCGGAGATGAAGGGGGACATTGTGGAAGAGGGGCATAGACTCTATGCCCCTCTTCCACAATGTCCCCCTTCATCTCCGCTATGCCCGTCTTCCACAATGTGCCCCTTCATCTCCGCTATGCCCCTCTTCCACAATGTGCCCCTTCATCTCCGCTATGCCCCTCTTCCACAATGTCCCCCTTCATCTCCTCTATGGCATAGAGGAGATGAAGGGGGACATTGTGGAAGAGGGGCATAGCGGAGATGAAGGGGCACATTGTGGAAGAGGGGCATAGCGGAGATGAAGGGGCACATTGTGGAAGACGGGCATAGCGGAGCTGAAGGGGGACATTGCGGAGCTGAAGGGGGCATTCGGAGATGAAGGGGGCATAGCGGAGATGAAGGGGGCATTGACCAGGCACCCTCCCCTCATCAGAGCAGGGGGTGCCTGGTGTCGCCCCATTCATTCCAATGGGGCTCGGGTGCTCGGCCGAGCACTCGAGCCTCAGGGGGTGCTCGGTCAGAGCACCCGAGCACCCGAGCATCGGGGTGCTCGCTCAACACTAATAGTTACATTGTTTTAGTGTCCTGATTCCACCTTCTATCGTACAGACATAGTTACATTGTTTTCAGGGTCCTGATTTCACGTTCTATCGTACATATATTCATAGGTACATTGTTTACAGTCTCCTGATTCCACGTCATATAGTACATACATACATAGTTCATTGTTCCATTCCACGTGCCATCGTACATTAATACATTCATACATACATAATTACATTGTTTCCAGTGTCCTGATTCCACATTCTATCGGACATACATACATAATTTTACATTGTTTCAGTGACCTGATTCCACGTTCTATCATACATACATACATACATACATAGTTACATTGTTTCAGTGTCCCTATTCCACGTGCTATCATACATAGTTACATTGTTTCTGTGCCCTGTGTGCCATGTTCCATAGCACATACATACATTTTTACTATGTTTCAGGGTCCTGATTCCATGTTCTATCGTACCTTCATACTTAGTTACCTTTTTGCCATATGATATAGTACATACATACATTGTTACACTGTTTCAGTGTCCGGTTTCCATGTTCTTTCATACATTCATACATAGTTACATTGGTTTTCTGTGTCCCGATCCCATGTTGTATCATACATACATACATACATTGCTTCAGTGTCCTGTTTCCATGTTCTCTTGTTCATACATGCATACTCACATTGTTTTTAGTGGCCTATGCCACGTCTTATCGTACATACATTCATTGTTACACTGTTTTCAGTGTCCTGATTCCATGTTCTATCGTGCACACTTGCATTGTTTTGTGTGTGTACTGAGTCAGGGTTCCATTGTATTTCTGTCCTGATGTCCTATCACTATGCATATGTCGTTATGTAGTATTATTATCCTGATCCTATGTTCTATTCTTCAGGAACCTTACTTCTTCAGAGGCCTGAGGTCACCTCAAGTCCATACCTTACAACATATTGTATAAGGGCAGGCATGAAGCGCCGTCAGATAAGTAGCTCCTACGTTCAGGTCTCACACGGAAATCTCTTCACGGGATTCAGTATTGTAAGGCATGATTAGGTTCATAGGGTAATATGGGTACGTTCTTGTATGTATTTAAACCAGGAATTCCATGTTAATTCAAATAGGTGTATTTCCCATAGAATATTTGGTAGTCATTACACGTAGTATCTCGGGTTCATTACCGTCTCCTCATTCTGAGACTACGCATACAGTTTCGAGCAAGTTACTTCAAGGGGCAGAGATAGGTTAGGTTGTGTTAGACTGCTGGTTCATCTTTTAGTATAGTTGGGAGAAGGCTACAGCTTAGTCCTGTCCCACGTTCCCCTCGGGCCAACTCATAGACAGAGTCTTCTTCCCAGTGTCTGGATAGACAGGGCGCCACCTGTCATGCCCACTCTATAGGCATAGGGTTCTATACTGCTTAAGATTATTTGTCACCGCGAGACCAACACCCCTCAGCCTATCGCATAGGCCTCACGCCCATCGGCCCAAATCATAGGTAGCGTCTCGCATCAGCCACTTGGCATCAGAGAGGGACTCACCAGTCACCCAAATTAAGTTAAATTTTCTCTCTTTCTCTCTAAGCTAGGTGGGTCACGAACCAGCAGAATAATAGTATGTATTCAGTGTAATGTATCAGTTATTGGTTACAGGACTGTTGAAGAATTTACATCATCATATCCGGTAGCGGAACGGCGGGTAAGTCACTGCAATAACACCGCTCTCTGACTTTTTCATCGTGTCTGGTGGAGAGGGTTTTATTGGCCTCATGTTTGGGGTGAAGGTAGTCAGGTCACTGGTTAGTTTGGCAGAGACGTTACATTGGTTTGTTGTAGACAAGCTACTACCTTCAGACGTTCAGGATCTACATACCAGCCTGATGACGTTACGCTTGCTAATTTTAGGAAGCTACAGTTAGGAGGTAGTAGTTTGAGGCTTTTTGCTTTATCCCCCACACATGACACCATATGACTAGGCTAGTTTTCTATGGTAAAGTTCTACATGGTTCTGCTTTTACATCTTTTTGGCCATTATATATTAGCCTCATTTATCACTACCTCATATGCGCATCATTATCTTACACCATTGAATCCTACTGGGCAGGCATCTTACATCTTCATCAAAACAATATTACAGTAGCATATACTTCACATACTTTTAGACTGATCATGAGAGGATTTGAGCAAAGTTTCTCACTTCACACCTTAGAATTTCCTTTGACGGAGATATTGGTTAAACAGCTAGCTACCCTTCAGTCATCAGCCTCCCTTTTAAGTTAATCTTATGCTCCACTATTTCTTTGGCCATCTGTTAGCTTTGTGGCCTTATCAGACGGGGTTATCACGGTATCAGGTCATCACAGTAATATTACAGGTGGTACATATCATTGATCCTTGGAGGCTAGTGATACGGTTTAGATCACTGTGGATATATGGTTCTATTTTTGCCCACTCTTAGGCCTACTCTACAGGCCGGAATGGGCAATGTTCTTCCGACTTACACCTTATCCCCTTAGTTTCTCCTAGGCCCGACCACAAATGTAAGGCTATTGGTTAGCCTTTAGTTGTGGGAGGGCCGGCTGGAGACATTTATACCAGCCCTAATCCTTCACACGGGACTGTGCGAACTCAGTGTTACCCACCCAACCCATACCCCCCTTTTTAAATGAACTCTTATTTAATTATTTTCATTATACATGTGGGCCCACTCTTAGGCCTACTCTACAGGCCGGAATGGGCAATGTTCTTCCGACTTACACCTTATCACCTTAGTCTCTCCTAGGCCCGACCACAAATTGTATTAATAATGTACATCTCATAATAGTATGGCCAAAAAATCCTTATGTCCAGTGTAGAGGGAAAAGGGGGGTTCCGTATCCCTTAATACTTCCTATTCTGTGTTATGGCTAGCTCTTTTTTAGTCTTTAAAGGGATAGTAATGTTTCATAATAAAAGCAGCTCTAATTAATCATCATAGTATTTGGACTTTGGAGAGTGTTATTTCAATACTGTCAGAGTTGTAGTTCAAGAGTAATTCAATGACAAAGTGTCCCCCTCCAGCCCCTTTTACTGATGTAACACTGCTCAGCCAGATCAGAAGGGAGGTGCCCAGGTAGACTGCAGAGAGGGGCAATCTTCAATTAAGATAAGGGAAAAACCTGAAAAACTTGTCAAGGGGGGCAGGGTTTTCATTGTTCACACAGGAAGAAGATTGTCCCCTGCTGTTATCTGTCTGGTCTATGGACTGCATTCCACACCTGAGAAGAGATGGCTTACACTAGGTAAAAGGGGCGGGAGGGAAACTTTGCTTGTGATTATCTCTCAAACCATAAAGGTTTGAGAGATAAGACTTATATCATTCTTCATATTTTTTTAATGCCTACAAAATAAAATAAAGATAAAATGAAGTATTACTATCCATTTAAAAGAGCACCATCCCAGAATACACTTGGGTATACTCCCTGCAAGAGTTCTGCCATTAGCTCAGAAATTACACTTGTGTGAATAGGTTCAGCCGATTTCAGCTTCATTCTCGCCTTCCGAAAGGAAAAAGTCGTTCATTTTTTTAAAACCTTTTTTAAAGTAGATTAAATTCAGCCAAATAATTCGGAATGTCGCCGAATTTCGTTCGAGTCGAACAGTTCTGGTCCGAAATGCAGATCCTCAGAACAACAAAAAAAACAATTTGTCCAAAATTGAATTTTACTGAAAATTTTTGCCGTGCACAAGTCTGTCAGGAATGACTGAGACAGAGTGGCTGTAATGGGTAGTGTTACTGATTGGTACACCCAGGGTTAAGCACAGGGGATAGTATTATCCAGCCTGACAAAAAGATAATAAATTGCATTTATTAGAGGGGCCACAGCACACAAATATACGACAGCGACAATAGGCAAATAAAGAAGGGGAAATTTAAAACTCACACACATTTCTTCTTGGTACTAGCGAAGTTGTAACAGACTGACAGTGGTTCCACTTAAACGGATAGTAATGTTTCACGAAAACAGCAGCTCCAATTAATCTTCATTGTTTTTGGGCCATGGAGCGTGTTATTTCAATACTGTCAGAGTTGTAGTTCAAGAGTAATTGAATGATACAGTATCCCCCTCCTGCCCCTTTTACCTAGTGTAACACTGCTCACCTCAGATGTGGAATCTGGTCTCTTTACTGGACAGATTGCAGCAAGGGTCAATCTTCTTACTGTGAGAACAATGAAAACCCCGCCCCCCCTTGACAGGTTTTTCCTTATGATCACTGAAGATTGTCCCTCTCTGCGATCCATCCAGACCAGGGACGTGTACAGACATTTTCGGGGGTAGGCTCAAATTAAAAAAAGGGCACTTCTCAATAAAATCGGACTGATTAAATTTTTTTGTTGTTGTTAAAAGGGCACAAGGGCACTTTTGACAAAAAGGGCAGGTGCTCAAGCCCCCCTTGGTGTCTATGTGTGCACGTGCCTGATCCGGACAGTCTTGCTGCTCTGAGGTGAGCAGTGTTACATCAGTAAAAGGGACAGGAGGGGGATAGTTTAGCACTGAATTACTCTTGAACTACAACTCTAACAGTACTGAAATAACACTCTCTATGGCCCAAATACTATGAAGATTAATTGGAGCTGCTTTTATTGTGAAACATTACTATTAGTGATGAGCGAGCACCCCAATGCTCGGGTGTTCGGGTGCTCTGACCGAGCACCCCCGGAGGCTCGAGTGCTCGGCCGAGCACCCGAGCCCCATTGAAGTCAATGGGAGGACTCGAGCATTACACCAGGCACCCCCTGCTCTGATGAGGGGAGGGTGCCTGGTCCATAGGAAAAGGGCAGAAAAGGATGGAAACACCACAGAAATGGTTCAGGGACAGCATAGGGAGGATGTCTGGATGCATCTTGGACTCCAACATCGCTGCTGGGAACGATCTTTCGCCCGTAGTACGCCATTTTTACAGACTGACCATAAAACACACAAAAAGGAAAATAAAAACGACTTTATGCGAAAAATTGTTACCAAACAATATTTGCTGTATATTTACTTGTATATCATCTGCAAATTCTCCCAAAAATTTCCTTGATTTTCTGAAGTGAGGCCATGATTAAGAGGGAAACGTGCGCAGAGGCAAATTATCCCAAAAATTTCCTTGATTTTCTGAAGTGAGGCCATGATTAAGAGGGAAACGTGCGCAGAGGCAAATTCTCCCAAAAATTTCCTTGATTTTCTGAAGTGAGGCCATGATTAAGAGGGAAACGTGCGCAGAGGCAAATTATCCCAAAAATTTCCTTGATTTTCTGAAGTGAGGCCATGATTAAGAGGGAAACGTGCGCAGAGGCAAATTATCATAAAAATTTCCTTGATTTTCTGAAGTGAGGCCATGATTAAGAGGGAAACGTGCGCAGAGGCAAATTCTCCCAAAAATTTCCTTGATTTTATTGAACTGAGGCCATGATTAAGAGGGAAACGTGCGCTGAGCTGACCATCTAAAACATTATGGGTGAGGGTCTGCTGCAGAGCTGACCATCCTAAACATTATATGCGAAGGCCCGCTAGTGAGCTGACGCTATAAAACATTATATGCGAAGGCCCGCTAGTGAGCTGACGCTATAAAACATTATATGCGAAGGCCCGCTAGTGAGCTGACGCTATAAAACATTATATGAGAGGGCCCGCTAGTGAGCTGACGCTATAAAACATTATATGCGAAGGCCCGCTAGTGAGCTGACGCTATAAAACATTATATGAGAGGGCCCGCTAGAGAGCTGACCCAATAAAACATTATATGAGAAGGCCCGCTGGTGAGCTGACCTATATAAAAATTGTCAAACAGGGCCCGCTGGTGAGCTGGCCCTATATAAAAATTATATCACAGGGCCCGCTGGTGAGCTGGCCCTATATAAAAATTATAGCACAGGGCATATGGAAGAGGAGGAGGAGGATGAGAAGATTAAGAGTCAACCATATACCCGTTTTTTGGGTGGAAGGGGTGAATGGGAATACAGAGTATTCCCATCATTGTAAATAATATATGTAAAGTGAGTTTATGTTCCCCCGGGGCTTTCCTCCAGTGGAGTGGAGAAGTCAGGGGAAATCCAGGCCTTGTTCATTTTTATAAGTGTCAACCTATCAGCATTGTCGGTGGAAAGGCGGATACGCTTATCTGTTATGATGCCACCAGCAGCACTAAATACCCGCTCAGACAGAACGCTGGCGGCAGGGCAGGCCAGCACCTCCAAGGCGTAGAGTGCCAGTTCATACCACGTGTCCAGCTTGGACACCCAGTAGTTGTAAGGCACAGAGGGATCATTGAGGACGCTGACACGGTCTGCTACGTACTCCTTCACCATCTTCCAAAACGTTTCCCTCCTTGTGACACTAGGCTGCGCATCAGGGTGAGGGTGCTGGCGGGGTGTCATGAAGGTGTCCCACGCCTTGGAGAGTGTTGCCCTGCCTTTGTCGGAACTGCTGTGTGCTCCCCTTTTCTCCCCTTCTCGGTTGGCCAAGGTAGCACGTACTCTGCCGCCAGCGTTGTCAGATGGAAAATTTTGGAGCAATTTTTCAACAAGAACCTTCTGGTATTGCACCATTTTGCTTGTCCTCTCCACCGGAGGAATGAGAGATGAGAAATTCTCTTTGTAGCGGGGGTCCAGAAGGGTGTACAACGCGTGGGTCACGGGAAAGGCAGCCTAACATAAAGTCAGCCATGTGTGCCAGAGTACCAACAGTCAAGATTTCGCTGTCCTCACCAGGAGGATGACTCTCAATATCCTCATCCTCTTCCTCCTCTTCTGCCCACCCACGCTGAAGAGATGGAACTAAAGTTCCATGGCTACCCTCTGTAGCGGAGGCAACCGTGTCTTCCTCCTCCTCCTCCTCCTCCTCCTCCGCCTCCTCCAATTGTCGCTGAGAAGACGAAGTGAGGGTGCTCTGGCTATCACCTTGTGTAAGCTCTTCCTCCCCCATTTCCACCTCTTCCACATGCAAAGCGTCAGTTTTAATTGTGAGCAGCGAGCGTTTCAGTAGACACAGAAGTGGGATGGTTACACTGATAATAGCGTTATCGCCGCTCACCATCTGTGTCGATTCCTCAAAATTGCGTAAAACCTCGCAGAGGTCTGACATCCATTCCCACTCCTCACTTCTGATTACAGGAAGTTGAACGGAGAGGCGACGACCGTGTAACAGCTGGTACTCCACTACTGCCCTCTGCTGCTCACAAAGCCGGGCCAACATGTGGAAGGTGGAGTTCCAGCGCGTGCTCACGTCACACAGCAGCCGGTGAGCTGGCAATTGTAAGCGCTGCTGCAGCTTCAACAGGCCGGCCGAAGCTGTAGATGACTTACGGAAATGTGCACACACGCGGCGCACCTTGGTCAAGAGATCATGCACATTGGGGTAGGTTTTTAGAAATCGCTGAACCACTAAATTAAATACATGCGCTAGGCATGGTACGTGTGTGAGCTTGCCGAGCTCCAAAGCCGCCACCAAGTTACGCCCATTATCACACACAACCATGCCTGGTTGCAGGTTGAGTGGCGAGAGCCACTGCTCGGTCTGGTGACTAATCCCCTGCAACAGCTCTGAGGCCGTGTGCTGTTTGTCCCCAAGGCAGATCAGCTTCAGCACGGCCTGTTGACGCTTCCCCACTGCAGTGCTACACTGCTTCCAGCTACTGGCTGATGGGGGAGTGGCGCTGCGTGTAGAGAATTCGGAGGTGGAAACGGAGGAGGAGGAGCCAATAACGTAGGTGCTGGCGGAAACCCTGATGGAGGTAGGGCCCGCAATCCTCGGCGTGGGTAGCACCCGTGCCATCCCAGGGTCCGAGTCGCTCCCAGCCTCCACGACATTCACCCAGTGTGCCGTCAGGGAAATGTAGCGTCCCTGGCCACAAGCACTTGTCCATGTGTCAGTCGTTAAGTGGACCTTCCCAGTAACTGCGTTGGTCAGGGCACGGGTGATGTTACGGGACACATGGTGGTGTAATGCGGGGATGGCACACCGGGAAAAGTAGTGGCGGCTGGGGACCGCGTACCGAGGGACAGCTGCTGCCATCAGGCTGCGGAAGGACTCAGTGTCCACAAGCCTAAATGGCAGCATTTCGATGGCCAGTAATTTGGAAAGGTGTGAGGTTAGTGCTATGGCCTGTGGGTGGGTGGCTGGGTATTTTCGCTTGCGCTCAAATGCCTGGGGTAACGACATTTGGACGCTGCGCTGGGACAGGGAAGTGGATGTGGTCGCTGATGGTGCTTCAGATGGTACAGGTGCAGGGCGGGAGGTATGCGGGCCTGCGCCTTCGACAGGCGATTGGCCGGCACCGAAAACAGGGGAAGAGGAGGCAGTGGTGTGGCCTGCAGACACAGATGGGCGATCCAGGCGTTCCTCCCACTTACTACGGTGCTTGGATGCCATGTGTCGGATCATGCTGGTGGTGGTGAGGTTTCTAGTGTTCATGCCTCGGCTCATTCTGGTGTGGCACAGGTTGCAAACTACAATTCTTTTGTCGTCCGCACTTTCCTTAAAAAAACGCCATACCGCGGAACACCTACCCTTTGGCAAGGGAGATTTACGCAAGGGGGTGCTCCGTGGAACATTTGCGGGCCGGTTTGGTGCGGTCCGCCTTCTTTCTGTAGCCACACCACTGCCTCTTCCAGCCTGTTGCGGTGCTGCAGATGGCTCACCCTCAGGACTGCTGTCATCGCTCGGCTCTACACCTTCCCAGGTGGGGTCAGTCACCTCATCGTCCACCAAGTCCTCCTCCACTTCCTCACTCTGATCATCCTCCCCATGTCTTGATCCCACCACATACTCAGTCATTGACAACTGTATAACATTCTCCTCAACAAGGTCTTGAGACAGTAATAGTGATAGTAATATAGTAATATTTGAGTTTGAAAACTTAACAGTATTTCTTCCTATTCTGCAACTGTGCAGAGTACACAGAATAGGCTGCTAAACTGCGGTGACGCACACTCAATGGAATATGTGACTTTAATATTTGAGTTTGAAAACTTAACAGTATTTCTTCCTATTCTGCAACTGTGCAGAGTACACAGAATAGGCTGCTAAACTGCGGTGACACACACTCAATGGAATATGTGACTTTAATATTTGAGTTAGAAAACTTAACAGTATTTCTTCCTATTCTGCAACTGTGCAGAGTACACAGAATAGGCTGCTAAACTGCGGTGACGCACACTCAATGGAATATGTGACTTTAATATTTGAGTTTGAAAACTTAACAGTATTTCTTCCTATTCTGCAACTGTGCAGAGTACACAGAATAGGCTGCTAAACTGCGGTGACGCACACTCAATGGAATATGTGACTTTAATATTTGAGTTTGAAAACTTAACAGTATTTCTTCCTATTCTGCAACTGTGCAGAGTACACAGAATAGGCTGCTAAACTGCGGTGACGCACACTCAATGGAATATGTGACTTTAATATTTGAGTTTGAAAACTTAACAGTATTTCTTCCTATTCTGCAACTGTGCAGAGTACACAGAATAGGCTGCTAAACTGCGGTGACACACACTCAATGGAATATGTGACTTTAATATTTGAGTTTGAAAACTTAACAGTATTTCTTCCTATTCTGCAACTGTGCAGAGTACACAGAATAGGCTGCTAAACTGCGGCGACGCACACTGAATGGAATATGTGACTTTGAAATTTTAGTTTGAAGACTTAACAGTATTTCTTCCTATTCTGCAACTCTGCACAGTACACAGAATGTGCTGCTAAACTGCAGCGAAGCAAACTGAATGGAATATGTGACTTTGATATTTTAGTTTGAAGACTTAACAGTATTTCTTCCTATTCTGCAACTCTGCACAGTCCACAGAATGTGCTGCTAAACTGCGGCGAAGCACACTGAATGGAATATGTGACTTTGATATTTTAGTTTGAAGACTTAACAGTATTTCTTCCTATTCTGCAACTCTGCACAGTACACAGAATGTGCTGCTAAACTGCGGCGACGCACACTGAATGGAATATGTGACTTTGATATTTTAGTTTGAAGACTTAACAGTAGTTCTTCCTATTCTGCAACTCTGCACAGTACACAGAATGTGCTGCTAAACTGCGGCGACGCACACTGAATGGAATATGTGACTTTGATATTTTAGTTTGAAGACTTAACAGAATGTGCTCTAATCTGCAACTTTGCACACTAAACAGAATGTGCTCTAATCTGCAACTTTGCACACTAAACAGAATGTGCTCTAATCTGCAACTTTGCACACTAAACAGAATATATAAAATTTTTTTTTTTTTGTTTTTTTCCCCCCACACAAAATAACCTGCTGCCCCCACACACAGTAGTCCTAAAAAGGACTTTTGGTTCTTTTTTTTCACAATTTTGCTTTTTTTCTCCCTACACTGACTTTCCCTTCCTATCCTCATCTCTCCCTGGCTAAGACTGAGCCGAACTCGCTGGTCAGGTGCTATACAGCACCCGACCACGGGTTCTGGCCAGCCAATCAGTGTAATGCCAGCAGCCAACATGGCTGCTGGCATTACACCGATGTCAGAGCCTCCCTGCACGTTTATTGGCTGCGCAGCAGCCGCAAAACGTGCGGGGAGGAGACCCGAACATGGCGGGCGAGCACATGCGGTACTCGTACGAGTACCTCCATGTGCCGAGCAGAGCGATGCTCGAGCCGATCCGAGCATCAGCCGAGCATGCTCGCTCAACACTAATTACTATCACTTTAATACTCACAGTCCATTTTAGGTTTACTCTGGAGCTTGAACACCATTCTGATAGAGGCAGAAGTGGGGCACACAGCCCACTATACTTTCACCAGGCGCTGGCCTGCATGAAGCGACTTTGTTCCTTGCAGCCCTGGCAGAGGGTTTGGAGAAGGAGTCCGAAGAGATCAACCATAGTACACTTTCCTTATTCTTGGGCCATAGCCACTGAAGTTTACCTTTATGACACTCAACATTATCATTAGATCATCACAACACTTTCTGTGGATGCTGCTGACACAGCTTGGCTTACAGCACACAACTAAAAGACGACCTGGCCACTTTAGTGCCCACTCATCCTAACTATTCTGGTGCGGGCACACATCGGTCCCATCTTCACCCATGCTCTTTTAGCAAGCACATGAGCAAGTCAAAGTCCAATATAGTTCCAGGCCTCTTTCCATTCTAGAGAGGCCCTACCCTCTGCTTCTTCATCACTCTTCTTCCCCTTCTATCTGAGTTTCTCTCTTAGACTTTCCTTGCTACCGAACGGCACCATCACTCTGTACTAAACTATACATATTAACCCCTTTAATACTGGTAAAAGGCCAACACTCTAGTACATGCACACACAGAGGATATTAATAACAGTGAAGAAAAAGGGGTTCACTAAAAACAGAAGAATTCACTCTCAGGGTTACCACCTGTCACCCCCCGCTCTGCTTTGCATAGTGATTGCCATCTGTGTCCTCCTCCGCTCTGTGTGATGGATAGGTTGCTGCCTCTTCCTGGCTTGTTGCATCACATGTGTCGTGACATCATCCGTTGGCGCCTATATCCAGGAGATTCCCATGCTGCCCGGGGGACTTTCACAGTGTTCTGTACCAGAGCGGTTGTTCTCAATTTCTGTGGGCTTCCTGTCTTCCTATTAGACTTATCCTTGTTGATGACCATGGCCTTGCCTCTGACCCTCCTTCTGTTTGCTGATTTAGACTATGTTGATCCTTGTTGCTGACCCTGGCCTAGCATCTGATCCTTCTTCTGCCTGCTTATTTTGGACTTGTTTGACCTGAAAGTTGCTGGCCATTGCCTTGCTTGACCATTCTTCTGTCGCCTGTTGTTGGAATTCCTGTGGCAACAAGTTGCTGAGCCACTTCGTTTTCTGTACTTCTACTCAGGTCAGTTACCCTTTTCTCGGAGGTTACTTGTGTACTTTATGTGTCTGGGTATTCTTGGGGAGTTTTAGCTACTCTGGTGGCCTACATTCTCTCTTTCTGTCCTCTAGCCTACTTACTTTAGCCCTCGCTCTGCCCTGCAGGAGAGCTGGTGCTGTTTATTGGAGAATCACACTGGGCTCACTTCTAGCTCCTCTGGGGTTTGTCATCCAGCCTTGCAGCTGGCACCTTTATACGGCCCTCGTCGCAGAACATTTTTTCAGTAGAGAGACAACGCACTATCAGCACCGATCCCTAACGCTGCTCCCTAGCACTCCCTCCCTTGCAGGTTCCTACCTGCTCTCGTCTGACCTTGACAATACATTCCGTCACTGTATTTGACTGAATTCAAAATAAAGGTGGAGGAATTCTGGGATAAACCAATTGCTCTACAGTGGAGAATTAAAAATTCTAAACCAGTGGGAGATTTAACCCATTGAATGCTAAAGAGTTCCCACAAGGGGGTTAAAATCCCCATTAAACTCAATGGGGACTTTTAGCTGTCCTGTATAATGCGATTCGTTTTCCCCAGAATCCCCCACCACACACACAGACTCTTCCTTTGACATAGACATGGAAGTTACATCCAGGGATGGCTGAGGGTGTTACCTCTTGAGCAAAGTCTCAAGGGTAAAATTAACCCTTCAAGTGCCAGAGGGGTGCGCAACGCATTATGGAACAATGCGTTGCTCACCCCTCTGGCACTCAAAGGGTTAACAGTGGCCATTAGGATTTTCTGACCATAGTAAAGAGAGTGGGATGCTATTATTCAGAGGTGGTAGTGTTCCTTTAAATGCGCATTAATCCTTTGAATGTTAAAGGGATAGTAACGTTTCACAATAAAAGCAGCTCCGATTAATCTTCATAGTATTTGGGCCATGGAGAGTGTTATTTCAATACTGTCAGAGTTGTAGTTCAAGAGTAATTCAATGATAAAGTATCCCCCTCCCGCCCCCTTTACTGATGTAACACTGCTCACCTCAGAGCAGCAAGACTGTTGGATGATTCGCAGAGAGGGACAATCTTCAGTGAATATAAGGAAAAACCTGTCAAGGGGGCAGGGTTTTCCTTATGCTCACAGTAAGAAGATTGTCCCTTGCTGTGAGCTGTTCAATCCCAGGACCAGATTCCATATCTGAGGGGAGGTGGCTTACACTAGGTAAAAGGAGTGGGAGGGGGATACTTTATCATTCAATTACTCTTGAACTACAACTCTGACAGTATTGAAATAACACTCTCCATGGCCCAAATACTATGAAGATTAATTGGAGCTGCTTTTTTTGTGACATATTACTTTCACTTTAAAGAAGTATCCAACACATTGTGCCGCATTCAAGGGGTGAACAGTTCAGTTAAGATCAATGAGAAGTTTCAGTTGTTACCCTTGGTGCAGCTACTTTGCACCTAGAATTATTGAACTCTTCTTTTGAACATAGGGACTTTATTAAAATGATTTTTCAAAAAAAGTGGGCAGTAAAGTGTATAAGCAGTATTTAATTTTCAATTTGTACTCGGTGTAAATTGATCTCGGCCTGAAATAAATTCCATTGTTTTCTCTTTCCCTGATAAAGCAGCAGACATTTTAACATGAAATATTCTGAGATACGAGGGTCTGAGCATAAAGTCTCAGCGGGAAACCGATAAAAACACGTTAACTGCAAAATAAAACCTTTACGATCAGTTGTTGCACCGTGACAATAGTGCGCAAGGAATAGAATTCAGGTCTATACACTCCTAAATGACTTCCTCCCACAAATAAATGTAATTCAATTTTTGCCTGGATTGCCCACCCCTCCCATCTCACAAACGGAGCTTTTTATTGCTGTTAAATGGAAAAGATGCACAGCTGAAAATGCTGCTTTTTATTCTGAGGCCACCATGCTGAAGTGCTTTAAACCAATAACAGATAAGCATGATCTATCCATCCGTTTCTACTGGAGAGAGACCTGGGCTTTGAAATGAAGTTCTGCTGCAAATTCAATGCTTATGTAGAAGCCCTAATTTAGAACTGGAAAAAGTGCAGAGACATCCCATAAAACTGATAAAGGGATTGGAGGATCTGAGTTATAAATATAGACTAGCCAAACTGGATTTGTTTACATTAGATAAGGGGTGATATGATTATCATTTACACATATACATTCAAGGCCAATACAAAGAACTATCCTATGAATTATTATTGCAAAGAGCTGAGTTAAGAACGAGAGGTCATCCATTAAGACTAGATGAAATGCGCTTTCGGCCAAAACAAAGGATGGGATTTTTTACAGTAAGGGCAGTAAAGCTATGGAATTCTTTGCCTCTGGATGTTGTACTTGCAGATAATGTAACTGCTTCCAAAAAAGCAATGGAAGCCTATCTAGCACAGAACAATTTTGAAAATTATGACAGATGGCTTGAGTGCAGATAGATTGTTGATCCAGGGAACTATCTGACTGCTATTTGGAGTCAGGAAGTAATGTTTTAAACACGAGGCTAAATTGGAAATTACTTTAGGGTTGTTGTTTTTTGTTTTTTTTTTGCCTTCCCCTGGACCAACAGGGGTGTTTTTGGCATGGGCTGGACATAGTGGACGCAAGTCTTTTTTCAGCCTCGTCACCTATGTTACTAAGTGAGAGGCAACCAGATTCACACCAGTGGCCACATATGTCAACCTGAACGTACACAAAGGGATGGTTGCTCTTGGCCTCTGGGCTGGAATGCAGACTTAACAGTTCAGCAACAGAGGGAAAAACTTGGGAGTTATTATTATAGATTACTTGAAGGAAGGCAAGCAGTGCATTAAAGCAGTGGGAAAAGTCAACCAGGTATTAGACTATATAGGTAGAGGAACATGAAGAGAGAGGGGTATCAATTAGGGTGACCACTGACCAGACCTTACCTTTAACTGGGGACACACATGAAAAATGCATATTGCACGGCCACTTTGATTTTGGTGTGGTCCTGAAATATGCCTATTTCCTATGTGTCTCCAGTTAAAGGGAAGGTCTGGTCAGCCTAGTATCAATGTCACTTCACAGGCCACTGGTAAGACCTCCTTACATACAGTACTGTGTACAATTCGGGAGACCACACCTCCAGAAGGACATTGGAGGTCTTTCAAAGTATTAATGTCAAAACTTACCTGGTAAACTCAAAGTCAGGGGAGGAGGGAAAGTGGGGATATGATAGAAACCTTAAAATATATGAACCTTTTCAGTGACAGAGGGATATGCAACGCATATTTAGGAGCATGTGCTAACCTTGCGTTAATTTTGGAGCATGTGTCAACTTTGCAGTTAAAGGGACTGTAATGTCCCATAAAAAACTTTTTATAGTTTTATAGAGCCTTAGAAAATAAGCAGAATGGTGCAAACCCGATCTCTCAAACCACTAGCATCTAGCATCCCGGTCAGGGGACCAGAAGGCAGCTCTGCATCGGACCCGAGATTACATTATCTATAAAGAATTAATTCACTGGAAATGTCTACAAAGTGTGCTTGCAAACTAGGCACACTTTGTAGATCTTTCCAATGAATTAAATCTTTATAGATAAAGCGATCTCGGCTCTGCTGCAGAGCCTCCTTGAGTCGTACGACTCGATTCTCCTGCTGTCAGCTTTACAGCTGACATCAGGAGAAGGGGGGGGAGGGGGGAACTTTCATTTCCTATATCTCTCAAACCATAGCGGTTTGAGAGATAGGGTTTGCACCATTCTGCTTATTTTCTAAGGCTCTATAAAACTATAAAAACATTTTATGGAACATTACTGCCCCTTTAATTTAAGAGCATGTACTTTCTTTGCTTTAATTTAGGAGCATGTCTTAACTTTGGGTTAATTTAAGAGCGTGTGATAACTGACCACGTCACACTGGCTCTAAGTGTGATCTGGATGGAGCGTGGCGAGGGACAATCGTCAGTAAGCAAAAGGAAAAGCCTACCCTCCTTCATCAAGGGGGCAGGGTTTTCCTTATACTTACTGACTGAAGATTGTCCCTCGCTGCATCCGTCCGGTCCCACAACCAGATTGCAGCTCTAACGGGCGGCGGCCAGAAGGGGCGGACTGGGATCCTTTTACATTGAATATCTTTTGAGCTATAGAACAGTAAGTTATTAAACATAACACTTTGCACTATGTTTACAATAGAGAACATAAAGTTTAATTTGTTATAGACATTACGATCTGTTTAAAATCGAGAGAAAGAGAAGATAGTGCCCATTTAAAGGAATGGGAATTTGGGGAATTTTTAATTGTTCTCTGTTGGCTTGCTTCAGAATTGCTCCATTTGAGTACATTTGCTTCAGTCTGTAGCTCAGGGGCCGGATTATCCAATAGGCAGAGTAGGAAACGGACTAGAGTTCCAAATATTTAGGGGTGGGGTCTAAACAGCGCTAGCCACACCCACATTCTGAATTTGTGGTGTGAACAGAGCAATCTCAATGTCCCTTCATCAGATTCATACCCCTTTATAAGCTCTTATTTAACCCCTTGGATGCTAGAGAGATCTCTGACACATTACATAGCAGCCAAGGGGTTAATGCCTTTTTTATCCCTGCTTGTTATAGACCAAGGGTATTTTCTGTGCCAGGAAGTAATGGATGGGTCTGGGGGTGTGGTCATGGGTGGAATTAAGGGCAGCTAAATCCAGCCCTATGTCCCTTTCTCAAATAACCAGGACACCAGCTTGACATACTGCCCTAAAAGGAAGGATTCGTCTTTATACTCCCCTAAAGTCACAGTTCACCAAGTAGGGAGATAGTTGAGGGCAGGCTGGATAGACACATTTGAGAAGCCAATACAAATGATAAAGGATTGTTATGAAGACCCTTGTAAGCATTTTTCAGATGGTCAAATGCTAGTGTCCGTCTCTAGACTGAAAATGAGTTTCAAAGCAAATAAATAAATAAATGACTGAATAAATAAATAAAAGTATTTATAAATGCTGTATGTAGGATACCCATCTAGGTAAATTAAATCCTGCTGTGAAACAAATTAAGAGTCACTTATTCCTGCAGGTATAATTTAAGTGTACGTACTGTGAAATTGTACCCAGAAGAGAGGAGATAACTGCGCTCACTGATGCTGATAAGAAAGGCATCCTCCTGACTGGATATTGTGTTCCTCTAAGTTCAATAAACCCCATTGTTACAAAGCTCTTGGCAATCCACATTAATTAAAATAAGGTAATCTATATCGCACTGCACTATACTTCTCATCACCATGGTTAACCCTAGCCCATACCTCTCAAGTGTCCCTCTTTAGGAGGGACAGTCCCTCTTTTGGACCCAAATCCCTCTGTCCCTCTTTCACACCTTGATGTCCCTCTTTTTAGGAGATCGGATTGCATGGTGTGTATATAAGTGCATCATACTGCTCTACAGCAATAAAACTCACATTACTGTTTGTTTAAATGTCAGTATATGTGTTTATAAATTAGTCTGTGTAAATAAAATACTTAGTTTTTTTATAACTCATTTGGTTACACAAGGAGGTATCAATAGGTCATGAAATAGCTGAAAAATTCTGGGTAACGTCCCACCCACCAGCCAAGCCCCCAACAATACCCCCTAAAACACAAGTGTCCCTCTTTGGCAATTTGAAATGTTGGGAGGTATGCAAGCCACATCCTATATTACCTGCAATGCCAGATTTGCACCCCATCCACAATAGTCTGGCACTGGAAGTCTAAAACAGAAAAAAGATCTGCGATCCGCTATGCAAATTATCAATATGTGAACCCTGTATAAAGTGTATATCATACTGTGTTGATACATTTGAGGTTTTCGTTGCATAGTTAGGCCAAAACATGTTTAAGCTCTCTTGCCGCGTCACGGTACCCCAATATTTATTTATTTCTAATATGTTTTACGAGGGAGAATATATTGAGATTTCTCTCCTTTTCAAGTACATTCTGAGAAAATATAAATGTGTCAGATTTTGTTAAAAATAAACCTTTTTTGATTGCATCATTCATGTCTTGTAGGTTTGAGTCATATTGTTATGCCGTTAGAACTAAAAATGTGCACATTCCCAGAAAGTATTGTTACATGTTACATACGCAGTGACATTAATATGTAATTATTAAGAAGTACAAAGGTTTAAAGGGATAGTAATGTTTCACAATAAAAGCAGGTCTGTTTAATCTTCAATTGTATTTAAGCCATGGAGAGTGTTATTTCAATACTGTCAGAGTTGTAGTTCAAGAGTAACTGAATGATAAAGTATCCCCCTCCGCCCCTTTTACTGATGTAACACTGCTCACCTCAGAGCAGCAAGACTGATGGGTCGCAGAGAGGGACAATCTTCAGTGATCATAAGGAAAAACTTGTCAAGGGGCAGGGTTTTCCTTCTGATCACAGTAAGAAGATTGTCCCTTGTTTTGAGCTGTCCGGTAAAGAGACCAGATTCCACATCGGAGGAGAGTCAGCTTACACTAGGTAAAAGGGGCGGGAGGGGAATATTTTATCATTCAATTACTCTTGAACTACAACTCTGACAGTATTGAAATAACACTCTCCATGGCCATACACTCTACATATATATACACACACACATCATCTAATAAATATATCTATATGTATATATTCATGGGATCTGTACCAAGACAATCACATAGTGTACACCACCACTTTAAAGGGACAGTAATACTTAAAATGAAAAAAAAATATGTTGTAGGGTTTATCCCCCTGAGTAAAACAAGAGTACTCCCACTGCTGAAAGGTGTTTCATTCAAAAGTTATTAATTTTCAAAGTTGAATTTTTTAGGTGCAATATCACAGTGGCCTGAAATTGTACAGTGGCGCTGTTGCTACATGACCCTATGGACAGCTCTGGTCCCGGGACCATAAATCTCCATAGGATGGTGTAGCAACAGCGCCACTGTACAATTTCAGGCCACTGTGATATTGCACCTAAAAAAATTCAACTTTGAAAATTAATAACTTTTGAATGAAACACCTTACAGCAGTGGGGGTACTCTTGTTTTACATTTTTTACATTTTAAGTGTTACTATCCCTTTAAATATCCAGAAAGCGTTAACAGAAAATTAAAAATAAGTCTCAATACTACAGTATATAAATCTGCATCTCAGTACCTTAGTGAAATAGAGGCAACATGAGATAGTTCATAGTTCATATAAAGTCTAAAAGTACTATGTGAAACAATCACCATGTTTACACACACTATTTCCATATGTCCAACAGGGCAGCCATGTAACACCCCACCAGTATACATATGTAAATGTAAATTGATCATTGCATAATCACAAGTGTTTTACATATGTATATGTATACTGGTGGAGTGTTGCATGACCAGGCCCTCTGGCATTTATAGGGTGAAAGTTACAGAGAACATTCCATTGATTTAAATGGGGCCTGTAACCCCTTCATGCTAGGCTGAAGCACATTTAAAAAAAGGTCTCTATGAAGGTCCTCACACTGTCGTCCCACAGGACACACAGTTTCAGCATTCCTGATCTATGGGAACTATGAGATGATTGTTAAACAACAAATAACTTAAAATATAGATGTATACCTTGTACTTGGAGCTTGACAGTGTTCATGATATACAATCTTTAATCATAATTTCTTGTTGAATAAATAAAGGAGGAATCGATCTTTACTGCCAAACAAGATATTCATCTCACCGGGTGGTACTTGATGTTTATTTGAAGGAACAGTACTGTAGTTTAAAACAGCAGAACATAAAATACTCAGCTAAAAACAAGACGTGTTAAGTTATGGCATGGAATATCATTTGTAAACTGACAAGTGATTTCAGGAATAATAACTTATGTCATTGTTTCTCAAACTTAATTCTTTGGGGGACACAAACAGGTCAGCTTTTCAATACATAACTGCTTAATCACAGGTCAGTAATCAGTAGCTCAGTGCTTTATAGGGATATCTTGAAAACCTGAGCTGTTTGTATGCCCTAAGGACTAGAGATGATAATCACTGACCTGTAACCTAAAGTAAGACAAACTGCACCACAGTTCAGTCAATATTTTACTATCATCATGATTCATGTCAGAAGATAGCAGAGTGTTTGACTCTTCAGAAATAGGTATTATGGGGTCTGTGTCTCCACAAGGAACAAGTAGGGTGTTGGTATACAATTGTAGCTTGGTGTGTACATCTGTAAGTCAGTGTGTATGTGCGTTTGAGACTGTTGATACAGAATGTGTCTGGTGGTCTATGTTGCGCGTGAGACGGGATTCTTTAAAGTGAATATGATTGTGTGGTGTAGATTGTGTTTGACATAGATCTTGATAGTGAATGTAACTGTGTGGTGTAGGTAGTATATGACGGGGATAGCCTGAAAAGATTTGTATCTCTTGAGGACCAGCTACCACTGTGTAGAATTTGTAAGGCTTGACAATTGATAGTGAATGTAACTGAGCAGCCTGGGCTGTGTAACTGATAGTGGATGATCTGGTATCCCAATGGATGAACTAACTTGTGGGAAGATAGGAGGCTGATACTGTGGCTGTTGAGAAGTATTCATAGAATGAGACATAGGTTGGATTGTATTTGATGGGTACAAGGATGGTTGCGGATAACCTTGATAGAATGAGTTTGAAGAGGAACTTGACAAGGAAGGAGAAATAGAGGTGATGGTGAAAACGGTGATGGACAATCTACATTGTGGGGTAATGATGTAGCCCAATATTATTTTCAATAACAATTATGATGTCTCCAATCATATTAAGTTGTCTATCTTTGGGAAACCTTTTTGAAAAAAGGTACAAATGCAACAGCAATTAGAGAATCTGAATTATTTGCTTGAACTATTTGAGCTACACCTTCTAAAATGCATGACTCCAAAAGACTTATGTTTGATTGATTTTTCCTTCCTGTTCTCCTTGATGGTCCTAATGACTTAAGACAGAGGGTGATATTGATACAACAGAGGGTGATGATATTGATGCAACAGAGGGTGGTGATATTGATACAACAGAGGGTGATGATATTGATGCAACAGAGGGTGATGATATTGATGCAACAGAGGGTGATGATATTGATGCAACAGCGGGTGATGATGATGAACACTGCTCTCAAGTTGTGTGCGATGTATTGTCTCCTAAAATAAATCCAAGTCTTCGTTCTCCAGAGGATTTATATTTCTAGATGTTCTGTTGAATTAAACGTGATTTAATATATGACAGTAAATAACAGATATGAAGGGTAAACAAAATCGGAACATAGTACTTACTTCCGAGAAAGGACAATTAGCCAAAAAAAACAAAACAAAACATGTTTCCTCTGTGGCTTGGAGTTGCAGAAGCACTGCTAACTCTCTTATATTCTAAGCACCAGTTCTTGTTCTCCTCCTACTGTCTCTGTATGTTGTCATGATTACTAATTAAATTCTAAGCTCTTTGGGGTGGGGTTCTTTTCCCAATAGATGATTCCCTTTGCATTATTAACATGGGAAAAAGCATAGCAATGATCTCACTTTAGCCTGATGATCTTATCCCTGTCCGGTAATTTTTTGAATTGTACTATTACTATTTTTGTAAAGTCCTGTGTACATGCATGGCGGAAGAGAGAGAGATGTAGGTTGCCTACACACATATACACACACACACACACACACACACACACAAGCTGGTTTCAATGCAGATCGGTTGTTGATCCATGGAGATATTAGACAGCCATTTGGAGTCAGGAAGGAAATTACCCACTAGGGGCTTAAATGGAAAGAGGTTCTATGGTTTTATTTATTTATTGATTTAGTTTGCCTTCCTCTGGATCAACAGGGGGGTTTTGGCATGCAAAGCTGGATAAAACATCCAGGTTACTGATAGAGATGGTCAGGGAGGCGTCCTCGCGGGACGCGGTGGGCTCCATTGGGGCGGGCTCCGTTAATTATACTTGGAGCCGCCCCGATGGCTCAAAGCATTCTCAGATTGACTTCCTGTTCATCTCCAGAACAGTAGAGCACAAGTGGCACTCTATGGTCCCCTGCTACTTCTCTGACCACAGGGCCATTCACTTTCAAGGGGTCCTGGGCAAAGGGTTTCCTCCTGGTCCAGGCTCCTGGAAGTTGAACTGTGCCTTGCTGGAAAGAGAGGAGATTGTAGAGGAGCTGTGGGGTGCTTATAAATTGTGGAAACTAGATAAAGTGTACTTCCCCACCGTGGCCCAGTGGTGGGAGTTTATGAAAGTTAAATTCCGCAGTTTCTTTCAGGCAAAAGGCAGACACCAGGAGTGTGAGAGGAGGAGTGAACTCAGGAGACTTCCAACTCTGTGGCTGGGATGTGAGAAAGGAGCTGGATGAGACCAAAGAGGGCCTGAAAAGGCACGTTGAGGAGGAGTCCAGACGCATTCTCTTCCTTTCCAAAGTGGAGCACCTGGAGAAGGGTGAGAAATGTAACTCTTTCTGGAAGCTCCACTCTGCACACACTCCCCTGATAGAACTGAGGGATAGAGATGGCAGAATCCAAGAGGGGAAGGAAGGGGTCATGAAAGTGGTCACAGACTTCTACAGAGACCTCTACTCTCCCACAGACACAGACCAAGCTGATAAGTTCCTGTCAGGTATCACTAACTCTGTTGATCCTGCAGGTAGAGCAGCTATGGACTCCCCCCTGGCATTGGAGGAGCTGTTCTCTGCTGCCAGATCCTTCAAGTCGGGCAGAACCCCGGGCTGTGATGGTCTCCCAGCTGAATTTTATATAAAGCTGTGGGACCTCATAGGCCCGGACCTGCCTGAACTATACGAGGAGATGGTGGCGGAGGGCAGAATGCCTCAGATGCTAAGGGAGGGGATGATCACAATCTTGTATAAACTGAAGGGAGAGATGCAACCTTAAAAATTGGCGGCCCATCTCTCTCCTGAATGTGGACTACAAGATCCTTGCCAAGGTACTAGCCAACAGGCTAAAGAAGGTCATTGGTCAGATTGTTCACCCAGACCAAACCTGCGGCATTCTTGGTTGCAGAATAGCAGATAACCTTGCCCTAATAAGAGACACGGTCCACTATATCAGAGACCGCCGTATAAAGGCAGCCCTGGTCAGCCTTGATCAGGAGAAGGCCTTTGACCGTCTCTCTCATGGATTCATGGGCAGGGCACTGCGCAGATTTGGGCTGGGAGAAATGTTCAAAGTATTGAATTATTGATCAGCATTTCGACCCACACAAAGGCCTTTATCAAGGGTGTGTGTGTGTGGAAATTGGTTGGTTAAGATGAACTCACTGTAGCTGAAATAACTGACCTGGCTTCACATCAAGCCGATAGAATGTTTCCCACAGTTTGGAAGTGGAATGAAGGCACTCACAGGATCCTTTTTGCAGGTGAAACTCAGATTTAGATTGAATAAAGCACATCTTGAGTCTCATGCAAAAAGGATCCTGTGAGTGCAAGCATGCCACTTCAAAATTTTATTTTTATATATGTATATTATAAAGTATTGTGGTAGAGCACTCATTAAAGATTCTTTGTTAACTTGCCTGGGTGCCAGTCTCAAGGATGTGTAGTGGAAAAAACCTCACTAACAGGTGTTCTCATATGAACAAAAAGTGTTGATTTATTGTATGAAGATTCCGGCCCAAACGGGTCCTTTCTCAAGATCTCGAGAAAGGCCGCTGTTTGGGCTGAAACGTTGATACAATAAATCAGCACTTTTTATTCCACTAAAAAGACCTGTTAGTACGGTTCTTTCCACTGGAGATTATATATATATATATATACCAGTGGTTCTCAATCTTTTTTTGTTCAGGGCACCCCTAACAAGTTATCTAGAACATTCGGGGCACCCCTTACATATTTAATGTACTTTGTCAAGGGCATAATCAAGGTACAATATATAAATATACAGCTATTATTAGGTCTTACAATCATAATAACAAAACTAAACATATTGTGCATAACAATTTCTATTAATCTTTATTTAAAAGTCCATTTTTGTCGGTCTTCATGGAAAACATGGGACACCCTAAGCTGACGTCCGTGGCACACCGAAGTGCCACGGCACCCTGGTTGAGAATCACTGATATATACACACACAGCAGTCGATGTTGACTGTGCTTCTTTGTTGCCAGGTTAAACTTGCCTTACTAAGGTATATAACGCTACTTTTTTATGGTTTTATGTTTATGAGAAAGGTCTTATATATAGACCAAAAGGTTGATTATTGAATACAATTTTATACGTTTTTAAGTCCCGTGTGCAATCCTTATTCTTGGCTATATTTATAAATAGATATATTTATGGTTAATTTTATTGAATGCATCCTTTATTTATGATAAAAGTATGGTATAAGGATCCCCAAGACTTGACCAAGGAATTCTACGTGAAGGATAAATCCTTAACACCGGAGATGTCTTTTTCTGTAATAGTTCTTTGCCACTGAAAACAGATATTGTGCTGAAATGGACAGGCAAAAAGATTATGAAGAGCCAGATAGGAGTCTGTGAAGCTAAGGGGTGAGTCCCTGTATACTTAAAAAAAAAAAAAAAAAAAAAAAAAATAATTATATATATATATATATATATTTTTTTTAAATATATAAGGTCAGTAGTGAAATGTTATGATCTATTTAGATTATATTATTAGTTGTGTGGCCTGATGCTCGTGGAGAGGGCATTACCCCTAAGCTGGGAGTTTAGATTTCCTTTTGAGCTAGCAGAGGTTACTAAGGATTTTAGGGTTTGCTAAGCAATGTATGGCTTTAGAAAGGAAAGGTGGATAAACTAGTCGGTAGTAGGTAGCCTTTATCTTTGGATTGTTATGTCAGTTATGTTCTCATGTGTATTTTCTGTGTATGAATGGTTATGGAAATTGATTGTTTCAGGTTTAATTTCCTTTGGCCTTTTTTTTGGTGTTTTGAATAGGCAAATTGGCTTCAGGGAGCAAGAGTGTTGTTGCAGAGAATTTTTGTTTTGGATAAGTAGACTCCAATTCAGATGCAACTTTCTAACACGGACATGGCAGAGAGAGGTTTTCTAAATGATCTTTTCCCTTGGCTCCTCTTTATACCCATTGAAGAATTTCAGGTATTATTTGTTGGGGTCCAAGTTCCTAGCCCGCTTTTGATCCACTTGAGCGACTATTTCCAATTCCGTAATCAGTTCAACTGTGTTTGTAAAAAATGTCTCCAGTGGTTGCGTTTTTTTTTTTATTCTGACTATGGGACCTACTTCATCCACACTGGGGAGGAGAGTGAGGCATCCAGGTTGGATCCCAGTGATAAAATTGCTAAACGCATTGGTGATTAGGAGCCTGGCATTTCCAGATGCGCAACCTGGTAGGGTGGAGTTTTGAGGTTGTTTAGTTTCCTACTTGTTTTTCCAGGTTCCCATCCACTATTAGCTTGGATATTTGTATTTTTCATTTAACCCAATTCTCAAGCCATGCCATGTCTGCTTCCAATCAACAACTAGTGTTTTCCAGTTCCTGATTCTCTGGCCTTCTCTGAACTTGTTCCGTCTGGAACAACCTCTGCCTGACTAATCTCTTGAAACTTGCTCCGCCTGCCCTGATCTCAATCTGTTTGACCTCATCCTTGGATTACACATTGGTGCTGCACATCTAGCATCCTTCATGTTCGTTCACTCGAGAGGACCTTCTCCAGTACACCTCCACATATCCGCCAGAGTGCGTATTCACCTTCAGACTTCTGCCCAGAAATCACCACGGCTTCGTTCTTCTCCAGGCATCTGCCCAGCATTCACCAGAGTGTGCAATCACCTCTAGACATCAGCCAAGCATCTCTACTCTGCCTAAAATCTGCTAGGTCAGCAGAATCCTTATTAACCAAAGCCAGTGTATATATCCTGATCTGCTTCCTGGCTCAGTCCGGGGTGGATATCCAACCATGCAGTCAGGAACTTTACATGGCTTTGGTCGCACCATAGGTGCAATGATGACTGTCAAAACACTCAAGCATCACTTCCCAGCATCGAACATGTAAAAAATAAAATAAGAGGATTTTAGTCTTACCTGTTAAATCCTTTTCACTTAGTCCATTCAGGTCACTGGTACTCTGGGAGGCGATTCGCCCCTTTAATAGGCAGGAACAATTATGCAAATGATTGCAGGGGGCGGAGCCTCCCCTCCTACTTAAGCCACCTTCAGGCCAGAGCCACTAGATTGATTTGAGACACTAAAAACTGACCCCAGGTAAGCAAGAAGAAAGACTCCTGTGAGCATGCCCCAAGGTCTCCCACTGAATGCCACAGGAGAGCCAAGCATGGTCCCTTGACAGGGTGGGAGACCAGTGACCTGTATGGACTAAGTGAAAAGGATTTAACAGGTAAGACTAAAATCCTCTTTTCACTGTCGTCCAATACAGGTCACTGGTACTCTGAGATGTACAAACATTGAGCTGACCCAGAGGCGGGAAGTAAGGCAAGGACCAGGCGCGAAGCCCAAGTCACTAAACTGCTATGAACCAGTTAATTACATAGCCCAAACTGTAAGTGTCAACGGACACCAACCAGGGGAAAAACAACCCCGAACTAACACAGCACACTGAACTATAGCCAACCGGGCTCAACAGTAAGGATCACAGAGCGGAAGACCTACACAGGCAAAACTGCCTCCAGGACCTTCCTTCTAAAACTGGCATCAGCCGAAGCCAGTACATCAACTCGATAGTGCTTTGAAAATGTGTGCACAGAGGACCAAGTGGCCGCTCTGCACAGTTGATCAGCAGATGCCTGATTCTTGTAGGCCCAAGAGGCCCCAATAGATCTGGTGGAATGGGCAGTCACCCGGAAGGGAACATGCTTATTCCGCAACTTATAGGCTTCACGGATAGTAGCCTTAATCCAAGAGGCAATGGTCACCTTGGAAGCCGGTCTCCCTGCCCTAGGCCCCTCAGGAATGACGAATAGAGCGTCAGACTTCCTGATAGACTCGGTGCGATGAACATAAAACTTGAGGCAACGCACCACATCCAACAAATGGAGATCTCTTTCCTTGTCAGATGAAGGATTAGGGCAGAAAGAGGGAACCACAATCTCCTGATTGATGTGAAACTCGGACACAACCTTGGGTAAGAATTCCTTGGTAGTGCAAAGCACAGCCATATCCTTGTGGAATACCAGGTAAGGAGGTTTACAAGACAGAGCTTGTAACTCTGCTACCCGGCGAACTGAAACAATAGCCAAAAGGAAGGCCATCTTCCAAGTCAAGAGACGTAATGGAATGGAAGCCAAGGATTCAAACGGGGGTCGCTGGAGAACTCCCAGCACCAAATTGAGGTCCCACTGGAGAGCAGGACTCTTGAAGGCAGGCCGAACGTGAGTCACACCTTGGAAGAAAACCTTCACATCAGGAAGGATAGCAATCCTTTCCTGGAAAAACACAGACAAGGCAGAAGTCTGAACTTTGAGGGAACTCAGACTGAGCCCCTTATCAACACCGTCCTGCAAGAAGGCCAGGAAAGTGGGAAGATGAAAATCAAGGGATAATTCCTTATCAGTGCACCATGCAACAAAGGTTGACCATATGCGATGATAGATCTTGGAGGACACAGGCTTACGAGCACTGAGCATAGTCGACACCACAGAAGGAGAAAATCCTTTCTTTGCTAGAATCGAGGATTCAACCGCCACGCCATCAAATGGAGAGAGTGAACATCCTCCTTCCACAGATATCCCTGAAGAAGTAGGTCCGGACGGGCAGGAAGTGGGAACGGATCCGCCACTAACATGGCCATCAACTCCGGATACCAAGACTGGCGAGGCCAGTTTGGAGCGATCAGGATGACAGGACAACGCTCCTGCTTCAACTTCTGGATGACTCTGATCAATAGAGGAAGAGGAGGAAAGATGTAAGCCAGAGAAAAATCCCAAGGGATCGACAAGGCATCCACTGCTAGAGCAAGGGAGTCCCTCCACCGGGAGCAAAACACCGGAACCTTCCTGTTGTGTCTGGAGGCCATCAGGTCCACCACCGGCATCCCCCACCTCTGGGTGAGCAAGTGAAACACCTCTGGATGAAGAGCCCATTCTCCGCTGTCGACGGTATGACGACTGAGAAAGTCCGCCATGACGTTGTCTACGCCTGGAATGTGAACTGATGTGAGATGACAGGCACGTGATCTTCTGCCCAAGACAAAATATCCTTGACCTCCAACCAGGCGGTGCCGCTTCTTGTGCCGCCTTGCCTGTTGATGTAAGCCACCGCAGTGGCGTTGTCGGACTCCACTCTGATCGGACGACCGGTCAGTTGAGATTCCCAGTGTTTCAGGGCAAGCCGGACGGCACGCAGTTCCAGAACATTGATGGAGAGAAGAGATTCCTCCAGACCCCATTTCCCCTGAGCACTGAAACGACCCAACACAGTACCCCAACCCCGAAGGCTGGCATCCGTTGTGATCGTGGTCCAACGAGGAACTTGAAAGGATCTCCCTTTCAGGAGATGAGAAAGATCCAACCACCAGTGCAGACTCAACTCGACACGAGGAGGTAGAGAGACAGACAGATGCTGATGATCTAGATGATTCTTGCACGTCTGGATCACAAATCTCTGAAGTTCCCTGGAGTGGGCCATGGCAAATGGTACCGCTTCAATCGTGGAAATGAACTTCCCCACCAGAGAAGACAACTTCGGTACTGGAACTAAGTCCAGTTCCAGAATCCCCGCCACTCGGGTGGCTATCTGATGAGCCACATCCTCCAGTAGAAACACCATGCATTGGCGAGTGTCAAACAGGAGACCCAGGAACAGAAGCCTCTGAGATGGGACCAAGTCCGACTTGTCCAGATTCAGGATCCAGCCATGACGGTTCAGAGTGTGTATACACAGCTGCAGCTGCTGGTGGAGAAGCTCCGCTGAGGAGGCTTTGAGAAGAAGATCGTCCATGTAAGGGGTCACCCTGACACCATCCTGATGAAGTACGGCTATCAAGGAACCCAACACCCTCTGGAAGACCTGAGGGGCTGAAGTCAGCCCAAAGGGAAGAGCCGAAAACTGAAAGTGTCCCCGGTGGCAGGCAATCCTGAGATACCGCCTGCTCTCCGGATGAATAGGGATGTGCAGATATGCATCCTGAAGGTCCAGGGAGGCAAGAAATTCCCCTGGAGACATAGCGGCAATCACAGATCGCAGGGATTCCTGGCGGAAGTGGGAAGTCACCACATAGGCATTGAGATCCTTGAGATCCAAAATGGGACGAGCCCCTCCATCCTTTTTGGCCACCACAAACAGGTTGGAATAAAATCCTGAACCTGTGTCCTCTGGAGGAACCACTTCCAGGACCTCTTTGTCCAAAAGATCCTGAATAGCGTCTTCGAACAGACGTCTCTTTGTAGGTTCCTGAGAAGGACGAGTAAAATGGAACCGAAAAGGAGGAAGGGAGGAGAAAGGGATCCTGTATCCCTCTGACACCACCTGAATAACCCATGGTTTCGGTGAGTCATGCCGAAGCAGTCTTGGAGGTCTTGGCCTTGGGGGCAACTTTGGGTTTCCAGGACTGTTTGGGCTTGGAGGAGGAGCGCGTAGTGGGAGGACCCGTTTGGGCCGAGGAGCGTGTCTCAGTCTGAAAGGAACGAAAGGACCGATTGCGTTTGGCTGGAAACTTTTTCTTAAAGACTGAGGGTAGAAGAGTACTTTTACCTCCAGTAGCCTCACTGATCATTTCTTTGAGTTCAGACCCAAATAGCAAATTCCCCTGAAAGGGCAAGGAAAGCAAGGCTTTCTTAGAGGCTGTATCAGCAGACCAAATTTTCAGCCAAAGGGCACGTCTAGCCACCACAGAAGAAGTGGAGGCCCTCGCCATCATGCGCACAGCATCAAAGGCAGCGTCAGCAACATAATTCTGAGCTTCAGTAATATTAGCAAGAAGCTGCAACTGTTCAGACACTGGTGCATCCTGGCGAACTGCTTCAGTCAGTCGTTCAGTCCAGGCCGCAATAGCTCTATTAACCCACGCCACAGCAAAGGTTGGACGCATGGCCGTGCCAATGGAGGCAAAAATAGACTTAAGAGAAAGTTCTAGCTTTTTATCCGTCCAATCCTGCAGGGCAGAGGCATCAGAGACAGCCAAAATGGTAGACTTGGATAGCCTGGAAACAGGAGCATCCACCTTGGGGGGATGAACCCATTTTGCCAGCTCAGTCTCAGGAAAGGGGTACAGTTTAGCAAACTTTTTGGAGACAGAAGAGGATCTATCAGGATTCCTCCACGCCTCAGAGACTAGACGGGCAAGGGTAGGGTTAGTTGGAAAACAAACAACAGGCTTAGATGGTTTCTTTTGAAAAACGTCAGTAGGATCATAAGTAGATTCCTGAGTCAGAGGAAGGTTGAGCGTAGTTAACACAGCTCTAATCAGACCCTCAGCCGAAACTTCAGGGTCACATTCATAAGGGTCCCCAATGGACCTGTTAGACTCAATAACAGTGCGTTCCTCAGCATCAGAATCCTGTAATAGTTCTTCCTCAAAAGAATCAGACACATCAGGAGCTCCCTGTGGCTTAGGCAGGGAGGTCCTGATTGTAGAGGGGGTCTGCCAGACCTGGAGAGCCCCCTGTACCTGAGAGGGAAAGAGTTGGAGAGTGGATCTGAGATCCCTAGTGGCAGCTTTAAACTCCCTCACCCAAGATGGCTCAATAGCATGGCTGGGAAGCCCAGGGTTGCTATCCTGACGAACAGTGCAGTTAGGGCATAGATCCCCCAAAGTATCACTAGATAGCCCAGTGTTACAAGAGGAGCAAAACGCCATGGGGGGAGCAGACCCCCCATCCTCCTTTGACTTGGGTCTAGCCTCTAGCTCCAGTGAAGTAGACATGCTCACAGCGTCAATATACCCCACTTTAAACCCTATCACCCAGTAAAAGTGTGGAAGATTAAAGTTTCACCCCAGAGATGCCTAAATTTGGACTTATCTGGCCAGCGAAGGGTTAATCTGTTGAGGGGAGAGAAGGCTCGGTCCCTGCATAGTGTACTCGCTGAGGAAGAGCACCACAAAATGGCGGCCGTCATGACAGCCAATCAGAAACGAGCGCGAACCGGGCGCTCATGGGAAATGTAGTTTTCCTCATACAAGTACCCCAAACAGTGCCCAAAGCCCCCCTGAACACCCCACACCAATAAAACATACACCGGATGATAGAGCAGGAGCCTAGCATTAAAATGAGCCCTCTCTGAAGTTGCTGTGACAAGCGGTTCCAGAGATATGTCCCACACTGTGAAATCTCATAGAGAGTAAAGGAGCCATAGCGTCCGAGCGGGGAAAAGCGCCCTTAAAGGCGCGGAACACCAATTTTAATAAAGTTTATCAAAACATTAAACAGTGCCCAAACATGTATAAAACACATAAATAAACACTATTCAAAGCTCCAAAACCCAGAGAATACCACAGAAACTGCATTAAATCATTGGAATGCAAATAAAAACACCCTATGAGTGCTGGAGTGCAAAGCAAACTCCCAAATACAAGCCCAACAAAGGGACACTGTGGGGACAAGTGGACCTTCTACACTCAATGGGTGACTCACCTTTCCTGCAGGACTTCTGTCTTCAGGTGACCATGATGAAGAAGGAATAAACCAGAGGTAAATTCCCCAGTAGGGAAGCTGCTTAACTCAAGCTGTTCCCTCTTCAGGGCATAAGGTCCACAGAAAATCCCTGGAAGCTGCACCAGCCACTTTAAACAGGGCAATTCACAGCCATTGTCACCCTCCTAATGGTGGTATTCCATATTTGAATAAAAAATAACAAAATACTAAGTTGAATGCATAGATGTTCTCTACCTGGTGTGCACAGCACCCAGGAACAAATCAATCTAGTGGCTCTGGCCTGAAGGTGGCTTAAGTAGGAGGGGAGGCTCCGCCCCCTGCAATCATTTGCATAATTGTTCCTGCCTATTAAAGCGGCGAATCGCCTCCCAGAGTACCAGTGACCTGTATTGGACGACAGTGAAATACAGGTTTCTGGTGAGCTCAAACTAGCATTTATTTGGCCAAAAATATATTACTAAACCCCACTGTTTATTATTTATAGTAAGTCACAGGTTATTTGTAAAGGTCAGGGGGCTAGATTCTATTACAGGTGCTAAATGTTAATACCCGTTTAATCATTTTCCTATTGAAGTCTATGGGGAAAATTGGAGATAATAGCAGAGATAAAATTAGCACCTGTAATAGAATCCAGTCCAGGATCTGATCTGTAGACTTTCCTTTGTATGTAGCCAAGATATAGTCCTTGCTGCTCTCCTGACTTCACACACATGAAACTTTTGGAACACTATTAATAAATGCTATTTTGAGCCATTTTATGTTTTTGCGTGTATTTTTGGGAGGCTTTGGCCTCTCCTCTCTTGGTTGATAGATCCCTAAAATGAGGTGATAGCTGAACAGGGAAGATATAAATACCATCCTGATTTCCCTCACAAGGGGATTGTCCACAGTAGGGGTAAGGGGAGATTATGGTTTTTAATTACATTATATTAAACACACAGTCACAGATTTGAGGCAGATAGGGACTTGCATAAATCTGGGGTGCCTTGGCAGGGGCAGGCAGGCCATTTATGTCAGTGATATAGCTCAGTGGTAAATTCACTGACTATGGAGCCTATTTAACCTCAGGGTTGCAGGTTAGAATCCCGGCAGGGCCAACTCAGCCCTTCATCCTTCCGAGGTCGATAAAATGAGTACCATTGATTGGGTAATAAGAACACCTATTATTTCAGCTGCCGATTTGGTTAATTCCGAGAGTGTGTGCTGACAGCGCTTTGAGTCCCACTGGGAGAAAGGCGCTATATAAATACTAGTTATTATTATTTATAAATTTATTATTACATACTTATGATTTATAGCAAGTTACAGGTTATTTGTTAACCCCTTAAGGACTGACGCGCGGACGGCACTTGAGGACCACAGGGCTTTTTTTTTTTTTTTCCGCATCAGGGCTTCCGGAGTGGCGTGGAGCCACACAGGGAGCCCTGAACTCCGTGACGTACCAGGACCGTCAGTGGTCCTTAAATGCCGGACCGCCGTGACGGTCCTGGCACGACAATGGTCCTTAATGTGTTAAAGTCGGGATCTGTTGCACAGACTTTCCTTTTGTTTACTTTGTATATGTAGTAGTAAAAAAAAAAAAAAAAAAAAAAAAATTATATATATATATATATATATATCCCTTGCTGCTCTCCTGACTACACACATAAGGAATTACTGGTACACCATTAAGAAATGTTATTTTGAGCTCGCCATGAACCTGTAAATTCAACTCATGGTGCTGCAATGTGTTGGATGCCTCTCTGGAACTCAAAGGGTTAAGGATTTCACGGATAAAGTCCAGGTGAGTTAATCAGTGGCTCATTCATTTTGCTTGTCCCACCTGTATTCAAGCAGGGAAATCCTTAAATCTGTCCTGTTGGTAGCCCTTGAGGACCAAATGTAAACAGATTCAAAGTTTAATTCTTTAAAAAAAAAAAATAAATAAATAAAATAATAATAATTATATATATATATATATATATATATATATATATATATATATATATATATATATATATATATATATAACAAATGCCAAGCATCCTATATAATAATTCGCTAGGATGTTTGTCATAAGCCGTTATGCACAGTAGAGATTGCCCAAACGCACAGAATGTTGGGAGGTGTAGGAATGCTGGGAGTTCTGTGTTTTCGGCCAGTCTCTACAGTGCAGTACAGTTCTAACTGACAGGAAGTGACGCAGTTTCTATCACATTCTATGGAGAACTGTATATCACTGACTTTCCTCTCCATTAGAATGTAATAGAATAACTAATTAGAATTTGACCACTAGAGGGCACTGATAATGTAAAGAAACATGGGTTTAAACTGTAATAACTCTGGAAATATGAATCTCTTGGCAGTGAGAGTACCCTTAATTCACTCAGTAGAAAAATCCCTACACTATATATTTTTTCATTAAAAAAAGTTTACTGCTCCTTTAAGTGTTGAGAACAGGTAAGAAAACTGTATATAGGAGAATCTGAAAATGACAACTCTACCCAAAATTCTTTATCCTCGAATATCAGTCTAGATCTAATTATATTTTGAGCATATACTCATGTCCATCGGCTAGGGTTAAAGTAAATTTTGGCACAAGACAAGGTTGTCTCCTGACCCCTAGATTTTTTTCCCAAAGGAGATTATAACTATGATTATACAAACTCTTTCAGACACCCTTTCCCCTGTCTAGTTTGGTACCCCTGGTAATTCAGATGTTAGAGTATTATAGATTTCCCCCCAACTAAAATTAGTTACAATAAATCAAAGATACAAAATATTACCCTTCCCATTTCTTTAGCGACTAATCAAACAAAAAATCCCCTTCCAATGATCAATTGAAAGATTAAAGATTTAGGAATATACATCACAAAAGAAATAAAATCTATAGTTAAGCAGGATTTTTACCTTTTCTAACTTCCACAGAAGATGATCTAAAGACCTGGAAAAAACAGTTGTTTTAACAAGAAATGTCTAACATAACTTACGTTTATTTTGAAAGTTCTCACAAACTATAATAGATTGTTAGGTGTCCTTTCCACTTTAAATAAATAAGCATGTAGCCGCCAGAGAGACCAGTAACAATGCTGTACCAGAAGGCCCAATAAGGTAAATTTAGGAGAATCGCTCCAAAAAAGGATAAAGGAAATTAGTATCCAAAAATAAGACAGACAACAAACTGCTTTTGTTTACCAAAAAAAGTTTAATCTCTTTTATGATGCGAGGATTTTATGTACAAGTACTAAATCTGAGCAACATTAAAATAGTCAAATATTTACAGAAAATTGGCTTGGGGGAGCTTAAAGTCAACCACAAGTCAAGAGTTTGCCATAGTGCAAAGCACTCTGGGAACTCGATGCACAGTATCACTGTGAAGTGTCAGAAGGACTTTATATCGATAAGAATAAGGAATAACATTGGTTAACAAAGGTTTTATCTAGTAGATGCCTTCAGAAAGCAGTCAAGTTTATCAACTTTTTATCATTAGAACTCTTGTTGAAGCTGGAGAATTCGGTTTTATAACCAGACACCCTTTTGTTACATTGTTTCCCAAAATTTAGAGACATTCTGGAGTGAATTAGATGGGGAAAGAAAATTAATTCCCCAAATGACCGTTTAAATGGGGCTTTTATCCCCTTCAGAGACAGGGGGTGTATCCAATGTATTGTTTGGATAAGCTTCTCATTTAAATTAATGGCTAATAAAAAATAAAAAAATCTGTTACCAAATTATGCCTTTTTAGCTTCCAGAATGTGGTGCAATGTTGATGTCTTGTGTTGGGTAATACGAGAAACTGCAGACCTCGATAAATACAAAAATCCGCAGATAACCAATGTTGTGATATATACACTGCACACACCACTGGTCCTTAAAGGCTTAATCTAGTTACGATCCACTTAATCCTATAGGTACAGGGTGAAATCTTGGCTCTCACTGGAAATGCCTATGGAGAAAATGGGGTTAACTTAATACATTTATAGTGTGGGCCCCAAATGTGACACTTGTCTTGGTGGAAAAGATCAAAAGTGAGAAATATAGACGTGTCCACTTCTACATGGATATGTTTTACACCGATCTGCCAGAGGGGGCTGCAACATCCTACAAGAAGGGGGTGCATTTATGTAAGAGGAAATGAGTAGTCCCTGGAAGTAGTTAACCCATTGAGTGCCATTTGCAATGCATTGGCTACCCCTCTGGCACTCAAAAGGTTAAACATTAATTTGTGCATGTATATATATTATTTATTAATCGTTTTGTACTTAAGACACAACAGGCTAATGTACTAAGGGCAAACCAGCAGGACGATAGGGTATAAATACAATTTCCATTGAATTACATAGAGCTTTTAATTTCTTGAATCCTAGTCACAATGATCCCATTGGAAAAAATAAAATACAATAAGGCATTTAAAGATTCCGACAACGTTTTATGTTCGCTTTGGAAAAACGGATTACTTTCCGTTTGCATTGGAAACATCTCCAGTATTCCAGGTGTGGACCCCCCCCCCCCATTTAACCCCTTAATGACCGGGGTATCAGCGCCGCGACTCAACATCCGCAGAGCTTTTATTTTTTTTCCGGTTCCAGATTCCCCGAACGGTGTGCAGCTGTGGGGGGAGCCCGGAATTCCATGACGGTCATACTACATCATGGGTCGTTCAGTCAGATCAACCCTTGACATACTATGACCGTCAAGGGTCGTTAAGGGGTTAAATAAATGTGATTTTTTTTGTTCCATATATTGTAGTTGGTTTGCTCCACAATAGTTTCTTAAATACTTCCATCAGCTCCTCTATTTCTAAGGGCCGTATGTTCAAAGAAGTAGCGAAATGTTTTTTGTCGTTTGTAACGACTTTTCAGTGTACAGTGTCGTTGGGATCATTAATATTTTCAGAGAGTCGGTTGTGATCAGAAATGTGTCGTTTGTCCTGACTGAAATTGTTGTATGTAACGACAAAAATGTCTTAACTAAAGACAAAAATTCTCACATTCAGAATTTCACATTCCCTCCACTTTTAACGTACAAATTTTGTCTTTTGTCGTTAGCTACGACAAATTTTCTTTTCCTTTATACGACACTGGAGAATCGCTTAGCCACGCCCTTTCCCCTCCCCTTTGCCCGGCAATTCTGGAGTTTTGCCATACACAACGGACATTACTAGTTTTTTGGTATATACTCTAGAGAAGATAAGTCGTTCATGCATACAGTTACTTATTTTTGTATTTCATACATTTTTTTTGTTGTTATCCCTTTAAACATACAGCCCTAAGACCACACAAACTCTGACTTATTTCATGTCAAAGGCAGCAACCCACGGCCACCCATCTGATCAAGGACTACATCCTCAGTAAATTAAGTAGTACTAGTTGAAAGACCACGCATTCCCCCATTTGTGGCTAACATGAGCCACATAAGACTGGTGTAAATGTAAACTCTTATGCCAGTTAAACCCTTCAATTTCCAGATGGATAAACCAAGAATTGCTCTGCAATGTATTGCTTGCCCGTTCTGGGACTCAAAGAATTAACATACAGCAGCATTCTATAGCGCAGTCTTTTGCAAATTGTACAGATAAACCCTCTGAGTGCAAGAGAGGTATCCAGCTCAATGTGTTGGATACCTCTTTGGCGCTGAAAGGGTTAACTTGTTTCTAATCATGTTTCTTTACAGATTGTGTTTTCTAACAGGCATAAGCAGTGACTCCTCCTGTGTCATACCTACCTTCCTCTAGACTGTAAGCTCTCACCAGCAGGGGGCCCTCTGGTCCTTCTGTTTTCCACACTTGATTGTACTATTTAATACCTCTGTATGTCTACTCCCTACTGTAAAGCGCTGCGGAATTTGTTGGCGCTATATAAATAAAGATTAATAACTGTATTCTCCAGAATGTAGATAGATGCATATTACATACTGTAGCATTTTCTAAGCTCCAGTCTTTGGGAGACACCAGCAGATAAAGGGCCAGATTCTATTGCAGATGCTATATGTTAACTCCCGTTTTAGCAAACCTTTTCCTATTGAAGTCTATGGAGATAAAGGCAGTGATACAATTAGCAACTGTAATAGAATCCAGCCCCAGGTCTTTAGGATATCCCTGAATATCCCTCAGTCTTCAGGACGTCTCTCAATCATAATGACTAAGCCACTACTTATACCCGTGACGAAGCAGGAATTTCATGAAAAACTGACCTGTTTGTGTGAACTCAGGACTACCATTAAAGACATAGTAATAGCTGAATAAAAATGCAGCTCCGACTTATCTTCATATAATGAGGATCATGTAGAGCTCTATTTCAATAGTTTACATTTTGTAGTTCAAGAGTAATTTAATTCCTAAGTATCCTCCTCCTTGCCTCTCTAAGCCAGACGGATGGAGCGCAGCAAGGGGCAATCTTCATTGAGCATAAGGAAAATCCTGTCCTCCTCCGTCAAGTGGATGAAGATTGTCCCTCAATGCGCGCTGTCCAGTCCCCAGAATGGATTCCACATCTGAGGAGAGGTGGCTAAGGGTAAGTAAAAGGGGCGGGAGGGTGATATTTTATCATTCAATCACTCTTGAACTACAATTCTGACAGTGCTGAAATAACGCTCTCCATGGCCCAAATACTATGAAGATTAATCTGAGCTGCTGTTTTTGTGAAACATTATTATACTTTTAAATGAATGGGAATTTGGGGACCTTTTATCAGGATCCTATGGTGCAGCTGGTTTGCTCAAGAATTACTCTTAATTTCTACGCATATCAGCCTCTGGGAGCACAGCAAGTGATACAGAGAGGATGGGCAACCTGTGGCTCACTAGCTGTGTCTAGACTACAACTACCATCATCATCATCATCATGGGAGCTGTAGTACAACCACGGCTAGTGAGCCACAGATTGGCCAGTGCAAGTACAACCTTTACTGTACTACTACATCCTGCTTCAGTGTTTTGTAACGTCAGCTAGTTCAGCCAAATTATGATTGATGGAGACTTTTCCAACATTGGAGAGGTTAAAAAAAGAACGACAAAACGTAAACTATTGAAATACAGCGGTACATGACCCTTGCTATATGAGGATCAATCGGACTACATTTTGATTCGGCTATTACTATCCCTTTAAGAAACCATGACATACAGAATTGGGCTTTTCACCTTATCACAGTAATTCAGTGGAGTCATTCTGGAGCATACCAGCTGTACCACAGGGAATAAATGAATTGATCCTAATTTCTTCTACATTTTTTCCCATGTTCAATAGAAAACATCTTCAGTCAGTTTTCTTTATCGCTGGAAACACAGTGCTTTGACATCATAATGTCAGTGCCTAATGGCTTCATGTAAAGGAGAATCATTGTTTTGGGTTCCTTCTTCCTGAAAATACATCATAAAAGTAGCTACCAGATTGGCTGGTGAAGATGCTGCAATTGATCAGTATTGGATGACATGACTGTTGCTGCCATTTTTTTCCCTTTCTTCAAGTGAAGCAGACAGTGTACATGAGCCTACTTAAGGACCTTTAAGAACCAGAGGCGTGCACATCTCAATGATTTATTCACCACTCTGGTCCTTAAGGGTTCATTTTACCATGTGCAGTGAGTAGTTGGTGCTCGATGATCTGGCCAGCAATCGTTATGTCCACCTCCGTGCATCGAGGGAAAATAAATAAAGAATTCAGATTTTCTAGCCATAGCATGGTGTGTGGTTATTATTAGGGGGGTGTTAATGTTAACCCCTTGAATACTAGAGATCTCTGACAATGTGTTGGAGACCATTTTTGCATTCAAGAGATTAAAAGGCTCATTTAAAGCAATGAATATTTGTCCACTGTGCTCAAGTTTGTTGCCTCCAATGTCTCCACATTACTCTTTATAGATATGAGTCTTAAAGTGGAACTATCTTGTACATATAAGTCACCCCCAATTAACTGTTAGTATCCTGGTAATCATGGAAATAGAGTATTGAAGTTTCTTAAGTGTCCACATGATTTGCAATCATAACTTCGTATGGAACTTGCATTAATAGGGAGCAGAGCAGACATCTTGGTGAAGTGGGATCTGTGTTCCTGCGCTGTCCATCAGTATCTCCTCACTGATAGGTTATTTGCCCAAGGGGGAGGTGCGACGTCTCATACGGTACAGGAAGAGATAGACAGCGCAGGTGGACAGATCACATTTCAGCAAGATGTCTGTGCTGTCCCATTGATGAACATTCCATACAACGTTATGATTGAATGTTGGCACTTAAGAAACTTTAATATGCTATTTCCATGATATACCAACAATTATTTGGGGGTAACTTGTGCATGAAAGTTCCGCTTTAACTCAGTTCATACTTAACAGACAGGCCCTCGAAGGTTCTGTAGAGAAGGAAATATGAGTTTGGTGGAGGGCAGAGTAAGAAACCTTTCATTTTAGCACAATTCCTCCAGATATAGACATTTTATTAATAAGGGGAGGTGATTCCTTCACAGACTGAATAGTACTGAAACCTAAGTCAAGGAGGCAGTCTGAGACTCTCCAGCTGCTGTGGAGATACAAAGAGTTAAAGGGATAGTAATGTTTCATAATAGAAGCAGCTCTAATTAATCATCATAGTATTTGGACTTTGGAGAGTGTTATTTCAATTCTGTCAGAGTTGTAGTTCAAGAGTAATTCAATGACAAAGTGTCCCCCTCCCGCCCCTTTTACTGATGTAACACTGCTCAGCCAGATCAGAAGGGAGGTGCCCAGGTAGACTGCAGAGAGGGACGATCTTCAATTACGATAAGGGAAAAAGCTGAAAAACTTGTCAAGGGGGGCAGGGCTTTCATTGTTCTCATAGGAAGAAGATTGTCCCCTTCTGTTATCTGTCTGATCTATGGACTGGATTCCACATCTGAGAAGAAATGGCTTACACTAAGTAAAAGGGGCGGGAGGGGGAAACTTTGCTTGTGAATATCTCTTAAACCATAAAGGTTTGAGAGATGAGACTTATATCGTTCTTCATGTTTTTTTTAATGCCTACAAAATAAAATAAATTAAAAATGAAGTATTACTATCCCTTTAAGACCCTTATGTTTTTGATAATTAAGACATTTTGCTTGCTGACCAGCCAGAGAGAACCTCCTCCTTGGGATAATAAGTTGCATCCATCGTCAATCCATTGCAGGATGAAGCACCCCCCCCCCCCCCCCAGCAAGCCAAGCCACACCGGTCCAGTGCTGGCTGGCAGATATTTAAAATGTTAGTTATGTACACAAACTTTTTTTTTGCATTTAGAAGAGCTTAAAAAGCTGAGCTAAATGCAAAAAAAGTATCTCTCAAACCGCTATGGTTTAAGAGATACGGGCGTTTAAAGTTTGATCTCTCCTACTGAGAGCTGTAAAGCTGTCAGCAGGATATCCGTGTCGGCCGAGACTGAGAGGCTTGAGATGTGCCGCAATCTCGTTATTTACCACAAATCCCTTCATTGGAATGGTCTAAAATGAGCGCTTGAAAACCAGGCACAAGTTTTAGACCATTCCAATGAAGGGATTCGTGGTAAATAACGAGATTGCGGCACATCTCAAGCCCCTCTGTCTTTACAGCTCTCAGTAGGAGAGATCAAACTTTAAACGCCCGTATCTCTTAAACCATAGCGGTTTGAGAGATACTGATTTGCATTTAGCTCAGCTTTTTAAGCTCTTCTAAATGCAAAAAAACTTTTTTGTGGACATTACTAACACTTTAACTTGGTATTCCCAGGTGGGCTTCCATCCAGGTATTTATATATCTTATATTTTACGCAGAGGCTAAATGCACCAAAACAAGACTTCTCTTACATGCAACCAGGAGTTGTTGAGCCCTCTGGCAGAGAAGCGTTAATGTACCTCCTGTATAATTTAAGTAGAACATTACGTCCCAAAGAAACAAGTCATTGGTAGGAGACTCATTTTCAGTTGTTGCATTGTTCGCTTAAAGGGATAGTAATACTTAAAATGTAAAAAAAAATATGTTGTAGGGTTTACCCCCCTGAGTAAAACAAGAGTACTCCCACTGCTGAAAGGTGTTTCATTCAAAAGTTATTAATTTTCAAAGTTGAATTTTTTAGGTGCAATATCACAGTGGCCTGAAATTGTACAGTGGCGCTGTTGCTACACGATCCTATGGACAGCTCTGGTCAATTGACCATAAATCTCCATAGGATGGTGTAGCAACAGCGCCACTGTACAATTTCAGGCCACTGTGATATTGCACCTAAAAAATTAAACTTTTAAAATTAATAACTTTTGAATGAAACACCTTTCAGCATTGGGAGTACTTTTGTTTTACTCAGGGGGATAAACCCTACAACATATTTTTTTTTACATTTTAAGTATTACTATCCCTTTAAAATATTGCATTCTTCTAAACAAACAGGGGTGAACTTTTATTCGGAATACCAAAATATTTTCAAGATGACAAATAAGATGTTGCAGTAATACTTACGTTCACCATCATTTAATTCTATCTTTTGCCATTTAAGAGAGTGACTAATCTCAGTCACACAAACACTACACATTTTGGGAGAGTTATGTTTTATCATCTACCCGACCTTACTCCTTTTTCTTGGCAATCCTACCTGGAAAATAATATGACTGAGACACTTTCCTGTGTGTGAGTGTTGTAAATGAATGATGAGTACAAGTTACAATTCAGCTAGTGCTCAGAACTTATTTACATCACTCAAACATGGTAGTGCCTCATTGTTATGACTGACAGATACCATGTCAACCCCAGATCCATCAGTCTTCAAAGAAGGGGCTGATGTTAGGCTTGGATCTGACTCAAGTCTCAGGGTGGAGGGCAAAATCTGTACACTGAGAAAGTGTTTCGTACGATAAGATCTGCAAGAATTTACTGCTCGTTTAGTCTCTAAGTTGGTGTAATTTTTTCCAGAAAGACAGAGGCAGAAGTCCTGTTCGTCTAGTGTATGTTCAAAAAGTGATCTCTCAGAATTGTAGCATGAGATAGTTTTCTTGAGGACTGACTCACTATTGTTTTAGAACAAATATTGACATAGCATCCAGAATCTACTTTCTTGGGAGATTTAAAGGAACAGTAAACTTTTGTTATAAAAAAAAAAAATAAAAAATAATATATATATATATTGTACTTCCACTGCCGACAGATGGCTAATTCCATTGATTTTACCGTTTTTTTTTTTTTTTTTAATTAACAGTGCCCTCGAGTGGTCAAATTCTAATTAGTTATTCTGTTGCATTCTATTTGAGAGGAGAGTCACTGACAAACAGTTCTCCATAGAATGTGGTAGAAACTGTTGAGTCACTTCCTGTCAGTCAGAACTTTCAGGAAGTAAACACAGTAAATTCACTTCCTGGTTATTTGAACTGTTATAACACTTAAATAAAACAGCAGCAGTGGTAGTTTACTTGCTTTACTCAGCAGGAAATATATAGGTGTTTTTTTATTAAAAAAAAGTTTACTGCTCCTTTAAAAGTTAATATTTCAAACATCTGTGGGTGAGCTTATTATGAAAGTTCCCAGATATGCCTAAATATAGCATTTATAGTCACGCTCTGTAATGGCAAACATAACTAAATAATGTTAAACAAGCATCACTATAACCATTTAACCTTTTACAAGGTTAACATAGTAACAATGGTTAATATGGACCCATTAAACCCTGTCACTCCAGCTCTCGGAATGTCCCATTCATTCACAATCCACATGGGGTGTTTTGACTTTACATTTTTATTTTTTAAAAAAACAATACACATTTTTCCCCAGATAAGATACCCTGATTTATATAATAAATAAAACAGGAATGGAGCTCATCCCCAAACCACTAGGCCCTTTGCCCTTCCAGGAATCCTGTGCCATAATTTATATTAAACTTCAGAGATAGCCGAGTATGTTAATGCCCACAGAGTATCATGGAAATTTAGGCTGGATGCTCAAAGTGGCATTTGGAAACCTGCTGTAGCAAAGCATTGTGGGATTATTTTGCCTCCCAACACAAACCATTATGTACATATGTGTAAAACAGGGGTTTTGACAACCAGTGGCTCTCCAGCTGTTAATGCATGACAACTCCCTTCATCTTCAAATTCAACATCCCCAAAGACATTGCTGCACTACAAATCCCAACAACTTCAACTATCCATTGCCCAACAGCCACTGTTTGGCTGCAATTTTCATCCCTTGGGAGCTGCAGTTTAACCCTTTGAGTGCCAGAGGGGTACGCAACGCATTGCAGAGCAATGGGTTGCATACCCCTCTGGCACCCAAAGGATTAATAACAGCTGGAGAGTCACATGTATCCACCTGGTATATGAGTCGTCATTCTGAATGTGCTTCCTTTATCTTCCAATAAATTGTAAAAACATATTCAACAATAATCCAAAAAACAAAAACCACACAATTCATTCCAAAATAAAATACAGGGGGTTTTACTAAGAAACTTGGGGCCATATACACGGACTTAAATTGGAGCAATTCGGGAGCAAATTATCTGCACCACAGAAGACAAGACTTCCCCTTGATTTAAATAGGGTCTTTAAAGAGCTAGTAAAACTTACCATGTAAATATATGTATTGTAGGGTTATCTTCCTAAGTAAAACAGGTGACACCCCCACTGCCGAGAGGTGTTTTATTCAAAAGTTATCACAGCTCAGATTTTATTTTTTTTAGGTGTAATAGCTCAATGGCCTGAAAAGGTACAGTGGCGTTGTTGCTACAACATCCTATGAATAGCTCTGGTCTGTTGACCATAAACCTCATAGGTTGATGTAGCAACAGCGCCATTGTACAGTTTCAGGACATTGAGATATTATACCTAAAAAAATTCAAGTTTGAGCTGCGATAACTTTTGAATAAAACATCTCACAGCAGTGGGAGTGCACTTGTTTTACTCAGGAAGATAACTCCTACTATATACATCTCTTACATTTTAGGTATTTCTATCCCATTATAGTGATAGTAATGGCTTAAAATAATAAGTAATATTGTAGATAATGCAAAAATAAAAAAAGTGATCGGTACAAATCCTATCTCTCAGACCTTTATGGTTTGAGAGATAGAACATTTTAAAGTTCACCTCTCCTTGCTGTGAGAGCTGTAAAGCTGACAGCAGGAGATTCAAGTCGTGCAACTTGAAGTGGCTCTTCAGCAGAGCCGAGATACCGAAATCTAAATAGAAATACTTCAGTGGAACGGTCTACAAAGTGTGCCTGGTTTGCAAGCACACTTTGTAGACCGTTCCAATGAAGTATTTATTTTTAGATTTCGGTATCACTGCTTTGCTGAAGAGCCGCAGGACGGTCTGCGGACCAGGATCTTGGGCTGTCAGCTAGATGCTGACGTCAGGGAAAGGGGAGGGAGAGGAGAACTTTAAAACATTCTGTCTCTCAAACCATAACGGTCTGAGAGATGGGACTTGTACCGATCTCTTTCTTTTTGCATTATCTACAATATTACTTATTTTCTTAAGCAGTTACTAACCCTTTAACTTCTTTAATGGTAGCGAGGTCTCCAGTGCATTCAATCAGCTGCAAATAATTTGCTCCAGAATGGCTTCTATTTACGTTGTGCATACAGCCCTTGAAATGTATTTTTTTTTCTCCCAGTACCCATCATAGTCCCTCCATGATTGGAGGGAGTCCTCACTTCCCAATACATCTTTATCACATAATCGCTACGCAGCCCCCATTTCGCAATTACAGTTTCTTCTTTATCTTTCAATTTTTATTCACTAAAACAACATTCAAAGGAAACATGGCACATAACGAAGTCTAGAAAAATATCAAAGCTTCTGGAATAGTCCATTCTTCAGAGGGGTGGGGGTTTGGAAATTCAGTGGGATGATCTTGTTTTGCTGTTTTCCAGAAACACAAACACTTTTTTTTTTTTTCCTTTTTGTAATATTTTTAAGTCTCTCTCCTATTTTTTTTTTTTCTTATTTTTAAGTATTTCATTAAAAACCCCGGAATTTCAGTAAATTGTGCAAATATAGCAGTAACACTAGTGGCAGAAAGCCAAAGAGAGAGGTCGTTTTGGGTTAAATTGTCGCCTGGGGAGGGGTGCGAGGGAGACTTGATGAAAAGGAAATCTGTATTCTTAGAGGGATTTTTTTTTTTTTTTTTTTTAATTATAATTTTTTTTTTTTTTTTTTTTTTTACAATGTCCAGTTCCGTTCTATAAGCCTTGATCACCTTCCAGCTTGTCCCATTTTTTTTTTCCTTCATGGAATATACAGCAGCTCCCATTTTTTTAAATCTATATTTTAAATTTTTATTGAAATTTAAAGAGTCCCGTAACGCTTTGCGCACCAGAGGAGTATACAATGCATTACTTCGCAATTCACCACACACCTCTCTGGCATTCAAATGGTTAAAAACAGTTTTTATTTATTTATAAAGGTTTCTATGTCATTCTTTGAAATGTTTTCTAAAGTCTTTATATATATATATTTATATATATATGTACATATATATTCTGTTTGTTCGTTCTCTCGTTGAAAGTTCCAAACCGGTTCCACAGTGAAGAGATTTGCAAAGGGACACGTGTCGGACTGTGGTCAGTCAGATGGACCCCTTCACCCGCTCTCTCTCTCTCTCTCAGCATCACTGCTAGGAGACCTGCTAGAGGTGAATATGTGAACTTCAACTGCTCAATGCCATTGTGTCAATGACCTGCTCCAGTTTACTTCTTAGTCGTTGCCTTCTTGCTTGCTCGTCCTTTTCCAACGCAGTCAAAATCTACAAAGAAAAATGGATTTGTAAAAATGTAGCAGAGATAATAAATTGGTACAGAATTTGATGTCAGAGGGGGATCACATCTGTGCATGAGGATTTGTGTTAATCTCAGGCACTTATAGGCAAGGCACCCTAAGTGCCCCTAACTCCACCAATGCCCCCCCATTTAGCACATGATCCCCAGCCGTTTGCACTGATGCTTAGCATACAGAATACAAATGGCTTAGAATAGGGATAGTCAGTTGTTGGACCCACATACTCTGGGGACTAATACTACACGTCATTGCTTATTTGGGGTTAAAGCTGATGGAATGGTATCCTACCAAAATGGAACTGCTAGGTTCTCCCTACACTGATCCCACTCACACACAGCCCCTGCAATCACGCCAATGAGGCATCACAGTCATGCGTGCTCCTCTGCAATCAGCTTCTGCTGCATGTAAAGAAAACGCTCCTTAGATGCAGCAGAAAGCAGGGGAAAAAAGTCTACCAAGCGTGACTGTGATGCCCCATTGGCATGATTGCAGGGGTTGTGTGTGAGTAGGATCAGTGTAGGGAGAACGTAGCAGTGTCATTCCAACGATTAACCCTTTGAGTGCCTCGTCACAGCCCCTGCAATCAGGTCGATGGGGAATCACAGTATCGCTTTCTTAGGCATTTCGCCCTGGTCACGCAGATGAGATTCTTATGTTGCCATTTTCAACCTGCCGACATATTTAATGCTCCCCTGGGTTGGTCGCCAAATTAAGGAAGACATTTTGATAGTGAACCTGATGGAAGTTGTGATACAGTTGACTACCCCTGCTTTAGGAATTCCCTGCTTGTGCGCAGGTGAGATAATCAGAGACTTCATTAACCCTTTGAGTCCCAGAGGGGTATGCAACGCATTGCTTTGCAATGCATTGAGTACCCCTCTGGCACTCAAAAAGGTTAATGACAGTCTCTGATTATCTCACCTGCGCACAAGCAGGGAATTCCTAAAAACAGGACTTATTAGGCACCCCTAAGAAAGGGGTTGAGAACCACTGAATTACAATATAACCTGACCATTTCAAGGGAACACACCTAAACAAAATCACGGATATATAGTGACATATAATGTACTCCAAGCTGATGTCTGTATAATAATCATAAGTAGAAAATAAAAGCTTTATTTCATGTAGATCTTTAAAATCTAATCATAAACTTGCTGTAATGATGATTGTGTAAACTGTCCTGTTGGGTCTCTCGTTAATACTGTTTGCTCAAGTCAGTAATGAGTGATCAGATTGAAAACATTCATTTACAGAGCTTAGTATCCACCCAATCAATAACCGTTTTGCCCCAAACAGTGAAGCTGGTTTGCCCTAGTAATTGTGTCAGTTCTTCCTATTAAGGCCTGGATCCCATTGAAGTCGATTAACGTTTTGAGTTATAATTTTTTTCAGTAGATTTCAATGGGTCATTGTTACCAGTGAGAAAATATAAATGGCAATGAAATCTAGGCCTAAGTTAGCTACCGTGGAGCAAGCCCAAATTTATGATACAAGTACCACTGATGTAAATTGGGATTTTAAGCTCTTCAATGCCAAAGAACCCTTGTTCTGGAGGGGTTAAAATAACAAGCATTTGTATTTGTTCCCCAAGAATGTGGTTCTTATTAATTCAGCCTCCAAACTGGTAAAAAAAAGTTTAACATTATATTTAGCAACAGACAAGTTTGAGATCCCAGTTATTACTATAATGATAATTGTATTGGTAAATTAATGGGGCACTAATCAGAGCTGTGACAGCAGTTAAATGTCAAGGTGGGGGAAGTGATAGCTTATTATGTGCCGGGGTGGGGGGGGGCGAGGGAGACACAAACAATGATGGTATATTTTTATACGGTCCTCATTGCGCAGAACCTAGAAACATAGGGTCATAAGCACAAAACAAGAGGAGCAATTCTAGAGGAACGCAACTGGGGAGAAAAGAAAAAAATGAAGTTGTGAGACAATGCTCTCACTCAAAGTGTTAACCATTGTTCCTAAAGTTGTGCGTCTAGTATTCACCCTTAAGGACCCATGATGTGCCAGGACAGTCACAGGTAAATGTGCCATAAGGACCCATGATGGCGCTGGCACGACGTGGAACTCAGGACTCCCCCGCGTGACTGCACGCCGTTCGGGAAAGCCCTGAATCGTTCCCTGCAAAAATTGAAAAAAAAAATGCCCCATGGTCCTTAGCCCTTTGAGTGCCAGAGAGGTACGTGTACCTTTCTGGCACTCAAAAGGTTAACTACGGCGTGGCTGGTTCTTAAGGGATGCATAAAGCTTTTTATGAGAACATTAGTTTCTTCTTTATGGTGCAGCATTGTTTTACAGAATCTGATATGAAGTACACAACTCTGTGATAAAAAGCGTTCATTTGCCTTATTTAGGAACAGAGGTTTGCAACCCGTGGCTCCCTAGCTCCTGCAAGATGGGAGAGTTTCACCCAACAACAAGGCATGACAGTTTTGGTTCATCCATTCTTGCATTAGAGGACTTAAGAAAAGATGGGAAAGGTTAAAAACACAGGCCATGTTTCATAGAAATGTGACCAGTGTCCTAAATCGTACAATTCTGATAACGGACTCTTTATCAGTAATGTCCAGGTATGTTCAATGAGTGCGCGCGAGTGTGTGAGAGAGCGAGTGCGCGCGAGTGTGTGAGAGAGCGAGTGCGCGCGAGTGTGTGAGAGAGCGAGTGCGCGCGAGTGTGTGAGAGAGCGAGTGCGCGCGAGTGTGTGAGAGAGCGAGTGCGCGCGAGTGTGTGAGAGAGCGAGTGCGCGCGAGTGTGTGAGAGAGCGAGTGCGCGCGAGTGTGTGAGAGAGCGAGTGCGCGCGAGTGTGTGAGAGAGCGAGTGCGCGCGAGTGTGAGAGAGCGAGTGCGCGCGAGTGTGAGAGCGAGTGCGCGCGAGTGTGAGAGAGCGAGTGCGCGCGAGTGTGAGAGCGAGTGCGCGCGAGTGTGAGAGAGCGAGTGCGCGCGAGAGTGTGAGAGAGCGAGTGCGCGCGAGAGTGTGAGAGCGAGTGCGCGCGAGAGTGTGAGAGAGCGAGTGCGCGCGAGAGTGTGAGAGAGCGAGTGCGCGCGAGAGTGTGAGAGAGCGAGTGCGCGCGAGAGTGTGAGAGAGCGAGTGCGCGCGAGAGTGTGAGAGAGCAAGTGCGCGCGAGAGTGTGAGAGAGCGAGTGCGCGCGAGAGTGTGAGAGAGCGAGTGCGCGCGAGAGTGTGAGAGAGCGAGTGCGCGCGAGAGTGTGAGAGAGCGAGTGCGCGCGAGAGTGTGAGAGAGCGAGTGCGCGAGAGAGTGTGAGAGAGCGAGTGCGCGCGTGGGTGTGAGAGCGAGTGCGCGCGTGGGTGTGAGAGAGCGAGTGCGCGCGCGGGTGTGAGAGAGCGAGTGACCGCGCGGGTGTGAGAGAGCGAGTGACCGCGCGGGTGTGAGAGAGCGAGTGACCGCGCGGGTGTGAGAGAGCGAGTGCGCGCGCGGGTGTGACAGCAAGTGCGCGTGAGAGTGTGTTTTTCCTTATATTTTCCCTCTACTCCCTGTTTCGGTGAGTGGCCAGTAAAATAGAGGAGAGAGTGTGACACGCATGTTCTTATGATCCTTTATAGAATCAGTAGAAGCTTTTTAAATACTGTAGGTAGAGGGCCCTCTCCTCAGTTAAAGTGGAAGGAAGAGAAAAACATGTTGGTCAAAGTACAAGAAATGAAAGATAATGTATTCATATGTACAATTAAATCATCAAGAGTTTAAATAAAACATTATTTCAACAGTCCATAATAAATCATTTTTTTTTTTTTTTTTTTTTTTTTTTTAAACAATACATGAAAATAAAATTTCTCAGTCCCCTTTCCCCCACTCGGTGCTGCCTATTGCTTGAGCACCTCGTACCCAAGTTTGCCCATACCTCGTCTCTGTACTTGGTGATATACGAGTAGATCTCATGCAGGGCACTCATGCTGTTGAACTGGCTCAGGTGTAACCTCGACTGCTCGGCCAGGTATGCGCTCATATCCTGGTCACTAATAACCGGCATTTTGGCAATGTCTGAGTAATACCTGCAAATCAAGGACGACATAATGAGCTCTCTGCGATTCACATAGAGAGGGGGAAGAATCATGTGGTTACTTCCAAAATACATTCAATACAAATGAGAAAAACCTATGATTAAGATAAGGGAAAAACCTGTCAAGAGGGGCAGGGTTTTCATTGTTTTCATAGGAAGAAGATTGTCCCCTTCTGTTATGTCTGGTCTATGGACTGCATTGCACATCTGAGAAGAGATGGCTTACACTAGGTAAAAGGGGCGGGAGGGGAAACTTTTCTTTTGAATATCTCTCAAACCATAAAGGTTTGAGAGATAAAACATATCGTTCTTCATGATTTTTTAATGCCTACAAAATAAAATAAAGATAAAACGAAGTACTACTATCCCTTTAAAGTGATTTTTAACAGCATGAGAGAGAAGCTTGTTCTCAAAGAGAAGTAATTAGCATACTGTGCCAGGAATTGGCATAATGTGCCATGCTCAAGCACCAAAATATAAAGGTTATATATAGATTTTGTTTCTCGCTTAAAGAAACAAGTTGTCTTAAGGTGAAAAGTTTCCAATATTAAAAACAATAGGAAGTATCTTAAGCCTTTGAGTGCCAGAGGAGTATGCAAAGCATTTTGATTAGCAATGTGTTGGGTACCCCTCTGGCATGCAAAGGGTTAAGCTTCATTGTTTTCTGGACGAACATGGCCACTCACCTCTCTACCCAGCTCTTGTAGTTAGGTATGTCCTTGGCGTACAGTAGTTTGTTACTCGGGGAATCTTTGCCCAGTTTATGCTCTGATGTTGAGCATGAATCCATGAAGGTCTGCGCCACCACAGAGAGGCAGGCGTCCGTGATGCTGTTCTTGTGAATGTCGAACACGAACTGTGGGTTCTTGATGACGTTGACCCAAAACCTCAGTGGCAAACTGGAAGGAGAAGAATCAGGAGGTGAGAATGAATACTAAACAGGAGTGAAAGCAATGAATGTAGCATTAATCCTATATAATAATGTGCAAAATTTGTTTTTGTCAGAAGCCGTCTTGTGTAGTAGAGATGGCTGCGAGCGCTGCAGTCATGCGCACTACAGACTGCCCGCTCCATGGCTGGTAACGGAGTGGGGCTCCGAATTCAGACCTTCAGTGTGCAGAAGGACTACGGTCTGAATTCGAAGCACTCCGCTCCATATCATCTGCAGCACGGGAAGTATCTACAGTGCATGGCTGCACCGCGGTAGCTGCTGGATGGCACTGTGGCCCGTGTACACGGGCTCTTCAACTAGTAAGATATAAATTGTGTAAATGTACACTTCACCCCAACATAAAGAGACACACAAACACACACACTATTGGGAGACATAGAGAAGAGCAATTGGGGAAGGAAGAATAAAACCCTTCCAATTTAAATAGGGATTTTAGCCCTTTGAATGCTAGAGGGGCTGGCTAGGGATGATGGGAGATGTAGTCCGCAATAAATTGAGATCATACAATTAACAATCCCTGTAATAAAGATAAACTTCACAGCCTGTTTGAAGGATGCCTATTTAAAGGGGGACTCTCACCTCTGTAAATGTTCTCCTAATCATGATGTTCCTTTTGAGGTCATTTGTAATCCTTCTCTTTTTTATTAATTTAATGCAGGATATCCCGAGATTTAACATGTTAAAAATGAGCCGGTGACGTCAGTTCAGGACAGCTCTGTACCGCAGCCTGTTAACCTTTGCCTGTTCCCCTCCCCAATTAGTGCCTGTTCCCACCTCCTTCGATGTCGGAGGGTTTCTCCATTTAAGCTGGAGTGCACTCTTGCTAATGAGACTGCTACAGCCCACATGGAGGAAGCCTCCTTCAGAGTAGGAGGTGAGAATAAAGTACTAATTGGGGAGGGGAACAGATTGACAGGCTGCGGTACAGAGCTATCCTTCAGTGAGCAGAAGGAAAAACCTGTCAAGGGGGGCAGTTTTCATTGTTCTCACAGTAAGAAGATTGTCCCTTGCTGTGAGCTGTCCAGTCCCAGGACCAGATTCCACATCTGAGGGGAAGTGGCTTACACTAGGTAAAAGGGGCAGGAGGGAGATACTTTATCATTCAATTACTCCTGAACTACAAGTCTGACAGTAGTGAAATAACACTCTCCATGGCCCAAATACTATGAAGATTCATCAGAGATGCTGTTTTTGCAAAACATCACTATCCCTTTAACCCTTTGAGTGCCAGAGGGGTATGCAACACATTGCACTGCAATGCTTTGCATATCCTTCTGGCACTCAAAGGGTTAAATAAATAAATAAAAAAAGCAGGTAACAAATAATAAGGCTATTGGTTAGCCTGGAGTTGTGGGCGGACCGGGAGATACCTTATAGCTGCAATTAAGGTTGAGTCCCATCCCTCACGTAGTCCCCCCTCCCTTTTTTTTTTTTTCCCCTCTCTCTTCCATTAGACCCTCTCATCAGGCCTTGGTTGCGGCGGCTAGGAGCACACTTTCAGCCTCTGTTACGGGTGTATCGTGAGGTCCGCCCACAAATTATGTCAAGAGGAACATTGTGAAGAGGAGAACATTTATTGAGGTGAGAGTCCCCCCTTTAAGTCTTCTGTCAAACAAATTAAAAACCACAAATTATTTAATCCCATGGACACTATGTCTCCAATGCATAGCAAAGGGATATCTCTGACATCCTCTATTAACATGGATGGCATTATGGAAATATTATGTAAAAATACCACCAAGTGCTCTGTTAAATCTCCTATAACTATCAAACCTCCAATTTTGAATAACAGACTGGTAAGCACTTCCTTGTTCCACCCTCTCTGTCTGTCAGACAGTTTATTTTAACAGAGAAAACAGATCAAGCACAATGGTACAGCCCTGGTTCATTAGCGTGAAGATACTAAGATCCCATATCTACAGATGAAAAACCCACAACAGAATTCATTTCTTTAACTGCTCCGAGAGCTGATAAATGTGCTGGTTTAAGAACCGTCACCAAGTGCTGTTTGTTGATCTGCAGAATCTTGTTGGATTGCTACGGGGGCTCTAATGGTGATCTTATCAGAACCTTTATCATATTCCGTGAGGCCCTTTTATTTTACACTCAGACAGTTTTCATCACCTGATCAGCCAAGCCGGGCGTTCGCACAAACAGAAAATACATTTACACTCGTATGTGAGAAACTGAGGATTTGACTCTTTCAGAGGACTTACAAATATAATTTCAGTGATGATCTGGGTGACTCGTAAGAGCTCCATGTTAAAGGGATAGTAATATCAGAAAAAAGCATTAACTATATGGTAGATACAATTAAAAGAGAGTACTTGCACTTATTCGTATCTCGCAAACCGCTATGGTTTGAGAGATATAGGAAAATAAAGTTCTCTGCTCCCTCCCTTTTCTGCTTGACGAGCTGTACAGCTGTCAGAAGCAGATTCTGGTCGCTTGACCAGATGTGGCTCTTCAGCAGCTCCGATGTAGCGATATCTAAAGATAAATTCTTCACTGGAATGGTCTACAACGTGTGCTTGCAAACCAGGCACACGTCGTAGACCGTTCCGATGAAGTATTTATTTTTAGGTATTGCTATGTCGGCACTGCTGAAGAGCCGCCACCTGATCCAGGAACCATAATCGGCTTCTGACAGCTGTACAACTCATCAAGCAGAAAGGGGAGGGACCAGAGAACAGTATTCTCCTATATCTGTCAAACCAAATAAGTGCAAATACTCTCTCTTAATTGTATATACCATATACTTAATACTTTTTTCTCACATTACTATCCCTTTAAATGATAAATCCCTGGAGTAATATTTGTGAAAACCGAGAGCACCATAGGGAACAGTTCAATATTTCCATTGATTAAAATGGTGCTTTACACCCCATGCAAATGACAGAGCGGTAAAAGCATTACTTCACAACGCATTGGAGACCTCTAGCACTCAATGAGTTAAAAAGCCTCATTTTTCTAACCCTTTGAATTCCTGAAGGATGCTTAACGAGTTGCTTTGCAAAGTGTTGCGTACCACTCTGGCACTCAAAGGGTTAATCCCAGCCTTCTCTAGGAGGTGCTGCATGGTCCCTTTAGGTACCAGAAGGGACTGACTGTGCAGGAGTGCAGATGTCTCTAAAGCGCTGTTGCCTGGCCGTCAGTCTCGGCAGAAGTAGGATTTCTGACTAACGTGGTAATTGGGCTGGATTATAGTACTATTGGTAAGCCAATCGCTAGATGGCTAATTATGTTATGTGTTATTTGGGGTGAAAATTCCTCTTTAAATCAGCAGGACCTTTAATTTCACGCCTATAAAGGATTTGTCTACGTTACAGTCAATTAAAAAAGGAAATACATATTTTTTTTTTCAAAGAATGCATATCTTCCAAATGTCAATAACAAAGTAAGGCCCATATTTATAAAAGCAAACTGGCGCTCTTCTGGAGTAACCTAAATGAACCATAGGGTACAAATAAAAATTCCTAGTAAATTAACCTGGGCTTTTAACCCCTTGAATGCTAGAGTGGTCTGAACTCGGGCAGTCAACGCAGAGCAATATGCACTTTTAGGAGGGATGGGAAAAACAAACGATGAGGGAGTATGCCTTTCTGTAAACAAGCTTTAAAGGGATAGTAAAGCCGCCTGAGAAGTATTAGCTGTACTGTAGATATAAAAGAAAGAGATTACTTGAGGTTAGTTATCTCTCTCAGACCGTTATAATTTGAGAGATATACGATGTTAAACTTACCCCTTCCCTCGACATGAGCTGGAAAGCCGTCAGAGCTAGATTTTGGTTGCGTGACCAGACGGCGGCTCTCCAGCAGAGCCGGGGTATCGCTAACCTAAAAATAAAGAGTTCATTGGAACGGTCTACAAAGTGTGCCTGGTTTGCAAGCACACTTTGTAGACCGTTCCAAAGAAGTATTTATTTTTAGGTAACGCTATTTCGGCTCTCCTGGAGAGCCTCCGTCTGGTCCCAGGACCAGGATATCATGCTGTCAGCTATACGGCCGACGTATGAGAAAGGAGCGGGAGGGGAGAACTTTATCCTCGTATATCTGTCAAATCATAAAGGTTTGAGAGATATGACTAACCTCAAGTAATCTCTTTTTTTTTTTTTTTTTTTTTTATATCTACAATACAGCTAATACTTCTCAGGCGACTTTACTATCCCCCTTTAACAGCTAGTGTAAGGAAAGATATTAATGAAGAGGTCAGTAGATTGAAATACAAAGTGGAGGTAAACATAATACAATGACACTGATAGGTGTTTGCTACAACTAGTACACAAACTAATAGTCTAGAAAGACCTAACACCCTCCTTCCAGTACTGTACAGTTCAAGAATAGATGTCTGTTAAATATCAGTATTGTCACGGAGCTGATCAATAAATAAATCAATCCATGTTTTTCCAATAGCTGACCAGGCTATAATTTACCATCCTTATCAATAATAATAATAAAAAAAGATAATGTGGCCCTCATGCTTATGGCTTTCTGATTCTGTTGCCGAAGATTGAAAAAAACGTGGATGCCTCTGTTATATACCATACCCGGACCACAGTTCTCTTACACACACTGCAAGGAAAAAGAGGAACCCTTCGAGTGCCACAATGGTGTGGAATGCACTACACTGTATATCAGTCAAGGGCCTATACGGCACAAATATACATTTCCCTTGCTAATTGCCAGCGGTTACTGAACCATACAAAAGCAATTTGTCTGCCACATTACAAATGTCATATGAGGGGACGCCTCGCAAGCCTGGAACAGTCAGAACGCTGGAGAAACTCAATCGTGTGACCAGAGTAATAGAAGGAAGGGGGGGGGGCAGAATCTGCATGGAGGAGGAGAGATTCTGCTGGAGCACAGACCTGGGTTAGTTTAAAGGAGACCCAACACCTAATAATTAATCCCTTCCACACTTATCTTACACTATGACCATTAAAACTAATGACCCCTATGAATATCACCCTTTTAGGAGAAAGCATCTTCAATTCAGCCTGGGACAACAGCTCTGCGCAGGTGAACATGACGGTTGCTGGCACCTGTTCTCCTGTAGCAGGCAGAGTGCATAAGCCTGCATAATCCTTAATCCTTTGAGTGCTTTGCAATGCGTTGGATGCCCCTCTGGCACTCAAAGGGTTAAGACCAGGGAGGGGTACATTACAAAACAATGCACTGCACACACCCCTACTGGTCCTTATAGGATTAAGATTACCATGTACAGTGGGTAAGATTTTACACTCTAAGGACCTTTTTGCAACTGTCATGTCCGCCTCCGTGCACCATGTTCAGTATTGAAGTTACTTCTTAAAGGGATAGTAATGTTTCACAAAAACAGTAGCTCCAGTTAATCTTCATAGAATTTGGGACATGGAGAGTGTTATTTCAGTACTGTCAGAGTTGTAGTACAAGAGCAATTGAATGATAAAGTATCCCCCTCCCGCCCCTTTTACTGATGTAACACTGCTCACCTCAGAGCAGCAAGACTGTCTGGATGGGTCGCAGAGAGGGACAATCTTCAGTGAGCAGAAGGAAAAACCCGAAACACCTGTCAAGGGGGCAGGGTTTTCCTTATGATCACAGTAAGAAGATTGTCCCTTGCTGCGAACTGTCTGGTCAAGAGACCAGATTCCACATCTGAGGGGAGGTGGTTTACTCTAGGTAAAAGGGAAGGGAGGGGATACTTTATCATTCAATTACTCTTGTACTACCACTCTGACAGTAATGAAGTAACTCTCCATGGCCCAAATACTATGAAGATTAATTGGAACTAATTTTATTTTGAAACATTACCATCCCTTTAAAGGCACAAGAGCAACATTCATGGGGGACATTAGGATTTCCTGACCATAATAAAGTAAATGGGGGATGTTATTATTAAGAAGTGTTACTTCCCCTTTAAGGAGAGTACAAGTGCCAGGACCGTCATTGGTCCTTAAGGGGTTAAGTGATTAATGCAACTATGCTTTAAAAACATAGAGCAAAACAAACAGCGAGTATGACTGCATTTGTCATTCTTAATATGGATAGAAAGCAATCGTGCTCCTAAAAAAAATGGAATGTCTTATAAACAATTTTTGTTTAATTTATGGGGGATGATCACATTGCTAGTACATCTGCCATTGCTTCGAGAATTAGCAATGCTAATAAATATTTGCATTGTGTCTAAGGACAGTTAGCAACGCTAATAAAATGTTTCAGGACATCTAGAGCTGCATGCATTTCTATGCCAGTTATTTTAGATGCAACGCCATTTTTTTAAGCTCGAAGGGCAACTTTAACCACCTATAAAGTAATCATTTTATTTCTGTGTCCCCAATACAGGTTGTATTCATTTTTTTTTTTCCCTAAAACTGTAATGTCAGTGATATAAGTGTTACCACATGATGTCACTGCTTGCAGTGCCGCGGTACAGCTCTGTACCACACGGCTGTTAATCTTCTCCTCCCCCGTTGTGCCTTGTTCCCTCCTCCTTGTACGACGATGAAATCTACATGTGTCCTTGCCAACAGGGAACAAGACACAACAGAGGAGGAAAAGATTAACAGCTGTGCGGTACAAAGCAGTACCGAGGCGAAGCAAGCAGTAACGTCACGTACTAACACTTTCTATGCTTATATCTCACTGAAATTACCGTTTTAGAAAAAAAGGAATTTAAGCTGTATTGAGGACACAGAATAAAATGATGATTACTTTATATGAAGTGAGAGCTGACCTTTAACAAAAGAACGAGTGGCGTTAAAAGTGCCATTGTGCCCTGGTTAAGAAGCACTGTACTAATGGGTCTACAATTACTGGAGGAAACAGATCACTGCTGTGCATTTCTATCAGTGTTTATGAAAAACAAATTATAACATGCACATAGAGTAGAACTGCAGAACTACAGGTCGCATCATTTTCTGCCAGTGTTTGCCCACTGCTGACATATAGCCATTAAGTGTGTTTACCAGTTACTCTTCCACGTGTGTCGCACGTCATAGTCGTTGATCGAATGCTTGTCTGCCTGCTCATCTAAGAAGTCGAACATATACTTGATGGCGAGAGGGAGCGCGCTGCCGCGGTGTGCCGTGCTAAAGATTGTCTCAAATAAGTCATCCACAAACTTCTGCAGGGTGCCCTGGAGAAAGAATTCATGCACAGTGTGAAATGAGGGCATTTGGAGACGCACAACAGCACATACAACACAGCTGCAACCAGAGAGGAAAATGTACAGCCGTATTTAACCCTCTGAGTGCCAACCTCTCTGGTACTCAAAGGGTTAAAGTTAATGAAGCCAATAGGACTAACTGGTTCTTATAGGGATAGTAAACCCCCCAAAAATCTAAGCCAAATGATAGGAATAATAAAAAAATACTTACTGCCAAACTGTTATGGTTTGAGAGATATAAGACAAGAAAGACCTCCGCTCCCTCCCCTTTCTGCCTCATGAGCTGTAAAGCTGTCAGAGGCAGAATCCGGTCGCCCGACTGTAGGCGGCTCTTCGGGAGCGCTGTCATCGGGATATCTAACTATAATTACTTCATCGGTATGGTCCATGTGTGCCTGACTTGCAAGCACACGTTGTAGACCATTCCGATGAAGTAATTATAGTTATATACCTCGATGACAGCACTCCTGAAGAGCCATCGTCTGGTCCTGGAAGCAGGATCTCATGACGTCCGCAATACAGCGGACACATGAGAAGGGGAGGGCGTGGAGGTCTTTATTTTCTTACATCTCTCAAACCATAACTGTTTGAGAGATGGGAATGAGGGAGTTAAGTATGCTTTTATTATTCTTATCATTTGGCTTTCAGTTTTTTTGGGGGGTGTACTATCCCTTTAAAGGAACACTAACAATTCCTGAAAACCACCCACCTCTTCCTACGGCCAGAAAATCTGACCACTATTAAGTCTGTTCTGCCATTGTTCAAGCGATAATATCTTCCGTCAGTCCTTGATGTTATGTCCATGGAGGCAGATTGACAGTTGCCAACTGTTTTTTTTTTTTTTTTTCCGAAACTGAAGCAGGCATGAATGTTCTTAACTCTTTCAGAACCAAAGGTTTGTACAACAAATTGCGAAGGAAGATATTTTACTGCCATGATCCTTAAGGGGCTAATATTACCATGTGCAGTTATTGGGGATTGAGCTCCTGCTAGCAACTGGCACAGTTGTCTCCATGATATCAAGGTCTGATTGAAAATGGCTGATTGAAAAGTCACTTTACGCACACACACAGAAGTTCAATGTGACCTCCAAAAAGACACACATTAGAGGACGTTCTCCTGTCTAGGTAAATCCTTCTGTTAAATATATCCTATCACCTTGAACTTCTATCTAAAAAAGGACTTGCATGAGTAATCCTCTCATGAATTCATTCTACCCCTCTGTTGGAAGCAGGTTTTAGCAGTGCTAGGTGGTGGATACAGATTGTTTTCTAGACATAAGAGTAATTCATTAAGCAGCTGTAGCTGACCAAGTCAGAGAACAAAGCTCTGCTCAGATTAGATTCCCCAACTACTAAACCACTAATCTCTAAAACGATTAACCTGTTTGGGATGCAAAAATGCACAAGATATAGGCAGTTTAAACAGATATATTTAATGCGACTTAAAACTGTGTATTAAAAAGGCCAACTATAAAACAAATTAAGAGCCACTTATTCCTAAAATATATAGGTCCATGTGTCTAAAGATAAAAGTATACCTAGCCAAGTGCTTCACAGGGAGTGAATAAATGGACCAATAAAGTTAAACTGAACATTGAACCCTTTAAATGCTTTTGCAACGCATGGAGACTTCTCTAGTGACCAACGTGTTCAAAGCACTTTTAACACTTTTGAGCGCCAAAGCAATGCGTTGCATACCCCTCTGGCACTCAAAAGGTTAAATCAACAGGGATGCTCGTCTCCACCCATGCTACACTTGGTTTGCTCCAGAATATTTCCTATTTCACTTTCTGCATCATCGTTTTAAAGGGACAGTAATACCGAATTTAAAGTTTATTTAGTATTGTAGGCTGTAAAAAAAAAAATATTAAGAACTATGTAAGTCTTATCTCTCAAACATTTATGATTTGAGAGATATTCACTACTAAAGTTCCCCCCTTCCGTGGCGTCAGCACTCTAGCTGACAGATTTGGATTCTGGTCCGCAGACCGACCATCGACTCTTCAGCAGAGCCGAAATCGCAATCTTTAAAAATAGATACTTCACTGGAACGGTCTACAAAGTGTGCTTACAAACGAGGCACACTTTGTAGACTGTTCCCGAGAAGTAGTTCTTTTTAAAGATCACGATCTCGGCTCTGCTGAAGAGCAGCCGGCCGGGCTGCGAACCAGAATCCAAGTATGTGAGCTAGATGGCAGACTTGACTGAAACAGCCAGGAAGAAGGGACTTTAGTTGTGAATATCTCTCAAACCATAAAGGTTTGAGAGATAAGCCTTACATAGTTCTTAATATTTTTTTAAAGCCTACGATACTAAATAAACTTTAAATTAGGTATTACTATCCCTTCAACTCCTTCCGATCTAGGGAGGTCTCAAAAGCATTGCTTTAAGAGGGTTAACTATTCAGATTTATTTGGATTAAGGGCTCATTTCATCTCACAAAGAGGTTGACTATGTAGTTCAAAGGACTGGAGCTGCCCCATATGTATGCAAATAGATACAAAATGTATGGATGTATGCAGGCTCTTAGGGAAAGTTCAATAGCCTTCTTTATAGTGTGGTGGGAACGTAATGACAGATCAGTTTTATCTCTCTTCACAGAAATAAAATGCATAAGAAAAACCACTCCAGTGGCAGGGGGGAATGAAATTCTGAATTTCCTCTGGGAACACAACAAATACAATGGGAATCCTTCAGAAACGCCTACATATTTTCTCCTGCAATTGCAGTAATATCTTTGATTTCCCTGCTGATTCCACTTAGAACATTAACAGGCCACCAGATTGATGCCATTAGGCGAAATATGTGGCCCTTAAGTCCAGCAAAGGGTCGTATATTTTAGTTAAACATTTAAGAGGTTGAGAAAAGTAGATTAAAAGGATAGTAATACTTAATATGTGCTGTTGCTACACCAGCCTATGAAAGTTTATGGTCAACTGACCAGAGATGTCCATACGATGGGTGTTGCAACAGCGCCACTGTACAATTTCAGGCGATTGATATACTGCACTTAAAAAATTCAGTTTGAGCTGCGATAACTTTGAATAGAACACTTCTCAGAAGTGGGAGTACCATTGTTTTACTCAGGCAGATAAACCTTACAAAATAATTTTAATATATTAAGTATTACTTTCCCTTTTTTAATCCCTCCAGTGCTAGAGAGGACTTATATAGGGTAGTTACCTGCCCTTTCCAGTGTATCAGACAACAGGCTGCAGGCAACAGGAGAAGCCCAAAGCCGCCCATTGCCCAACATGCCTTACAATTACAAGTTATTACACTGAGAGAGAGGTTATGCAGCGAGGAAGATTTGCTGAAGGTTCAGAGTCTACAAAAAACTCATCATGGGAGGAATTAATCTTTTCAATACCCATTAATATCCATAAGCGACTCATAAATACCGAAGTCTGTTAAATAAATATATATCCTGCTAACAGGGGCCTGGAAAAAAAAAAAATATGAGTGAATATATAAATAACGCAAGGGGATATTTACAGCTCCAACAATTAATGTGGATTTTCATAACCAAGTAACGACAACTGGGATTTTATTGGAGAGGTTATTATAAATTCTTCCTAATATGGCTATTACAAAACAATAGTGGTTAATTTGTGTCATAACCCATCGATTCTGACTGCACCTCCCCACTCCCTTTTGCTGATGTGGAGAAGCAGCTAAATTACTACGCCAATCACCGCCGTATCCCAGACACCCAGGGAAATACTTACTGCATTAGCAGACGTCTCAGGTACATTTCTGCTTTGTCAACAACCAAGATGCTAAAATTTGCTCTCTGGCTGTTTTCTTGGTGAGACGTATTTTTTTTTTTTTTTGTTTTTAATTGCTTATTTGGAGGCACAAAAGAGAATGTCTAGAAAAAGGGTAATTTATCTGGACGTTCAGCTGTTGGGGACTAAAACTTGCATCTCCCAACCAGCCTCTGTGAAGCAATGCTTTGTAGAACTATAGAATATAATTTAATAATTTTGTTTATTTTATTATTATTATTTTTATTATTGTCTCCTAGCACTCAAATGATTAACTCCTTAAGGACCCATGACGGTCCTGGCACATCATGGGTTGGACGAGTGATAAGGTACCATGATGTGCCAGAACCATCATGGATTTCAGGACTCCCAATGTGGCTGAACGCCGTTCTGGGAGTCCTGATTTGGATAGGATAAAAAAAAAAAATGCTCCCTGGTCCTTAAGTGCCGGCCGCGAGTGCGAGTGGCTGGTCCTTAATGGGTTAAAATCTGCATTTTAATCAATGAAATGGATGTGAAAGAATAAGTCAGAAATACTAAAGGACACAGAAAGGGCAATGGCTACGCACCTTGGTTGCCAGCAAACGAGTCAGGTAGATCTCTGACACCATCTTGCTTCCCCTGTCCCCCTCACGTTGGTCAAGGTGGTCATGATTCTTCACCAGATGCCATAGCTTCGTTCCGCTCTCCAGGTCAGGGGTGATCATCGGTGTACGGGACCGTAAGCTGTCTGGGCTAGAGGCTGTCCGTAACATGCTCTCTGTAGTAACAGGTCATTTCAAGGTCAGACAAGTGTTTGCTTACTGAGAAAATGCAAATTATGTTTCTTATGTGGACCTTCCCCCAATTAGCTGAACAGGAGTGGGAAAACCTGGGTTGCCTAGCTGTTGTTGGACTCTATCTGCTAGTGTGGGTGTATGTACTACTCTAGCCTACAGCTATAGTGAGTATAGATCATACAGTGGTGGTTTGATGACACTACAAAATTAGAGGATATTACACAAGGAGCGCCTTGTCCTTTGTCTTTTTTGTCTGCTGTTGGACTATAACCTCCGATATCAGGGCACATCTGAGAATACTGTGAATTATAGCCCAAAAACAGCTGGAATGTCATGACTAGTCACACACTTAAAGGACAACTGACCCTCCAAATAATAACCTCCCACGTCAGGATCATGCACTTTTCCACCCAACAACTCAAATTATTTCTAGGGCTTAACCCTCTGAGTGCAGGAAAGGCGTCCAATGCATTGCGCTGCAATGCACTAGCTACCTGACACTCAAAGGATTCATTTAAAAAAGCAATTCTGGACCAAACCAACTGCACCGAAGTTAAATGTTTGTTAATTTCTAGGTGGTGTTACCGTACATGTAAGGTCAGATCAGAAGGTTCCCACACAAAAACAAAAGGTTTTCAATCACGGGTCATATTACATCACGTTATTACAAATCCATATATACGTAAGTGTTGCATTATACACACACACAATATTATTTATATATATCTACAGATGTAAAGAACGAGGCAGCACCGATGGGACTTTGCGGAGAAAATGACTTATTTCAGTCTGTCTGTTGACGTGTCAGCCAGCACAGGAATCTTTCTCAAGACGTTTTGAGAGAGGTCCCTGTGTGAACAGAAACATAGATTGTGACATAAAAGTAATTTATCCACATAGTCCCACAGATGCTACCCCCTTCTTTACACCTAAATGTGTCCTTTTTAGCGATTGTGCACCTGCGCATTTACCACTAACAGAGCAGGTTCTTTCAGGTGCATCAATATTGCTTATACAAAAGTGCACAATTTGAGGCCTAGTGCTAGTCACCTATCAGTTTTGATCAAGTCCAGTAGAACAGAATATTTGACAACAATTCTCAGGTTCAGAGACAAAAAACGAAGGCCATCCAATGTTCAGCCAATGGCTTGATGGGGGATAATGGGAATTGTGGTCCTGAACAACTTGAGTCTCAGCTTGCCTACCCCCTCTACTAGCTAATTAAATATAAAAAAAAAAAAAAAAAAAAAAAGTTTGTCAGAAATCTCCAGCAGTCTGTATGTAGGGTTTAGGTGGGCTAAATGTGATCTACAAGCTGTATATTGGTCACCCATGGATTTAAAGGGATAGTAACTTTCATAATAAAAGCAGCTCCAATTAATCTTCATAGTATTTGGGCCATGGAGAGTGTTATTTCAGTACTGTCAGAGTTGTAGTTCAAGAGTAATTGAATGATACATTTTCCACCTCCCGCCCCTTTTACCTAGTGTAAGCCGCTTCGCCTCAGATGTGGAATTTGGTCTCTTGACCGAACAGGTCACAGCAAGGGACAATCTTCTTACTTTGAGAACAATGAAAACCCTGTTCCCCTGACAGGTTTTTCAGGAGCTGTCTCTCTCTGAGATCCATCCAAACAGGTGAGGTGAGCAGTGTTACATCAGTAAAAGGGACGGGAGGGGGATATTTTATCATTCAGTTACTCTTGAATTACAACTCTGACAGTATTGAAAATACTATGAAGATTAATTGGAGCTGCTTTTCTTGTAAAACATTACTATCCCTTTAACCCTTTGAGTGCCACTCAATGTGTGGCGTACCCCTCTGGCACTCAAAGGGTTAACTATATGTGAAAGAACATAGCACGTTTTTCATGTAATTTGTTTCCCTTTCATACTATATAATTATTTGAATGATAAATTAACAAGGAAAAGGTAATCATCATTGCCCATAAATACATGTTAGAAAGGAATCACTCAGTTCTGTGTTCTCTTGTGCTTCCTCATCAGATACAAACCTTCAAAGGCACAGCTTCCAAAGCGCTAGAGCCGTTTAATGAACATTTCCCAACAGCTTTACAGAATAATGTTTCATTTCTATGCAGAATTTTTTTTTTTTTTTTTTTTTTTAAACGACACCTACAATGCAAATTGAGAAGCTGTAGGCAACAGCTCGCTCCACGGCTGACATTTCAAAGCCAATTATGTGTGATAATTAATTTTAGCATCGCTATCAATTCCCTTTGATTTCACATAGGTTTTGCTGCTTTAATTAGTAAACGGAGAATATTTGCTTGACCTACAGACAGTCCTTTATTAGAAATAAACAACAGATAGAAACAAATGTCTTGACCCTCACTGAACAGAAAAACCAAAGACAAAGTGCTATTAGGGCCTTTCATGTGGGAAGCATCTATATATCATCTGTGTTTTGGCTAGGTCGGCCATTATGAAAAGGTAGGCTATGGTGCCTGGTATGAATGCACCAGAGATCAGCAACTGCAATTTTACTTCATTCACACAGGGAACAGAGGATGCAACAGGGCAGATCTGCACAGTGGTCTATGGAACACCAAAAGAAACTTCACACAGCAAACAACTATGGAAGCTACGCTTATCATAATCATCACAATCTCCAATGAAGAGCCAATTCATGTGGGTGTCTGACACTAATACTCATTTGGTGCTCACATGGACCAGCCATCTCCTGCAACAAGATTCCCCGGGGAGTGAAGAATAAGGTGAGTTTAGTACCCTTAAAGGGATAGTATTACTTCAAAATTACTATCCCTCATATTGTAGTCCTTAACAAACAGAGTTAAATGACACCAGCGGCATCTCTCAGACCTTTATGGTTTAAGAGATAGCCGCTTTCAAAGTTTCCTCTCCCCTGCTGTCAGCGTTCTGCTGCCAGCAGGGGAATCCGGTCCCGGGACAGGCGGAGGCTCTTCAGCAGAGCCGATATCTCATTATTGAAGGAAAAATGATTAATTGAAATAGTCTTCTACCAAGCACACGTATAAGACTGTTTCAGTGAATCATTTTTCCTTCCATAACGAGATATCGGCTCTGTTTAAGAGCCTCCGCTTGTCCCGGGACCGGATTCCCCTGCTGGCAGCAGAACGCTGACAGCAGGGGAGAGGAAACTTTGAAAGCGGCTATCTCTTAAACCATAAAGGTCTGAGAGATGCCGCTGGTGTCATTTAACTCAGTTTATTAAGGGCTACAATATGAGGGATAGTACTTTTGAAGTAATACTATCCCTTTAACAATGCAGGTTTTGGGGAGATCTCAAAATGTGCCAAGGTGACCTTAACAGAATGAATGACCCATTAATTATACATCTGCAATCAGGCAAGGATAACCTAAAAAAAAAAAACTTCACGGTTAGGGCTACCGAAGGACTGTGGCTGAAAAATTCTGTTATGGAACACTGGTGATAGAAATGTAGCAGAAGGCTGTTATGTTTCTGTTGTCCATGTGAGTGAAATTGGGATCTGAAGCTACAAAGGAAAAGACCAGCACAAGCTACTAGGTGACTATAGCTGGGTAATTATAACTGAAATAGTTTGTGCACTCTGGGAAAGACAATGAACTATGCACACACTAGGGATAACGAGGAAATCCCTAAAAGAGAGACCCATTGTTGAGGCACACAAACCAGAAAAAATTATTTTTGAATCAAAAATAGAAAAATTCTTTACTCATAATAAACCAAAAAATATACAAACATACTTAAAAACTCTATACATCACAACAGTACAGGGGGACCAGCAATGTAATACAAAGTAATACAAATGTCAAAAGACCAAACGGTATGATGATCTAACCATCACACATCCAGCGCAACAGAATACAGTGCCTATAAGAATAGACAATCAAATTGTGCTGAATAGCAAACACTAACAATAAAGTGCAAGAGCAAATATAAACAGAATAAAATAATATTTAGCAGCTAAAGTTGCATCCAAAGAGACACCAATACCCAAAATGGGAAATGAACAGCCCGATTGCCATAGTTAAAGGAACAGTAATGTCCCAAAAAAAAAAGATGTCCAGTTTTGTAGCCTTTATAAAAAAAAAATCAATATGCTGTAAACCCGATCTCTCAAACTGCTATGGTTGGAGAGATATAGGGATTCAAAGTTCCCCCTCTCTCCCTTTCTCCCGACGTCAACGTCTAGCTGATAGCAGGAGATCCTGGTCAGGGGACTAGCAGGCGGCTCTGCAGCAGAGCCGACATTGCGTTATCTATTAAGAATTCATTCACTGGAAATGTCTACAAAGTGTGCTTGCAAACCAGGCACACTTTGTTGACCTTTCAAGTGAATTAATTCTTTATAGATAACGCAATGTCGGCTCTGCTGCAGAGCCTCGAGTCGTACAACTTGATTCTATTGCTGTCAGCTTTACAGAGGACGTCAGGAGAAGGGAAGGGAGGGGGGAACTTTGAGTGCCTATATCTCTCGAACCATAGCGGTTTGAGAGATAGGGTTTGAAGTCTACAAAACTGGATATATTTTTTTTGGGACATTGCTTTCCCTTTAATGGTCACCCCTCTACAGACCACAATCCCAACGTGTATCGCCGGAATGCTTCACAAGTAGATGTCAAATTGGGATCTTAAAATGACCATTGCTCACAACTGGTGTTCTACAATGTACAACAAAACAGATTTCCTACTGCTAGGTGGGAATTAGGAGTAGAGGGATGAGTTAGAAAAAGGACTTAGAAAAGCACTGGTCAATCTATGGCTCTCCAGCATTTTTTTATCTACAACCCACATCATCCGGCCAATGGTCATCTGAGAATGATGGGAGTTGCAGTCCAAAAACTGTTGAAAACGATAAACTGTTGCAATGGTAGGATGAATGACAAAAAACGGAAAGTGAAAAGATGGACAATTAAAGAATGGTCATAAAGAAAATGGTTCCTGCACTCACCGTATCGGCTTAAAGACTTTGTAAACGTTGACGAGTTTGAGATGTTGTAGGCGGAGTTCTGCTTGGGTACAAGCGCAACTGAAGATCCGTCCGTCACCTGCAACACACCATAATATGCACTGATACAATCTGGTCATCAGAAGAATGTTAACTCTAAAGAACAATAAACTATCACTTCTCTTAGGTTAGGCAGAAAATGTTGATGGCTGACATGAATCATTTCTGCATGGACTGGCTCTCCAGCATTAACTCTTTGCTTGCCAGAGGTGGTGTGTGTGTGTGTGTGTGTCTGTGCATGTGTGTGTGTGTGTCTGTGTGTAACACACCCCACTGGCTCTGAAGGATTAAAAGCACTTGCTGCAACTTCTGCTCTGTTCACAGACATTCCATATACCTGATAATGGGCTAGAGTGTTGAGTCGTTTCCAGTCGTTGTCTATTTTTGTTGTCACGTCCTCATCTTGTAGTATAATCCTTGCCATCCTACCCTGCCTCCACTCTGAGAGAAGAGAATGAAAGGGTGAGACTTCAAAGAGAATGAATGAATGAACGAATGAATGAAGGGTGGTCAGTGGTAGGTCACCAGAATGCATTGTGCTGCAAATCCAATCATCCTCAGCTGGCTTCCGGCCAAATGAGGATGACTGAGATTGCAGCCCATCAACAGCTGGAGAGGAGTACATTTCCCACCTCTGCTACTGACCAGAGCACCAAAGTGCGCCAAATTAATTTCACAGTAACGTGTTGTACAGGGTTAACAGAAAAGTAATGTTTTACTTAATATTCTATAAAGAAATAATTTTTAAAAATAGTATGCTACACGTGGGTAAAATGTCATTGTTATTTATATTGCTCTGGATGTTCAAGTCTGACCTTCCTTGGTAGCTGTTTTTTTAATCTCTTTGTTAAATGAATACTATTACCACAAGCAGAGACCTGCACAATCATAAATCAGGGCACACACTGCACCTGTAGTACAAGGTGGAAGGCAACCTTTCGTTTAGTGCAGTATAGCTAGTTGCCACCCAGATTATCTGGGGAAGGAGCGTTGCGTGATGTATTGCAATCCTGTTTCAGGGCACCTTTGTATATTAAGGATTTAGAAATATTTGGGTCAAGGTGATACTATTTTAAAATGGAACGCCATAATTCTAATAATAACCTCACTTATGTTTCTATGACACAAATAATACTAGTGACATTTATGAATTCTACAGTTTCCCTTTTGTTCGAGAGACAGTCTGTTTAATTAAAACTAGATGTCAGACAACAACTACTACTACTACTACTACTACTACTACTACTACTACTACTACTGTTCAGCACTCTTTGCCTGCTAGAACTTTACCAGGTGCCCCGTGGTCCTGCTGGCAGCTTTAATGTCCGCCTCTACGGACATGACATTCAAGTCTGATTGAAGAGGTGCTCTCTTAACCCTATAAGTGCCAGAGGGGTTGCGTTGGATACCTCTCTGGCATTCAAAGGATTAAACCACAATTTACTGCAGCCTTTCGGATTTACAGGTCCTAGTAGGTCAAGTGGAGGGTTAATTATTAGATAGTAATGATGTTCCTTTAAAAAGAAATCATTTGAAAGGTTTGCCAACGGTTAAAAAAAAATATCCATAGTACAAAATGTTCTTACCGAGGTCCATGTCTCCCGCTTTGGGCCTCTGGGAGTACGGGACACCCTTATACACCGCGTCCAGCAGCTTCTCCTTCACTTGCGTAATGGTGTCACAATTTAGCACTTTCACCGGGATTTCGGGCGCATTCTCATTTTCGGGGTTCACGCAATTCAATGTCTGTGAAAATAAATGAATTGTGACACTCTGATCTCCAAGCCAACAACAGAAACCTAGAACAGGCTGAGAGATTGCGCAACCGGTAATCAAATAAAGTTTTCTATATTTCAAGGTTTTTGTTTTTTTTTTTCCCCAATACACATTCCCAGAGGAAGCGAGAACCAGGTGCTGTCTTCTATGAATGTGTACTTAATCACTTGGCAGCAGAAGAACAACACTGAGTATCAGTATATGTGTTACACGCATTTCACTGCACAACGTACCACTGACCGGACTATAAGCGATGACCTTAAAGGGACACTAATGTCCCATGAAATTTTTTTTGTACAGTTAAAATAAATAAATAAATAATGTGGCACAAATCCCATCTCTCAGACCTTTACTGTTTGAGAGATATTCACATCTAAATTCCCCCCCCCCTTCTCCTGATGTCAGCATTCTACTGACAGCAGGAGATCCCCGTCCGGGGACCAGCCGGCAGCTCTACTGCAGAGCCGAAATAGCAATATTGGAAAATAATTACTTCATTGGAAAGGTCTACAAAGTGTGCCTGTTTTGCAAGCACACTTTGTAGACCGTTCCAATGAAGTAGTTCTGTTTAAATAACGCAATTTCAGCTCTGCTGCAGAGCCTCCTCGAGTCAGCCGACTCGAATCACCTGCTGTCAGCTTTACTGCTGACATCAGGAGAGAGGGGGGAACTTTAGATGTGAATATCTCTCAAACCATAAAGGTTTGAGAGATAGGATTTGTGCCGTGATTGGCCAGATTTGATTATCAAGCTTGTTAAAAAGATAAAAACCTAAAGCAGGTAATTGTTTTGTAACTAAAAGCCTTTTTTTCTTCTTTTCACTGAGAAGCTGCTTATATGGCTTTTCCTCAACTACAAAACACATTGTGTTCATCCTATGTCTCTATGTATCCTTGGTATTAGGGCTTATGCTCCTAAGATAGAAAATGTATAAATGTTTGCTCAAACCACATGATATTTAAAGAGGTACAATTCAATTTTAGGTGATAGTCTATTTAAAGGGGATGTATCATCATATAACATTTTTTTTTACCATAGCTTTTGTTAATAAAGTAGTAATAGGAATTTTTTTTTTTTCTTTTTTTTTTTTTTTTTTTAAGTTAAGCACTTTAAAATATATCTTCTGTGCTGTGCACTTCTGCATTATGTGCACAGCACAACTCTTCTCCTCCCTTCCAGCTGCCCCAGGGAGTGTGTTCTCGCTTCCCTTCAGTGTGCAGTGAATGGCTTCTATTGTTATATCAAGCTCCGGTTAGCATTATACTGAGGTTGCAACCTCAGTATAATGCTAACCGGAGCTTGATATAACAATAGAAGCCATTCACAGCACAACGAAGGGAAGCGTGAACGCGCTCCCTGGTGCAGCTGGGAGGGAGGTGGGAGGAGAATTAGGCAGTCAAGAATAGCTTTGCCAAAGAATCAGCGTGGTACATTATGCTGATCAGCAAAGCGTGAAGAAGCAATATCTTTTAAAGGGATAGTAATGGTTAATTTTAAGTTGATTTAATATTGTAGACATTAAAAAAGATTAACATTGATGTAAGTCCGTAAAGGTTTGAGAGATAAAACTTGCTAAAGTTACCTTTTCCTGTCTGTTTCACTCAAGTCTGCCATCTAGCTGACAGCTGCAGATTCCTGTCATTTGACCAGACAGAGGCTCTTCAGCAGAGCTGAAATCACACTATTTAGAAATAAATACTTCAGTATACAAAGTGTGCTTGCAAGCCAGGCACACTTTGTAGACCGTTCCAAATTAAGTATTTATCTTTATATATCGTTATATCGATGCTGCTGAAGATCCACATCTGGTCAAGTGACCAGAATCTGCTTCTGACAGCTTTACAGCTCCTCAAGCAGAAAGGGGAGGGAGAGGAGAATTTTATTTTCCTATATCTCTCAAACCATAACGGTCTGAGAGATACGAATAAGTGCAAGTACTCTCTTTTCGTTGTATATACCATATAGTTAATACTTTTTTCGTACATTACTATCCCTTTAAAGTACTTATAAAAAAACAAACAAACAAAAAAAAAAAACAGCTTTCCTATTACCAAGGTGATACATCCCATTTAATGAAAGAACTCTTGTCTCTATGACAGTTGTGTTGGGCAACAAGTGAATTTACGCAATAGATTGAAGAATCCAGCCAGAGACGTGCAAGAGAAGGGGGCGCAAGGCGCAGTGACTGAACTTACTTGAGGCGAGCGGCAACATGTTTCATCGCTCAACCCAACGTCATCAGGACAAGGATTCTTCAATCCATTACATGGGCAAGGCAGATTAGTAAAACAAGAGAGAGGAAGAGAGAAAAAGACCAATGAAATACAAATGTCTCTCTGCTATACACCCTATGGCTCTACAGCAAAACTCGAAGGGTAGGAATGTAAATACAGAATCAAGCATCAATATAATGTGGGCTATAGCCCCACTCTATTGAACAATGACTGGGTCATGCCTGGCCTGACTGTGTTTAAAGGGAAATTATACCTAAATACTTGTTTTATTCAATTAAATATGGTGTGTGACCAAGATGTGTCAGTTCTATAGGTGTGTGATAATTTGTGAGCAAAAAGGTTTTGTTAATGCACAAGCGGCTAAGTGCTTCTTACTCCAGCTGATTGTACTGATGACTCATTCACACTGTGCCTCTCCTGTGCTGAATGAACAGCTCAGCCTCTCGCTCTACAGCTGTGACCGTTTGACAGTAGGGGAGCTTATTCATAGACGTGTGTGTTTAGCACAGGCTGGACATGGTGGTCAGAGACTTCACTCTAGTGGACTAGGAGTACAAATGCTAGCATTCAACTAAACGGAGGCTAAAGATGCATGAATGTCCAAAGGCTTGTTGAATGGAAGCGGAGAGTGAACGTTGCTTTTTGTGTCTTTTTAGTGGGTGGATCAGTGGGGAAGACACAAGACAACCTCATTCAAACAAATTACAGAAATGCCATTTACTGATAAATAAGCACACACCGAGAGAACTCAATGCTTCCAGCATCATATTTTACAGTTATTTAATGCAGGTATTTAATGGTGAATTGACCCTTTGCACCATATGGCGGTGAGCAAAATAACAGCCATTCCCTATTACAGACAATTTCCTAACTGTATTAAGTTCCTACTGACACATTTTTTGCCAGTTTCCCTAAGAGTATAAATCCATTATAATTAATTGGAGAGTTTGTAAATAGCCCAACATCAACTGTGGCAATACTTGGGAAAACTATTTTTGTATGTGAATTGCTGCATTCATGCCAGGTTTCACAAGAAATGTTTAACCCCATGATATACAGGCACAATTACTTATTCAAGTTTAAGGGAATTCCTCACTGTCATTTTAAAGGGATAGTAATACTTTATTATTACTATCCCCCATATTGTAGATATTTGTAAAATAATGTAATAGCCCCCAGGTTCATCTCTCAAACCTTTATGGTTTGAGAGATAACCAAAGGTAAAGTTCCCCCCTCTCTTCCCCAGCATTGTACTGACTGCAGGGATATCCTGCCTGTGTTTCATCATGTGGCTCTGCAGCAGAGCCGCGATTGCGTTAGTGACAAAGAATTATTTCACTGAAACAGTCTTCTACATGTGCTTGCAAACCAAGCACAAACTAATCACAAGTAGAAGACCGTTTCAGTTAAATAATTCTTCACTAACGCTATCTCGGCTCAGCTGCAGAGCCACAAGCCTGCCGTATGACAGACATCCCATGCAGTCAGTACAACGCTGACTTCATGGAAGGGGAGGGAGGGGGGAACTTTGCCTTCAGTTATCACTCAAACCATAAAGGTTTGAGAGATGAACCTGGGGGCTATTACATTATTTTACAAATATCTACAATATGGGGGATGGTAATAATAAAGCATTACTATCCCTTTAATTCAGACACACAATAAGTTCGCCTCCAACATGTTTTCTATAAAGCTGTTTGCAAGTGGCTGTTAAACTACTAGTCAACACTACAACTGTAAATCGCTGTGTACATGTATGGTGCTAAATAAATAAAGATACATACATGATATTGATATAGTGTATTCTAGGTCTGAGCAAGCTTCAGAATTCCAACTGCTGTGGACTACGACTTGTCATTCCTAGCCAGGCACTAGCTGGTTGGGTCTGTAGGATGGGAGTTGTAGAGCTAAAAAAAAGTTCCCTCCCCTTGGTGTAGTCACAGGCTGAATCTATTCATCTCAGTGCTTCAACAGAAACCTTACTTCACCTTATATAAACCTTTATTTGCAAGCAGACTCTTGTACGAGATTAAGCCCTTGGATACTAGATCCATCTGCAATGCATAGTGGAACAAACTAAACTTCTGAGACTGACTGAAAGTGTCTAAATCCATCTGGTGAGACACCTAAATCATGTACTCCAAAAGGGCACACTATAAGTTGTTACCTGATAGCTATGGGGTCTGAGTCCCGGTAGCTTGAGACTCTCCCATTATGTCTACATTTGCCCTGTAGATCTCTGGGAACTGCAGGGTTAGGTGATGTCAGTGTTTCACTTATGGGAGATTGTTATCCTCTACATTCAAGCCCACTGTCAGCTAGTTTGCCGACACTATGCTTCAGTGAAGTCATGAATGCCACAGAATTGTTTATGTCACCCAGTCATCCAGATCATGCAGATCTACAGGACAAGTGGAGAAAGAATGACTCTTTACTGACCTTTAATTCAAGATCAGGGATAGGTAACCTTTGGCTCTCCAGCTGTTGGAACGACAACTCCCATCAACCCCAACATGCCGTTGGTTCGTTGGGAATGGTGGCTGTTGCAGTACCCAGCAGCTGGAGTGCAAAATATTGCTTACTAGCGTAAAAGCCTGTGTACAGGGACCAAGGTCCGGGTGAGGTTAACCCTTTGAGTGCGAGAGGTGTACACAACGCATTGCTTTGCAATGCGTTGCGTACCCCTCTGGCACTCATAGGGTGAAGAGGTCGGTCCTGCTGCCAACACAGTCACACACTCTAGAGACTGCCTAAAGGCACAGAATGCTCCCAGCACAAAACTCCCAGCATTCCATGCTCCCAGCATTCCTTGCGTTCCGGCAGTCTCTCTACTGCACATGACAGCTTCTGACAAACATCCTAGCGAATTATTATATCCTTAAAATCTAGAACCATAAACCTTTGCTTGGAATGCGTGTGTGGACTGTTCCAAAGGAAGATAATTACAGTCTGTACTTTTTCTACTCACAGTTAAACACTTCGGTTGCCACTCTGGCCTCTACAGAGTACAATGCATTGAAGTTATTAAACTCTTGGATGCCAGAGATGTCTACAATCCATTGCTTTGCAATGATTTTGGAGATGCCTGTAGCATCTGATGGGTTAATAATTAGGAATCCTTATAAACTAACCAGCATCTTGTAGTCAATCTGTTGGCGAATGAGCTTGTCCTCACTCAGGGAGTAGCGGGCCTCTCCTGTGATGGCGTCAATGGGTCCCTTCTCCATCTGCTGCTTGATGGCACAGTACAACATGAACAGAGGCTCTCCAGCACATTCCTACAGCGGGACAAAAAAAGGTTCACAGAAAATTAGGCGTTAGAGGTTGTGCCAATAGGCAGTGACTTTCTCTAGGATGGGGGGAAAGAATCATGAGAGTAAATTAATCTTACTGACTAGATATCTGGACTCATTAGCTCTCATGTTTTAAATTGTATGCATAGCTATGTCTGGAAAATGCCCTAGTCCGCTGGTTCATATGTCCAGTCCTCAAATACTCCCCTACCCCCAGCGCCACTCCTTACAAATCATTTTCTAAGAAGAAAAACGAGTACAAACAAGAGATAAAAACGATGCCTAAGAGAGACCTCAGATGGATATGCCTGCTGTGCAGTATTGTGGGTGTGGCTAGCACAATCACAAACTCCGTGCACCAATCACGTACTAAGAGTTGATAGTGGCTGGTTTACATATTGTTGTAATACTCATTTTATTGGCCAGTTTATTTATGAGTGCAAATATCCCAAGGACTGGTCAGCTGATTTAACCTACTGGACAATAGAGAGGGTATCCGAACGTATTATGGAGGCCATGTAAAGTGAAGGGGAATGATTGCAGGTGGGGATAAGAGCACTTAGGATGTCTTCCCTAGGGGATCTTTAGATGTAAATCTAGCTGTATTGGCACATCAGGTGTCCGGTGCTTCTAGCAGTGACCCTGGTAACTGGGCGGGAGTTAACACCTTGTGTGCCAGCAGGCTGTCAAAAGCATTACTGTGCAATGAGATGGGTACCCCCTCTGGCAAACAAATGGTTAAATACATCCGGGCACCTGAAGCCTCTGCATGCCCTGCGCTCTCGGTACGCATTGACTTTGGTGCAAAAGTGCAAATGCTTCCCTGTCACCATATGCTGTTAGCATCTCGTTAGCATCTGCAGTAATTAAAGAGACAGCTGCTAACGGGCAAGAGCAGGCATACATCATCCCCAGACCTTCCGACAACGCGCTTGTCTTTGAAATTATGGTTCATTTGCAAACTTAGCTTCATTAATTCAGCTCAGGGAAGGGAAGGAGCGTGATCCGAGCGGGAGCAGACTGCGCTTGGCCAGGATATGGATTATTAATGGCATCTCAAGTAATACAGGCACTGCAGCGCTCTGATTGCCTGATTAACAGCCTGACGTTATTGGCACTTTACGGGTGGTGCAAATGAGCACTATTTTTAGTAAGACTATCGCTGACCCTTTAAAGACCGAATTGGGGGGGGGGGGGGGGGTGCAACACGCTGCTTTGACTACCAGTAAAGTACTCCATTAGATCAGGGGTTAATATTCACCTAATTGCTCCCATGATACCTCTCAGTTTTTTGTAAGGTTGGGTTATGCCTGCTCCACTTCCGCTTATAGTGACTGGCTTCTAGGGGGGCTGGGAAGGACAAACTTCTGAACTTCTCAAACCTCACAGCATTAGTGCGATTGTGTGGAGTGCGGACAGAATCTAAATTCAAGGCTGGAAAGCGCAGCAAAGTGCATAAGTACTACTTTATGGAAAGGGTTATCTTCGTGGAGTAGCGTCCTAGCAGAGGTGGTAGAGACTAATACTGTAAATTAGACTGATGGACCTCCAACAGAGGGGTCTACAACTCCATGTTAGCAGTTGAGGGATGATGGGAATTTTAGTCCCCAACTGCAGGAGATCCAACAACTGATTACCCAAACTGTAAGGGGTTTACAGGGAAAATAATACTTGAAATGTAAAATCTTCTCTTATCTAGAGTGCCATCTGAGCAAAGCACACATTTTAGACCATTACAATGAAGGGATTCCGTGTAAGTAACGAGATCCCGGCACTTCTCAAGCGTCTCCGTGTCGACCGACACGAATCTCCTGCTGACAGCTTTACAGCTGTCAGTAGGAGACAATAAACTTTAAATGCCTGTATCTCTTAAACCATAGCGGTTTGAGAGATCCGGTTTTTTGCATAGAGGGATAGAGTTACATTGTATCACTATCCCTGATTTGATGAGCTCTCTGGAAACCGCTCCAGAGGCCTCGCAGTCAGGAATCTGAATGGGTAAACAACTTTCACTTTAATGTGGAACTTTCACCTTAATTCAAGTGTGCATATTTGAAAACTGCTTTAAAAACTGCCTATATGTCATGTTATCCAAAAAAACAGAAAATGCACAGTTTAGGTGATATTCACACTTTTATTTCTGGGCAAAGTGAAAGTGATCATTTGCTGGTACAACAAAAAGCTTCATCAACATCATCATCATATGACACGTCACTGAAACCTTCATTAGCATATGACATCATTGAAAGGGCTTCATTAGCATATGACTATGTAACTGATGCTGCACAGTTACAACAATTAGCATACATTAGCATATGAAAGAGGTGTGAATATCCTGAAGTGTACATTTTCTGCCTTTTTGAGTGACATGGCACATAGGTGGTTTTTAATGCCGTTTTCAAATATGCCAACTTGAATTAAGGTGAAAGTGCCACTTTAAATGGGGATTTTAACCCTTTGAGTGCCAGAGGGGTACGGAACGCATTGCAAAGCAATGCGTTCCGTACCCCTCTGGCACTCAAAGGGTTAACCTCTTGAATGCCAGAGATCGTCAATGTACAGCACTTTTCATTTGTGCATATAGCCCAAAGAGCACCCCCTCCCCCATGAAAAAAGAACAGAATTCTATTACTTTAACCCTTTGAGTGCCAGAGAGGTATCCAATGCATTGAATACCTCTTGGCACTCAAACGGTTAACACCCTTTTACCGTGGAGTTCTCTAGAGATATTATTTATATAATCGTTCTGTTGGCTTCCACACCGGTACCTACTTGGCCACAATTCCAGCAGCAGATGTGACTGCCGTGGCACTCTGTACTATACTTAGAGTTGCTAATGGAAAAATGGAAGCGTATCAGATCTGGCTCAGACGGCACTCTATATAAGAACCAAGCAGAGGCACTTCTGTCGCTTCAAGCGGAACTGCAAATATGCACAGACCATTATTGACAAGATTTAGCTCATCAGGCAACTAATATTGTACGTTTTTCAACACTTCAAAGTGTTTTTCCCCCCTTTCACTTTGCTGGGAATGTCTCATTAGGCGACTGATAAATAGGAGACCAGGACTCGCTATGTAGAGAGCCAGCCAGTACTCGGATTACTGTGTTAACCATCTCAGGAGCTAGAACGGTCTCCGTTGTCCTTACACACAATCATTTAAAAGAGGCCACAGTAAGTTACATAATGCATATTAAAGGGATAGTAATGTTTCACAATAAAAGCAGCTCCAATTAATCTTCATAGTATTTGGACATGGAGAGTGTTATGTCAATACTGTCAGTTGTAGTTCAAGAGTAATTGAATGATAAAGTATCCCCCTCCCATCCCTTTTACCTAGTGTAAGCCCTCTCCACTCAGATGTGGTCTCTTGACTGTACAGATAACAGCAGAGAACAATCTTCTTACTGTGAGAACAATGAAAACCTGCCCCCCTTGACAGTTTTTTCCTTTATGCCAATTGAAGATTGTTCCTCTTTGCAGTCCATCTGGATGCCACCTTTCTGCTCTGAGGTGAGCAGTGTTACACTAGGTAAAAGGGGCGGGACGGGGAAACTTTATCATTCAATTACTCTTGAACTACAACTCTGACAGTATTGAAATAACACTCTCCATGGACCAAATACTATGATGATTAATTGGAGCTGATTTTATTATGAAACGTTACTATCCCTTTAACACCTCAGTTGCTCACTCTGTCTTTTGCAGGTTCCAAAAAACAATAACACGGACTTGTACTCTTGCAGTGATCATGGATGCAGAGTGGATCTATCTCTTTTGTCTATTAATTAACCCTAAGTGTGCCAGAGAGGTATCTGCCTCATTGCTATAACTAGGGTGTACTAATTAGTTTATGTGCGGTGCCAATATAACCGCACACTGTGCTATGAATGAATCTAAGCACAGCCACACACCATCTAGCGGTGAGTTTGGCTTCAAACAGATCTAAGTAGTATATGGTGCAAGAATTAACCCTTTGGGTGAGCAACACATTGAGGAGCAATGTGTTGCGTACCCCTCTGGCACTCAAAGGGTTCATTGTTTTGCCACCATGAATATCAGTAACACTGACTAACATTTATTTGGGAGTAAAATCAACGCTGTAGACGACTCCCCTGCTGTGACCACAAGTTCATTTTAATTCAATGAAGTGTGACTAAGGAACATTTGAACTCTCAATAAGCACGTCAACTGATGGCAGAGAACTGATGTTTAAGTGAACAAATGGGTCAGTTAGGCTGATAAAAAGTATTTCCCATTTGTAACTGGGAGATGTGTTGGGTCCCCAAAAGACCCAGGGCTTGGACCAACCTAGTGAATGCATTATTAGTGCACTGCACAGTCACATCACATCTTTACTAAGTGGCTACCACGTTCACATGGATAACTTGTTCAATGCCCTGAAGTTACACATAAAAGCGCATTCAAATTTGTATGAGACTGATATGTGATTTGCATGCAATGACATTTTTAATTGCATGTTGAATTGCATGATTTGCTTATTTTCCATCCATAATGCTTTTTTCAGCTTCAAAATCATGTTAATAACATCAATAAGCAATATTTAATGCAATCCAGTTGAAATAAATATCACAATGCACTGTCAACCCAAGGGAGAGATGAACTAAGGGGTGATAAAGAGGTAAGGATTTCTTTAGTGATACTACTCGTCTGGTTCCTATGTTATTGTATAGAGCCTAGTGACTTTTTTTTTTTTTTTTACAAATGGGATAGATTTTAGTGAATTGGCTCCATAGATTAACATAGGAACTGGAGAAGTGATATTACTGGAGAAGTCATCTCCTCTACATCAGACCTTAGTGTATAACACCCCAACTGTTTCAGTAAGATGCTGTATCCTGAGACATGAAAAGCATTTTTCAGCAGTGTGAACAGGCCAATACAAGGCAATGACATGTTTCATGTGTTCAAATCATACTTCAGTTGTCACTGTGAGATTAGCACCTTACATAACCCAAGTCAGTGTTTTAACCCTGAGTGCCAGAGGGGTACGCCATGCATTGCAAAGCAAAGGGTTAAGCATGAGACTGGGTGGCTTTAGTCCCATCAGCCAGTACCAACAATGCTAGTTCTTGCAATGTACACATTTATGTTTAGCATGAGTAAAAATCTCTCATCCACAATGATACAAACAAACAATCCACCTTGAATGACAGCCCTTTGATAAAACTGAGAATGGAAAAAAAGGCATTTAGCCACTCTAAATATGCCCCTTGTATTACAGACTTTTGTAGGCCTTTTGGCAGCAAGAGAGTCAATATAATGCAGTCATCAATGGATGATTCAAGGAAAAGTGAGATGTGGCTGAAAGGACAATGAAACGCCAGTTTACAAGAAAGGGGCTTAGATTTACTGAAAAGAACCCTAGCTGAGAATTATCCTACAAAAAAATAATTCAGAATGGCTGTGGATGCGCATGTTGGCACACATTTCAGTTCTTTTGGAGCACAGGTACATCGAAGTCAGAGGCAAATGCAAGATTTTCAGAGGGGGTTTCCAAAAATTAAAATAAGCCTATAATTCCTATGATCTATTGGTGTAATTCTGCATCCAAAACCCATGGCAGATTCCAGGGCACAGAACAAGAGCAGACATCCCCTGATGCTGCAGATGTCATTAGACTAGTCCTATCATTCTTGGGTGGCCATCTGAGAATGGTGGAAGTTGTGGTTCAACCATTATGTACAATAGAGGCAGGCATTTTTATCAATGGAGTGATAAAGGTTTGTCTCCACCTCATCTGATGAAACATAGGAGTCCAATGGAGTTTTCAGACAACTGGAAACGCGTGTGTCGGATTGCACTTGAAAACGACTGAACTGCAGATAGATAGTGGTTCTTGAGGACAAGAGTTCACACCTGCCATCTGTACCAGATTTTAAAAGACTATATCTTGTCTTGGCTCCCTGTCAATGAATCCTGTTTTTGTCCATGTTTTTATCATCACATTTTAATGCCAAAGGTCTAGTGCAATAGGTTTTTTTCAGTAAAATGTTAGTATGGTATGAGCTTCCCGATATATGTTAATACTGCAGTTCTGTGAGGGGATGTCCGTAGGGTGACATCTTTGTAACACGTGGTACTATGTACTTCTATAAATGTATTAATTCATTCTAGAAGGCAAATATAGTTTATGATACCTTTTATTGTCTAACTAAGCAGATTTAAATGCAAGCTTTCAAGACCTTAGGTCTCTTCCTCAGGCATGTTATATAACATGCCTGAGGAAGAGACCTAAGGTCTTGAAAGCTTGCATTTAAATCTGCTTAGTTAGCCAATAAAAGGTATCAAAAACTATATTTGCCTCCTGTATTTCTACGGCTAACACGGTACCAACTCTCATCTTAATTCATTCTAGTGACACGATCATGAGACCAATAAGAACATTTATCAATGGAAAGTTTTTGGAATTTTAGTGTGGGAGATGACTATCCTATATAATAATTCGCTAATATGTGTGTAACGACGCAGCCATGCGCAGTAGACACTGCTGCACGTGTTGCAGTCATGTGAAGTAGACACTGCCAGCGCCGCGGCTGATACATAGCTGGACGCTTCTTCACTGCCCCGCAACCGGCTGGCAGTGGCACTGTGGGCTCTTCAACTAGTTCCTAATAAAGTATCAGTGACCGTTGTACAATGGGAAGATCAGGTGGACCAAGCAGGTGAGCAACGTGTGGCTCTCAGACCTTCTTTGAACTAAACTTCCATTGATCTTTGATGGACAAGGACAATGGAACTTGTAGTCTAACAGGAAGCTGAGAGACATAGGCTACCCCACTTGGTTAACTAAATTGTTTCTTAAAGGAGACCTAACATCTTCTAATAACAAACCCCAATTACCTTACTATAGCAAGAATATCTTAATGGCCCCTACACATTTTACCCTTGTGACTTTGTTCAAGAGATAACATCTTAAAGTGGACCTGTCCCCTTGATTCAAGTTTCCATATTTTAAAAATTCATTAAAAACTGTGTGTGTGTGTCATGTTAGCCAAAAGACCAGCAAATAACAGTTAAGGAGATATTTATACTTTGGACTATATGCTAATTTATTGTAATTGTGGTACCAGCGCTGTTTAATATGCTAATGAGTATATACAGTGAAGTTTTATATGCTAATGAGGCACTTCAGTGACTGTTCATTTGCTAATGAGGCTTTTCGGTGATGGTTCATATGCTAATTACATTTTTTGGTTATGTATTATTTAACAATGGAGCTCAATGCTACTCCAGGAGACTTTTACTTTCACATCTGATGGTCTTTTGGGTAAGAGAACACAGAAATTTTGAATCACGTTTTCAATAACGTCAAAATAATGCAAGGTGACAGTTCCACTTTAAAATCAGCCCACTGTGTCAGGTCCAGGGAAGACGTGACCTTTGCTTTCAAGGACCACAGAAACTCAAACTCTGCTCATTGTACATGGTAAGCTTAAAGGGATAGTAATTTAAAAAAAAAAAAAAAAAAAAAAAAAAAAAAAAAAAAAAAAAAAAAAGCAGCTCCGATATAGTTTTTGGGCCATGTAGAGTGGTATTTTCATTCTCTATGTGTAGTTCCAGAGTAATTGAATCATAAGGTATCCCCCTCCCACCCCTTTTACTTATGTAAAGCTGCACAGCAAGACCGTCCGGATGGATCACAGAGAGGGACAATCTTCCATGAGCATAAGGAAAAACCTGTCAAAGGGGCAGGGCTTTCATTGTTCTCACAGTAAGAAGATTGGCCCTTGCTGTGACCTGTCCGGTCAAGAGACCAGATTGCAGATCTGAGGGGAGGTGACTTACACTAGGTAAAAGGGGCAGGAGGGGGATATTTTATCATTTAATTACTCTTTAACTACAACTCAGACAGAATTGAAATAACACTCTCCATGGCCCAAAAAATATAAAGAATATTTGGAGCTGCATTTATAACATTACAATCCCTGTAAAAGGGAAAAAGCAATACGTTGAAGACATCGTAAGCATCCAAGGGGTTAAAGATGATTTGAGAACATATAGGCTGAACTGCTTCAGTGTGGCAGACTACAAACTACACTGGCAGTGAAGGGGTTTCGTTACTGAGGCAGACTAGTCCCCTCTGGCTGAATAATACAGTGCAGAAAACCACAACTTGTTAGGCACCCAACTCCTCTCCTCTCTTACAATCAGACTTTGCCAGACATCTCTTTATCCTAATCAAACACTGAGCGCTACTACCTGCACAATTGATTTATATCAAAATCTCTTATTGGAAACAAGACAAGAAATCAAATTTACACTCATCCCAGCCCTCCTAAAGCATAGAACTCTGATTTATATCTTATATCTGATTATCTCCGGGCAATCCCTGAAACATTTATAACTCAGTCTGGGCATGGAGTGTCGGGTCATATCCACAGGAAGCCGAGATTTACACTGGCATGGAATTTATTGTGTAGCTAATTTGGTCTCATATTAAAACCTTTACTGTTGCAGTGCTGGTGAAGACGGGAGCGCCGTGCTATTAACCCTTTGAGCAACAGAGGGCCAGACTTGCCATTAGGTACCGTTAGGCAAGACTGCCTAGATGCCTTCTGTACTACACAAATGCCCACTCATTATCTGATCTCACTTCCACCCCCCCCCATTAACCGTTGCTGACAAAAAAAACAAACACATCTTTAAAGCAAAACTATCACCCCAAATAAAGTCGCCTCCCCAATAATTAGTCATAGGATGATAAGCTTAGAAATAGTACGATTATCCAGCATAAGTACGTTATTAAGAAATCCTACTTATTCTGAGACTAACGGGCAGGTATCAGCGCAGACGTCTTGACTTAGAGACATCTGCACTCCTGCGCTGTCTGTCCCAGTCTCCTCTAGGAGGCGCTGCACTGAACCTTAAGGTAACAGGAAGTGACTGATGGCGCAGGAGCACAGATGCCTCTAAAGCAAGAAGCCTGCCGTCAGTCTCAGATGAAGTAGGATCTTAATAATGCTGGACTTACGCTCGAAAAAGTACCATTCCTAAGCTTATCGCTATATGACTTATTATTGGGGGTAGGGACTTTATTTGGGGTGATAGTTCCACTTTTACCCTTTGAGTGCCAAAGAGGTATCCAATGCAGTGCGTTGCACTGCATTGGATACCTCTCTGGCACTCAAGGAGTTAATAAACTGACTAGTGCCAGCACCGAGTTAAAAGCCTAATAATAAAAATAAAAAAAATGGAAATATTAATTTCTACTCTATGGTACAAATGGCCACTTCAAGATTTACACCTCTTTAGCTTATTGCATACAGCCCTAAACACAAAAGCAGACCTTTAAATACAAGCGATTACAGAAAAAAAAAAACCTACAAACGCTGCATGAAGAACTCCTACCTTGTGTTAAACAAATTAAGAGCCACTTATTCCTATAGGTATAGCTTTCCTTCAACGTATAGCGTTCTAAGCCTAGCTGGATCTCTATTCATCCCTCGATATCCAACGTGGCGAGAAAATCTGACTTATATTAGCAGGAAATATTAAAAGCGAGTAATGAGCAGTTATGCTTTTATATGGAGCAATCCCCAGGAGGACGTGCGCTACTGCCAGCTTGCTTCACATTAAATGGGCAGTTTCAGCTTTTGCTGAAGCATTGAGTGGTTTGAAAAATCTCTGAGTCTAATTTTAAATGTGATCCTTGCTCTATCAGCAGGGGAAGCATATCGGAGTGCAAGAGAATTGCTGGTACGACTGTCAAATTGTGAGGCAGACTGGGAATTTAGGAGGGGAAGCAATATTCTAGATTAACACAATAGACTCCCCGCATAAAGGAGAAAAGCTAATATAGTCAAGGGATTCATCTACGCTTTTGATAACCATAGTTCTCTCTTGAATCCATAAGGATTACAGGGGAGACAGAGAGATCTTGAAGACGTCCTGCATATTTTTGAAAGGAAATAGAACAATTTGGAAACAGATTCATTATTATTATTTTTTTTTTTTTTATTATTTAATGGAGGCTATCCCAAGATTTAACATTTCAAAAATGAGCCAGTGACGTCTGTTGAGGACAGGCTGTGGGACAGCTCTGTACCGTACCCTGTCAATCTTCGTCTCTTCCCCTCCCCAAGTAGTGTCTTGTTCCAACCTCCTCTGATAATGGTAGATTTCTACATTGAGCTGGACTGCTCTCTTACGAATCAGAGAGCTCCAGTCCACATGGAGAACTCCTCCGTCAGGGTAGGAGGTGAGAATGAGACAATACTTGGGGAGGGAAAGAGACATTGACAGGTGGTGGTACAGAACTACCAATGTTACCTGAAACACCAGCAGATAATCATACTTTCAGAATGCATGAATATATGCTTATAAACCATTACTGCAGCACAGACCTTAATTAGCATATGAAACCACACAGAGAAACTTGTGCTTTTTCAGAAATAAAAGCATCAATAGATTTTAAAGGGATAGTATTGTTTCACAAAAAAGCAGCTCAAATTAATCTTCATAGTATTCGGGCCATGTGTCAGAGTTGTCATTCAAGAGTAATTGAATGATAAAGTATCACCCTTATGCCCCTTTTACCTAGTGTAAGCCGCCTCCCCTCAGATGTGGAATCTGGTCCACAGACCAGACAGCTCACAGCAAGGGACAATTTTCTTACTGTTAGAACAATGAAAACCCTGGCCCCTCGACAGGTTTTTCCCTTATGCTCATTGAAGATTGTCCCTCTCTGCGAGCCAGACCAGACGACTCACAGCAAGGGACAATCTTCTTACTGTGAACATAAGGAAAGCCCTGCCCCCCCGACAGGTTTTTCCTTATTATCACTGAAGAGTGTCCTTCTCTGTGATCCATCCGGACAGTCTTGCTGCTCTGAGGTGAGCAGTGTTACATTAGTTAAAGGGGCGGGAGGGAGATACTTTATCATTCAATTACTCTTGAACTACAACTCTGACAGTATTGAAATAAAACTCTCCATGGCCCAAATACTATGAAGATTAATTGGAGCTGCTTTTATTGTGAAACATTACTGTCCTTTTAAACTGGGCTTTTGGCAAACATAACACAGAAGTAGTTCTAAATGAAGTCTGCAAATATTTAAACTTTAAATGAAGGTGACAGGTCTACTTTAATTACCATCTGCAAGGTTTCTGAACACAAATCACAATAAATCCCTGCTACCAATCACAATAAATTAAAAGTCCTTATTGCAGAGAAATGGGGAACAAATTGTATAAAGGATTTAACTCAACACAATACCTATATTATACTGGATGCTTTTTTTTTTTTCAGTCTGGGAAATCAGGCCTAATTTTGTATTCAAAGAGGCTGCTATTTGTTTATTGGGTTAATAAACTTAACACAAAACACTTTCAGATTTACAAAAACACTCTAAATCCCTATCGCTGTTTTCTAATGTCAGTTAACTACCGTACACTATGCCAACAATGACGCACGCATACCTCCCAACATTTCAAATGGCTAAAGAGGAACACTTTTGTTGCAGGTAGTGGATGTGGGTGCATGGCTGGTGGGCAGGGCAATACCAAGAATTTTTAGGCTATTTCATGACCTATCGACACCTATTTGTGTAACCTAATAAATGATTTATAACAAGACCAACATAGTTTATTTACACAGACTCCTTTATAAACACATATACTGAAGTTTAACCCCTTAAGGACCGGTGGTCATGGGACATTTCCGTCCCATAATGACCGCATAGGGGCACTTGGACGCGCCGGTACACGTGACCTGTCACGTGTATCGGCTCGTCATTATGGGGCCTGATAGAGATCGCTCCGATCTTGGAGCGGTCAATTTCAGGCCCTATTTTTACTTACAGGGCTCCCGGTAGAGCACTGTAAGTAAAAAATACGTGACGTACCATGACCGTCATCGGTCCTTGAGTATTTCATTATATGTATAATCTTGAATCTTTTGAGTGCATTATCACATGATCAGCTAGAGAAGAACATGCTGGCACACCAGGGGGGAGATCTACTATAAGATGATAAAGAGGAGATGACTTCTCCAGTGATATCACTTCTCCAGTTCCTATGTTATTCTATGGAGCCTATTCACTAAGATCTCCAAAGCTGATGAAATCTTAAGAGAATAGGCGCCATAGAATAACATAGGAAATGGAGAAGTGATATCACTGAACAAGTCATCTCCACTTTATCACCAGTTCAAAGCCACTCACACGCCTACATAGTTCACAGTTTACTAAGGCGTGGGAAGTCTCTTATTTTATGATAGAGCAACTGAGATTGTTTACACCTGGGACACAGTTATTCCTTCTCAGTAGCTGGGCCCCAACTAACCAAGTTCTAAACAGCACAGTGGAAACCGGCAGCACCCAGTATTAGTTGTCAGCAATAGTTCCACACCAAGAAGAGAAGCCACTGACTATTTTATCCACTGAGTGAATCTTGCCCATAAAGCGTATTTAAAAGGACTTGTCACCTTTTCAAATCCTCCCCCTCATGTAGGACAGAAACATTGACCCTCTGTTTGCCAGATCACCCATTAAAGCATATATTTAAAAGACCCACTGGTGCTGCCTCCCCTCTCTTCTATTAATACTTGTAATATTGAGGATTGTGCACCTGGGCGTTTTTTTGACATTAAGAGTGTGTGCCTCCATTTTAGCCTGTGATATATATATATATATATATATACACATATATACAGGGCTCAAAATTTCCACCTGGCGAGTAACTTTTCAGGTCTGGCTAGTAGCAAAGGACTTCACATTTTAAGCCCTGTATATATATATATATAGAGAGAGAGAGAGAGAGAGAGAGGGAGAGAGAGAGAGAGAGAGAGAGAGAGAGAGAGAGAGAGAGAGAGAGAGAGAGAGAGAGAGAGTAGGGTTTACCTTCCTGCGTAAAATGAGGGTACTCCCATTGCTGAGAGATGTTTAACTGCAGTATCTTAATGTCCTGAAACTGTACAGTGGCGCTGTTGCTACACCATACTTTGGAGGTTTATGGTCAACTGACGACAGCTGTCCATAAAGGGCTAAGGTACGTGGGAGGTGATTAACAGGTGTCTTGCTTGTAACAATTGAAATAACTAAGTCAAGAAGAGTTATACAAGAGCAAGAATTGCCCTAAAACCATGTATTTTGCCAACCCAAATGGAATTTAGTCTTGTACCGCTGCCACATACCATACACTTACTTCATACTGAAAGCCTTTCACAATTTACAGCTCAGTCTCTGCTACCATAAAAAAATATATCTATCATCCAATAAACAGGAGGCAAAACCATCCTCTCGTAATTCCTTACAAAGCACAAATGGGCAACTTCACTTTGAACATCCCCCCTCTCCTGAGCCCCGAAATAACAAAAGAGGACATGGTGATTCTTTCTACTCACCTTTAAGAATTTGTACAGAAGAAATGTGAACCAGTTCGTCAGCATCTTTTCAGCAACTGACTCTGTCCTAAGAGAGAGGAGACAGACAAACAGGGAGGCTTTATCTCGATGTAACAGTATCACTCGTATACAGAAATAGACTCGTTCCTAATGAGTAACAGAGCATTAACTGACTGCTCATCAGATTTTTATCTAATGTTTCAGACTGAGGGTTTTACCCTAAAATTGCACCAGTGTGGAATTCAATCAAAACAAAGAACACAGTTGTGGTAAAGGAAGGGTTAACAATTACAACAATTCTTTACCTCTTGGAAGCCAAAGACCTCTCCAAAGCATATAAAGGGTTAATAAAGACAAACGAGGCACTAATAAAAATATATATTTTATAAGCGTGGTCTTGCTGGGCAAAACAACGGTAGTCTAATTGCTGAGAAATGCTTCATTCAAATGTTAATTCAACCCAAATTTCTAAAAATATATCAAACTGACAGGATCAGAGTTAACTAGTATCCAAAAGGCAACCTCTCATTACACTCCCTTCATTTTACTTATAAAGAAAATAAATACAATCCTATATTATAATTCGCTAAGTATGTTTGTCAGAAGCAGTCATGCGCAGTAGCGATGGCTGCACGCACTGCAGTCATGCGCAGTACAGACTGCCCGTGCCGCGGCTGATACAGAGTGGGGCGCTCCTAATTTAGTTCAGAGTCCTCTCTGCGCACCTCCACGGTGCGGCCGATATGGAGCGCACCACTTCATATCAGCTGCGGCGCGGGCAGTCTGTACTGCACGTGACTGCAGCATTGCCAGTGTTGGCCCGTGTATACGGGCTTTAAAACTTGTATCATTATACTTGATCATGGTTTTCAAGAGCAAATCCTTAAAACCGGCATGTTCCGGTACGAGAACCATTTTTTTTGTTCTGGGTATGAAATGCAGCGCTTACAGTTGTCACACCACAATCCAGATTAAGTCAGAACACTGTTAAATCATATTGAATTAAAATTTGTATTGCAGGGAGGAAAATACATTCATTTTGTTGGTTCTTAAACAACTGTAAGAAAATATGGCAACCATAACAGTGGTAAGGTCTACAACCTTTAACACTGAGTGCCAGATGGGGTACGCTGAGCAATGTGCTGCGTACCCCTCTGGCACTCTAAGGGTAAGCAAAAAGATGATTAAGCTATTAACCCTTCAAGGCCAATTGTCACCTAAAAATGAAAAGTAATCAAATGCATTAAAATATCATGTACTTGAATATACAAGATTTTTTTTTTTTTTCCTTTGTAAATAAAAAGGTAAAAGTAGCCACTTTTTGGTCACGTTTTTATCAGGCCTATTAACCGCTTAATGACCGGCCAACGGGGTGCGTAGATGGGTCCTTTTTTTTTTTTTTTTTTTGTCTTAATGGAAGTGCCAAGACCATCACCAGCCCTTAAGTGCTAGAACCAGGGTTATGGTCCCGATACATCAAGGGTTGTTAAGTGGATAAAAGACTGATGTGCCATTAAAGAGGGATAACTGTTTTCAGATTAGAACCCATCCAGTTCAGTTCAAGCTCTTATGTCTTACTTGTTCACCTATTTATGCCATACATTGCCATAAACACCTGTACAAAAAAGGTCAAATTGTCATGCACAGCGGCCTCCAGATAAATAGGAAAACCAAGTTTAGAATAGATTTTAGTGTTTATTCACCATTTTTATAAATACTGGCTAGGAGAACATGGCATTTTAATATATTTTAGTCTTTTCCTATTTGGTGATAACGTCCTATTAAAAAATGACACCAATAGGAATAAGTAGCTCTTTACGTGTTTAACATAAGAACAGCAATCAATCGGATACACGAAGGTCTGCCTTAACATCCAAGGTGTGCCTAGGCAAGGCACTCCAGGCACCTTAGCTCCGCCCATGGCCATACCCCTAGTCCTCATATGACCCCACCCCCAGTCCGGTCCACTGTTTCCTGCCACAGAAAATACCCATGGCTTATAACAAGCAAGGGAAGACGAGGAATTAAAAAAACAAACAAAAAAACCCTTTAACTCCTTGGTTGCTATCGAGATCTCCATAGCACCCAAGGGATTAAATAAAGTGGTATAAAACTGGTGCAGGAATATTGATATTGCTCTGGCCACATCCACAATTCAGAACGTGGGTGTGTCAGCACAGCTGAGGCACCACCCCTCAGAACTTGGCCCTCTAGTTTGTTGTCTACCTTATCTGTTGGGAAATCTGGCCCTGGATATATGCATATCTTTCCTGGCACCAGAACGCTGATAAAGTGCATAACTGGTCACTTTTAGCTCACAACCTGCTAAAAGCACCAACGTAGCAAAACCACTGGTGGTACGGCTCTCTTTGGGAGTCCCTAGAACCTCAGGCTATTGAAACGTGTTGACTGTTGTGAGATGTGACCCAAAGGAAGACTGCAGTGAAGCTGAGCAGATACAGACAAAAGGACACACTATGCCAATGTATATAACATATTATATATACTAGTGTATAATATTATATATATATATATATATATATATATATATATATATATATAATTATCATAATTTTCAGCCACTGTTGATCCACTGCAGGATGAAGGTCTCCTCAGCAAGTCTCCAGAAACTTCAGTCCTGTGCCTTTTGTTGCCACTGTGCACCAAAAAATTTTGTAATTTCATCTACCCATCAGGTCTTTGGTCTTTTTCTTGAGAATGGAATCCAAAATTCTTTTGGTCCATCTACCATCAAGTCTTCTTGCTGCGTGGCCTGCAAATTTCAGTTTCAGGTCCTTTCAGTGATGTCATAGACCTTTGTTTGAGGACAAATTGATGCACATGTTTTTTGGTCTCTTTTTGTTATGTTTAAAATTCACCTCTCTGTTCTTCTATGCATAACCTTAAGTTTTCGTATGGCTTTGGCATTCTGTGTCCATGTTTCACAGCCATATGCAAGAACTGGGTGGACATGTTCAAAAACCTTTCACTTGAGTTAGATTGGTAAATTTGTCTTAAAGACAGTACTACTACGTTTTCTAAATGTTTACCATACCAATGTTATTCATCTCTTAATTTCCACCATGGTGTTTCCATCTGTTGACATTTCCTGTCCAAGGTAGACATACTTGTCCACTTCTTTTAATTCTTGTCCATCTACTGTGATTTTCCTTGGTATTTGTTAATCATGACTTGCGTTTTGTTGATATTCATCTTCAGTCCAAAACTTTTTCTTTTAGCTTTTTAGCTTTTCTATATTTTGGCTGTATGAAATACCCCTCCCTAGTTCAGAGAGAGCACATTCTTGAGTCTGGCTTCCTATCATGCTTGGTAATTATTTTGCTTGTGACCTAGCACAAATAAAGTAGGAATTCTAATGATCAAGAAGCCACATAGAGCCAGTAGGCAGCTTTTCATTGATCTCAATATAAATTGCATCCCTTCTCTCCTTCTTGCTGCCTGAGCTAGCCCCAGGGAGCCAAAAATCTGTAGCCCTTAGTTTTGTAACAGTGAAGATAGACTAATACATCAAAGAGAGATCACTTTAACCAGCCAGGAAACTCTAATGAGCTGTATTCATGCACCATTAAATGGCACCAGTTTGGAGAACACAGATCAGAAAGCTTAATTCCGCAAGTCCTTGGGGACCTTTGGTGCTGAACAGGTTAAACAACATACTGCATCACTATAAAAAAAATATCAGAAACACTGTTCTCTATCTGGATTTAATGGAACTATGACTCTTTGATCCTATCTCTGAAACCTTTCAGCTCAGTAGATATTTAAGACCTGATTGTTAACAGGCTACTTTAAAGCTAGTGATACCAAAATGTCAGCAAAGGCAAGGCATTCTGGTACAATATATTTTTGATGCAACACAGTGATGTGGATTTTCGAGAAAATGTTGAATCTGAAAATTCAGTTGAAAATGTTTTAATGAATATGAGGTTAGTTTACATAGGCTAATTCACATCGGAAACCGTTCAATGATGGCTTGTGTTTAGCGAACAACGTAAAATTTTCCGAGAATATTTAATCCGAAATATCTTAGGAAAGAAATTTAATCAAGTTACGGCCCTGCGTTCAAAAGAAAAGTGGTGTAATTTTGTAATATCCCAGTGGCACTACAGAGGACAAAATCATTACTGTATTCAAATTAAGCTTTTAAGCCATTTAACCCTTTGAGTGCCAGAGGGGTACGCCACGCATTGCTTTGCAATGCGTGGCGTACCTCTCTGGCACTCAAAGGGTTAATTGCACAAAAGAATAGGCACTATGACATAGCTGTAGGTACATTAAAGAGAACGGTCACCTTTCCAATCCCTCCCTATTTCAAGCGTTTGCAGGATTATTCCTCTCCATTATTTCAATCTACCCCACTGGTGGTGGAAACGGATTTTGCATCCTAAATAGGCAGAAAGAGGTGAATATCTGGAAATGTGCATAAATCATCATGAAAGTCTGCAGAGAACAGATTCTCCAACAACCAACTCCAAATTCTCTCTCTCTCTCTCTCTCTCTCTCTCTCAAAAAAACACAAAAACAAAAAGTACAAGGAATAGTATATTTGAATAGATACCTTTAATAAGACTAAACACTATGTAGGGGATAAGTCCACTTTAAACAAATGTCCGTCAGCGCAACTCAGTGCAATGCAATGTGTTGGACAGAACAATGATGTACTCTCAAAACAGGAATATGGAAAAACTTGTAGGCTCATCCCTGCAATAACTGATGAGCACCATTTGGGTTAAGACGCGTATGTGCTCCAGTACTTTCTCCTACTGAAGGGTCTTATATTAAACATTTGTATGTTTTAAAATTAATAAACTTCTAAACGTATTTAATATGCGTGGGGGCATTGGAGCAGACTGCAGCATTTTATAATGAACTGGTCAATGTCGAAAGACTGCACTACTTTTCCGGTAGCATAAACCAGTATATGCGATTATTCCCAGAGGCCGCCTGATGATCTATGCCTGGATTTCCCTTCAGTCAGCTACAATGCTGACTTGGGGGAAGGAGAGGGCAACTTTAGGAGCGATTATCTCTCAAACCATAAAGGGTTGAGAGATGACACTGCGGGCAATACATTTATTTTTAATGACTTTAATAAAGGGATTAGCAATAATTAAGTATTACTATCCCTTTAATCTTCTGAGACTGACGGCCAGGTTAGTGCAGTTTATAAGCCTGAGCCGTCAGTCCCTTCCGGTTCCGTTCGGGTCAGTGCAATGCTTCTGAAGGGAGACCAGGACTGACAGCGCAGGCGCAGGCGCACAGACAAGACGTCCGCGGTGATGCCTGGCTTCCGGTCTCGGAACCTTAAGGATCACTTTACAAGTGGCTACTTTTGAGAGGTAAAATCACTATTATTAAGCTAGTCGCCACCTACCTAATTATCGCAGGGCGACTTTACTTAACGTGGTAGTTCCGCTTGAAGCGGGATATTTCCATTTCTTCTAGGATACTACACTTCGAGGTGTTTTGCGCCGTTTGTTTTTGTAGTTTACTTGGTCGATGTACGAACAGCTGGAGGAATTCCAAACAACTGAGTCTTCACCATAAAAAAATTCCCAAACACCCATACCCATCTGGCACTCAAAGAGTTAATATATATATACTAGTTGAAGAGCCCATGTACACGGGCCACAGTGCCACCCAGCAACGGCTGCGGTGCAGTCATGCAAAGTAGAGACTGCCCGCACCTCGGCTGATACAGAGCGGGTGCTCCGGAATTCAGACCTGCTCCATTATCAGCCACGGTGTGGGCAGTCTGTAGTGCACATGACTGTAGCGCACGCAGCCGTCTCTACTGTGCATGACGGCTTCTGACAAACACACATTTAGCGAATTATTATATAGGATAATATTATAAATAAATAAAAAAGGACTTTCAACACACTGAATGCTAGAAACATTGCAATGTACTGAATTGGCATTTCAATGGTAAATCCTGAGTGCCTGAGGGGTATGCAACGCACTGCAAAGCGTTAACAAAGAGTTAACAGTCTTTACATAGTTTATATTTTACTAAAATGGAAATATACCCCTTGGAGTGCAAGGGTGGAGGAAGGCTGGCAGGCAGACCATCTTACAGTGCAGCTGCCGATTCCTAAGCACACCACTGCTGCTCGGTCACTACTGGCGCCAGCTGTGCTGGATGGAGTTGACACAAATAGGTAAAAAGAAAGCAATAAATAAGCACTAAGAGCTTCATTTACAGACAAATCCGACGGTCACAGAGCCTTGAAGTGCAATTTATGTCACCATCCCATGATCGATAGAAAGAGGATGGCAAGATATTGAATTAATGAAGATAATGTATTTTTTTAGCAGAACCTCTGCTTTTGCATTCGGAAATCGATTTGATTGTGTTTAATTCTTCTTTCAGAGCTGCCTCTGTGCGGGGATTGATTTTTCTACCTCCCCTTTCTCTCACCCATTTTTAATCATCTCGCCCATGAGCGGAGCACTGGAGACAAATATTCAGAACGCAGGATCACAAAAAGTGGCGTTTCGTCATTAATGGGATAGGGAGATGCTGACATTTCTCTCGTCATGAGAGAAGGTAGCAAAGGCTCTTGGAAAAGCAGAAAGAGTCGCTGGTTATCAATAATACCACTTGATTCTTATGTTCAAAAAAGACAGCTGTACTTCTGTGGCTCATAAACTATACCATAGGACAGGGAGAAGTATATTCAATCATGTGCTACATGATCAGAAAGCCATAAGGGCTGCATTATGATATATTTTTTATTATTGATAACGATAGTGAATAATAGCCTGCTATTCAAATATATCAATTTATTTATTGATCAATGACAATATTGATTTTTAACAGACATTTAGTCTTGAACCGTACGGTACTGGCAAACATGGGATTAGGTCTTGGTGGCCTATTAATTCAGGTTTGCAAGTAAATTAGGTATAAAATAGTTTATTTAAAAATCTCAGGCATGCCGCAGGTTGGACCCCCCTGCCATAAAATATATACAGAAATTCCCATTTAAATGCGGCAAAGCATTGCAGACCTTTTAAGTATTAAAAGTTTTAAAGGGACAGAGCAAGGTTCATACTGGATGCTTTGAAAAGATTGGCTGTGTTGCAAGATCTATGGGAACGGAGCAGATCACGGCCAATTAGGAAGGCTGGTGGACAGCAACAAGTGAGGCGCTCATGGGAGATTGCACTCTTCTGCACAGAAGCCTACTGATGGCAGATTCACCAACACAAGGTAAACACAATCTCCTGTAGGCACCTCACTGTCACATTATTTAGAGGGCTATTGCCTTGAAATGAGGAAGCCCCACCCTAGAGGAACCCGTAAATTCAGTGCCACTCACCTTCTCAACAGTAGCTTGGGGTGGTTCTTGCTTTCAAGGTTCTTTTCGATCAGGTCTGAGAGGAGCTGCTTGAGGACCCCCGTGGCATATTCCATCTCTCCCTGCAGGGCCGTCATGATGAGGGATGCTACATTTCCGCGGTCTCGCATAGAGAAGCTGCGCTGGGCCTCCAGAGTGCGAATGAAGGTCAGTAGGAAGTGTTTCTTGTTAAGCAGCTGGCCAAAGAGGTTTAGCGCCTTCTCCACATTGGCTTGTACCTGACAGAAAGAAGCAAGAAGTGAGAAACACAGCTCCACCAATGGGTAAAACACAAGGGGCCGCATGTTCAGAAGAACAATGGAGGAGTTCCGGGGCAAACCATTTGCATCATGGAGGGGGGGGGGATAAAAGAATGACATTGATTTAATTGTGGATTATAACCCCTTGCATGCTAGAGAGGTCTCCAACGCACTCTCTAACATTCAAAGGTTTAAAAAGCTACTTTTCTATTGAACTTACGGCCCCTGTTTCTCATGTTAGAATGTTCACAGACTCACACTAATCCCAGCACTGTGGGAAAAACTGAGACGATCCATATTCTATCTCAAAGCAGGAGGAGGAAATCAACTAATTATCTGAATGCCTAACTTCCTGATGATTTAAATGCATAGCAACACTTATTATGTAAAATATACCACTGCAAAAAGGTCTTTTATTCAAACTTTATTGCAACTCAAACTTGAATTTTTAGGCGCAATATCTCAAAGGCCTGAAACTATACAGTGGCAATGTTGATTCGCCATCCTATAGAGATTTATGGTCAACTGCCCAGTCCATAGGATGGTGTTGCAACAGCGCCACTGTTCAGTTTCAGGCCACTGTGATACTGCACCTAAAAATTCAAGCTTGAGCTGCAGTAGGAGTTCCCTTCTTTTACTCAGGAAGGTAAACGCAACAATATATATATATTTTTTTTTTTTACATATTAGGTGTTACTATCTCTTTAAAGTGGAACTACCACCCCACAAAAAGTTTCCCCAAAAATATTAGCCGTCTGGCGACTAGCTGATCAATAGTGCTAGCTGCCAGAATAATTACCTCCTTATATAGAAATTCTACTGCTCCCGGGACTGACAGCCAGGAAACAGCGCACTCATCTTTACATAGTGACGTCGGCGCACCCGTGCTGTCAGTCCCAGTCTGCTCTAGGAGGCGTTGCTAGGTACCGGAAGGTACTGGCAGGGACTGACAGCGCAGGCTCACAGACGTTACCATGCAAAGATGTCTGCGCTGTTTCCTACCTGTCATTCCGGGAGCAGTGTATAAATCTCATGAACGAGCTAATAATTCTGTCAACTAGAGCTATTGAGCAGCTAGTCGCCAGATGGGTAATTCTTCAGGGGAAACTTTTTGTGGGGTGGTAGTTCTGCTTTAATCTACTTTTCTCAACCTATATAATGTTTAACTAAGATGTGTGGTCCTTTGGTGGACTTGAGAGCCACATGTTTGGATAATGGCATTAATCTGGTGTCCAGTCAGCGGTTCTAAGGAGAATCAACAGGGAAATCAAAGAAATTACTGCAATTGCAGAAGAAAATAATGTAGGTGTTTCTGAAGGTTTCCCATTGTATTTTGTTTTACATATTACGTCTTACTGTGCCTTTAAAGGGTCAGTAACATCCCCAAAAAATGTTTAGCGTTTGGTAGCGGTTAAAAAAAAAAACTATTTGCCACTATCCTCTCTATGGTTTGAGAGATATAAGAACTGAAAGCTCCCCCTCCCTCCCCTTCTCTGCGCTGACAGCAAGAGATCCCGGTCCGGGGACCAGCCTGCAGCAGAGCCAAAATCACATTATTTAAAAAGAATTACTTCATTGGAAAGGTCTACAAAGTGTGCCTAGTTTGCAAGCACACTTTGTAGACCGTTCCAATGAAGTAATTTTTTTTTTTTTTCTAAATAACGCGATTTCGGCTCTGCTGCAGAGCCTCCTCGAGTCGCACGACTCAAATCTCCTCATGTCAGCTGTAAAGGGCAGGGAGAGGGGAACTTTCAGTGCCTAGATTGCTATAACCATAGCGGTTTGACAGATAGGATTTGTGGCAAATAATTTCTTTTTTGAACCTCTACCAAACTCTAAACATTTGTTAGGGGACATTACTGTCCCTTTAATATAAAAAAAGTTTGCTCCATAATAACTTTTGAATGAAGCCTCACCGAGTAGTGTACCTTTGATTTTCATAACATTTTATTGCTACTTTAAATATAAACATAATCATTTCTCCCAGCGCCCTCACAACGAATCCTCTCTGTGACTTTCCTTCTAAAGAAAACATACGATTATAACTCCAAATGGCACAAAGGAGGGCAGGAAAATGAAGTTGTTTTAAAGGGATAGTAATACTTCAGTATTACAAATCCCTATATTAAAGCCCTTGTAAAAAGAAACATTTTGCCCCCAGTTTCATCTCTCAAACCTTTATGGTTTGAGAGATGGACGCTTCTAAAGTTGCCCTCTCCCTCCCCCTTCCCCGTAGTCAGCATTCTAGCTGACTCAGGGAAATCTGGTCAGAGATCATCAGGCGGCTCTGCAGCAGAGCCGCAATCTCGTTAACTAAAAAAAAAAAAACTTTCACTATAACGGTCTTCTACGTGTGCTTGCAAGCCAAGCACACGTAGAAGACCATTTCAGTGAAAGTTTTTTTTTAGTTAACGCGATCAGGCTGTGCTGGAGAGCCGCCTGAAAGTCGTACGACTCTCTTTCCTGCAGTCAGCTAAAATGCTGACTACGGGGAAGGGGGAGGGAGAGGGCAACTTTCAAATCATAAAGGTTTGAGAGATGACACTGGGGGCAAAACGTTTCTTTTTACAAGGGCTTTAATATAGGGATTTGTAATACTGAAGTATTACTATCCCTTTAAAGGGAGTAATAACAAATTTGTTTTCTAGAAGGCAAGGAGTTAAGTCCTTGAGGACAAACTTTACAAAGCAATGCCCTGTATACATTTCTGGCTCTCGAGGGGTTAAGCAAAGAAATTACTATATATTTCCATTGAACCTTGCTATACATTAAATTTGAAGTCCTTTATTATTCTGCATATAATAGATTCAGGTGACAGGGGGCTCTCAGGCCCAATCTCCACACAGATATTTGCCTTACCTCCTCCTTGTGACCTATTCATTCCTTGTTCTGATTAATACCACTGTTAGGCTAAATTATCACCCAGGTTTCTTATGGTTTAAGAGTCCTCAACCTTTTCACACGCACAAAGTACAAAGAAACATGCAGCTGGCATATTAATCACTGCCGTATTCATAATATATTCATTGAGTATTAAAGCTTGAATTTTTAAAGTTTTTTTTGTAGGGTGCAAATTGCACATAAAAGCCACTCTTGTGGAGTTCAGTAGAACGTGGCTTCTAGATACGCACACCTCCAGAGCACCGGTACATGGAGTGGTCTCATTCAACTGCTTCTGATTGCTTTTGTAAGTCAGAAAGCCATTGAATTGTCTCAATTGGAGATCCGGCTATGGTTCTGAGGCAAGATTCATATGCCGACATTTAACAATTTCTTCACCAGAGAGGCACACAAAAAAAAGATGTTTACTGGCTGGGAAAGGATTTGGGGACTGCATGTATGAATAGAAGATTCTTCATTATATAAAGTCAGAGAGGTATAATTCTGACAGAATTAACATATATATGAATTTGTATGTGCTGTTTTTAATCAGGCAGGGGTAAGCAACTTGCACTCATTGACTCTGATGAATTGGAGTAATTGTGCTGCAAACCATAGGCACCATAACGAACAAATCAGAATTCCTCCCCCCCCCCTCCTCCAACCCCACCACTTACTGTCATTCCAGGTAAAACAGGAATAAAACAGGAAGTGCCTGCACTGCATACCTTAATTAGCACGCACCTCCCAACATTCCAAATGACCAGACAGAGACCCCTTTGTTTAGGATAGTGTTGCCGAGTGACGTGACTGGTGGGCAGGGCATTATTGAGAATTTTTAGGTTATTCCATGACCTATTGACAGCTTTTGTGTAACTGAATAAATTATTTTAAGCAAGTCCAAAGTATAATATTTACACAGAATAATTTACAAACACATGTACTGAAGTTTATACAAAATTGTGTGTTATTGCTGTGGGGCAATGTAATACACTTCTATACACACCACACAGTCTGATCTCCTAAACACAGGGACACCAGGGTGATACACTTCTATACACACCACACAGTCTGATCTCCTAAATACAGGGACACCAGGGTGATACACTTATATACACACCACACAGTCTGATCTCCTAAACACAGGGACACCAGGGTGATACACTTATATACACACCACACAGTCTGATCTCCTAAACACAGGGACACCAGGGTGATACACATATATACACACCACACAGTCTGATCTCCTAAACACAGGGACACCAGGGTGATACACTTATATACACACCACACAGTCTGATCTCCTAAACACAGGGACACCAGGGTGATACACTTATATACACACCACACAGTCTGATCTCCTAAACACAGGGACACCAGGGTGATACACATATATACACACCACACAGTCTGATCTCCTAAACACAGGGACACCAGGGTGATACACTTATATACACACCACACAGTCTGATCTCCTAAACACAGGGACACCAGGATGATACACTTATATACACACCACACAGTCTGATCTCCTAAACACAGGGACACCAGGGTGATACACTTATATACACACCACACAGTCTGATCCCCTAAACACAGGGACACCAGGGTGATACACTTCTATACACACCACACAGTCTGATCTCCTAAACACAGGGACACCAGGGTGATACACTTCTATACACACCACACAGTCTGATCTCCTAAACACAGGGACACCAGGGTGATACACTTATATACACACCACACAGTCTGATCTCCTAAACACAGGGACACCAAGGTGATACACTTATATACACACCACACAGTCTGATCTCCTAAACACAGGGACACCAGGGTGATACACTTTTATACACACCACACAGTCTGATCTCCTAAACACAGGGACATCAGGGTGATACACTTATATACACACCACACAGTCTGATCTCCTAAACACAGGGACATCAGGGTGATACACTTATATACACACCACACAGTCTGATCTCCTAAACACAGGACACCAGGGTGATACACTTATATACACACCACACAGTCTGATCTCCTAAACACAGGGACACCAGGGTGATACACTTATATACACGCCACACAGTCTGATCTCCTAAACACAGGACACCAGGGTGATACACTTATATACACACCACACAGTCTGATCTCCTAAACACAGGGACACCAGGGTGATACACTTATATACACACCACACAGTCTGATCTCCTAAACACAAGGACATCAGGGTGGGAAAGAGGGACAATGGAATTTGGGTCTGAAAGAGGGACTGTCCCTCCTAAAGAGGGATACTTGGGAGGTATGGAGCCCTATTATCTCCTAAAAAAGGGACACTTGGGAGGTACAGACCCCGAATATCTCCTAAAGAGGGACATCTGGGAGGTATGGATTAAAAATCATGATTTAAGTTGAGTCTTACTGACTAGTGATTTAAATCAAACACACCCTGCTCTGCAATGCAGTGCAGAATTCTCTAGCTTTCAACAGGTTTAAAGGTGCAGTGCCATGCAGGATAAAACAGAGATAAGTACAGCAGTACATTAAGGGAAGTAAATAAATTAGAAATGTTTATTTTTGCCCTCATGTCAATTATCCTGTATAATAATTCGCTAATGTATGTTTGTCAGAAGATATCATGTGTAGTACAGACGGCTGTGCGCTCTGCAGTCACGCGCAGTACAGACTGCCCATGCCGAGGCTGATAACGGAGTGAGGCGCTCCGAATTCAGACCGTAGTCCTCTCTACTATGGTCTGAATTCGGAGCGCCCAGCTCCGTTATGAGCTGCGGCGCGGACAGTTTGTACTGTGCCGATTGTAGCGCGGCTGTTACTGCCTGGCACTGTGTCCCGTGTACAACTAGTATACCATAAAATATTTTATTAGGTAATGGTTTAACAAGCTTTTTATGTTGCTATGGCAACATGACGTTTTACACGCAATGTTTCCTAACGTTAGTGATGACAGCTACTCATACCCCCTCAGCCCTCTTGGCTTATGTTCTTCCTTCACATTTCCCACAGGGAGGTTGGTTTTTGACCATCAGTGGGAAGTTAACAGGAGAAAATAAAATGGGGGAGGAGTAAGAGGAAACCAGCTGAATTAAATTGTCCCTGAGTATATCAGATAATGCTGAAAATATGAAATACTAATTGTATTAGGAGTGTGAGGGATAGGCTTCCCGGCACTGGATTTTTATAAAGGAAAGTATGTTAAAGAGATAGTAATGTTTCAAAATAAATGCAGCTCCAATTATTCTTTATAGTTTTTGGGCCATGTGGAGCGGTATTATCATTCTCTTTTGTCTGTGAGACTTATTTAAAGTGTTAGTAATGTTTCACAAAAAAGCAGCTCTGATTAATCTTCACTGTATTCGAGCCATGCAGAGTGTTATTTCAGTATTGTTAAGAGTTGTAGTTGCAGAGTAATTGAATGATAAAGTATCCCCTTCTGCCCCTTTAACCTAGTGTAAGCCGCCTCCCCTCAGATGTGGAATCTGGTCACATGACCGGACAGCTCACAGCAAGAGACAATCTTTTTACTGTGATCATAAGAAAAACCCTGCCCAACTTAACAGCTTTTTCAGGTTTTCCTTTATGCTCACGGAAGATTGTCCCTTGCTATGATCCATCCAGACAGTCTTACTGTACATCTTTACATAGGTAAAAGGGGCAGGAAGGGGACACTTTATGATCCAATTACTGTGGACGTACACATCACAGAGAATGATAACTCTCTACATGTCCTAAAACATTACTACTCCATTTAACATTGAAACATTACTCCTCCTTTAAAGTACCATTCAACCCTCTGAATGCCAAAGAGATATCCATCGCATTGCGTTGCAATGCGATGGATACCTCTCTGACACTCAATGGGTTAAATCGGTGAGAATGCTGGATATTCCCCTCGGTGAAGCAGGTTTGCTCGCTGCATAACGCTCTTAATTTTCCCTTACAAATCGCTCCGGTCTCTGGGTACTTGAATCCAACCACACGTGCCGGAAAGGTCACTGCAATCCTAAGACGTAAACACAGACTTGAACGGAGAGAAGCTCATCTCGTTCTGGCCGTATAGAAACACAGGAGGGAAGAATGGTTCCCAATTGACAGGAGAATGTCTTGTAATTCCCCAGCACCCCTAACAACCAGCAAACACAGATTAGATGATGAGAATTTGTAATTCGTTTTACGGTCTAAATTTTGAAAGTAAATTTGGAATAGCTATTAAATATATCGAACTATGAAACAAGCGCAGAAAATGTAGAACACTTAATTGCTTCTCTCTTTATTGGAAATCCTATTGATGTTACTAAGTGGAAGTGCTGTTCTTAAAGTACTTATCGGTTTAGCACTACACGGTACGTACTCTGAAAGGCTAATTTAATAACAAGAACTGAAGCAAAACAGCCGCATCATGAGGACAAAAACAGTCTCATGAATTTAACTCCATAAGGACCACAGGGGTCGGGTGCACTGGAGTACCAAGCGTATATTTTTTTCTGCATTTGTAGAGCCGGTATGTGTGAGAAATCACATGTACCGACTCTCCTCTTGAGAGGCTGAAACTGACTGCTCTGATCTGGGAGCAGTCAGTTCTAGGCTCTCCCAGCGATCACAACGTGCCTTTTGGGCGCACTGGGATACACAACGAGTCATGACGTGCCAGAGCTTTCACCGGTCCTTAACGCAGGGACTGTCGTGACAGTTCTGCACATCATCGGAGGTTCACTTGTTAAATAGTCATTTTAAACCCTTGAGTGCCAGATGGGTGTCCAAATTGCAAAATTATGTGTTGGATATTCCTTTGGCACCCAAAGGGTTGAATGTTAAGGGCAAGTTGTAATAAGGAGTGATAAAGAGGTGATAACAGGGAGAGAACTTCTCCAGTTCCTGTGTTATTCTATGGAGCCTATACACTAAGATCTCCAAAGCTGGAGAAATCTTAATGCACAGGCTCTATAGAATAACATAGGAATTGGAGAAGTGATAAACTGGAGAAGTCATCTCCACCTTATCACCTCTTTATCACACCTTAGTGAATAGCTCCCCAGGTTTCCAATGCACTGTTTAGTATATCACTAAATTATAACTATTTATCACCTTTATGGTAGAGAGCTCAACAAGGCATTGCGAAACAATACATTGGAGACCTCACTACTGTGAAAGGGTTAAAAGAACCTTCTAATAACGTCTCCCTACCAACACACACAAAGTGCACTCTAGCCAGCAGGATCCCTGTACCCCAAGCTCCACCCAATGAAACACGCTCACAATTCCCCACAGCTAACACACACAGAGTGCACGAGACAGTAGATGTCTGGAGTCCATGAGTCCTGCCAGGGGGTGATGGACATGACCTCCGACACTTAAAACCCTGTGAGTGCCAGAGAGGTATCTCCAATGCTTTAAATAACTCTCTGGCACTCACAGAGTTAATGGAGAGGCTATGTCATGATCCAAAAAAAAAAATTAATAAATCAGTGAGGCCATTATGAATTTCTCTCCATAATAAGCTAAGTGGGTTGTTATTATTATTAAGAAGTGTTCGTGTTCCCTTAAAGGGATAGTAATGTTCCACAATAAAAGCAGCCCCAGTTAATCTTCATAGTATTTGGGCCATGGAGAGTGTTATATCGTTACTGTGAGCATTGCAGTTCAAGAGAAGTTGAATGATAAAGTATCCCCCTCCCGCCCCTTTTACTGATGTAACACTACTCCCCTCAGATGTGGAATCTGATCCTGGGACCAGACAACTCACAGCAAGGCACAATCTTCTTACTGTGAGAACAATTAAAACCCTGCCCCCCTTGACAAGTTTTTCAGGTTTTTCCCTTATCTTAACTGAAGATTGTCCCTCTCTGCAATCTACCTGGGCACCTCCCTTCTGATCTGGCTGAGCAGTGTTACATCAGTAAAAGGGACGGGAGGGGGATACTTTGTCATTGAATTACTCTTGAACTACAACTCTGACAGAACTGAAATAACACTCTCCAAAGTCCAAATTCTTTGAAGATTAATTAGAGCTTCATTTATTATGAGACATTACTATCCCTTTAAGAAAAGTCAGCATGTGTAGTAGCGCTGAATACAAATGAATTGAAGGGATGGCCCTTCAAAGAAGATCTTACCATCAAGAGCAAAGATAGGCAAGCAAGCAGTTTAGGTCCCCCAACAGCTGTAAAGCCAAAAATTGTTTATCTGATCTTAGTGGCAACTGACAAGGAAATAAAGTTCAATATGAAGAGACTAGTTTTAAAGCCTGTGTACACGGGCCAACACTGTCGGCGCTGCAGTCATGCGCAGTACTGACTGCCCGCGCCGCAGCTGATACGGACCGGTGCGCAGAGAGGACTCTGGTCTGAATTCGGAGCGCCCCGCTGCGAGGGCAGTCTGTACTGCGCATGATTGCAGAGAGCACACAGGTCTCTACTGCGCATGACAGCTTCTGACAAACATCCTTAGCGAATTATGATATAGGATACACAGTTATACTTTGTGTCAGCAAGTAGCTGAGGAAGCATTTTAGAGAAGCACATTTTCCCCAACTGAGGGACTATCGAGACCCAATCTTGTGCCGGCCCCTTTGTTTTGAATTTGGAAGAAAAAATACCCCAAAAAATAAACATGCAGATCAGAAACGGAAAAAAAAAAAAAAAAAAAAAAAAAAATCTTACAGGCCTTTGAGTCCGAATGAAGAACACACTTTCTTTTTGAGTGTAATGTGGAGTTAGGAAGATACATTGTTACACGTTTGACACTGAAACAAAGGCAGAAGATTGCACAAATGTTGCCCTTTTCTAAATATCTCTCCTGATTGCATAGGAAACTGCAGTTTATACAAACAACGGGGTGCTTACAGATTGAAAATTCACATCTGGTTTAAGGCTTGCTTTCCTGTTTCCACCCTTTAAGTGCCGGGGGGGGGGCAATCCCCTCTGGGACTCAAAAGGTTAACCCATCAGACACTAGAAACGTCACCAACACGAGACATCGGCAATATCCAGTGGGTTGCCCGACTTGCACGCAGGTGTCCAATCACGTTCCCATTTAACCCTTTCAGTGCCAGAAGGGTATTTATCCAACACAGAAGCCTCGTATTTGTCTCATACTACGGGGATGCAAAATACATTTGCAAGGTGTTTGAAACGACCTGAGTTTGCGTGCCAATTCGGTTGCTATAGTTCAACTAATCTGTTAACCTCTTGACCACAAGAAAGTTGGGAAACACAACTGAAGCAATATGTTGCATGCATCTCAAGTGGTTAAACTTATTACATAGCTCTCAAGTGTCCTTCTTTAGTAGATATTAGGGCTCTGTACCTCCCAAGTGTCCCTCTTCAGGAGATATTAGGACTCCATACCACACAAGTGTCCCTCTTTAGGAGATATTAGGGTCCTGTACGTCCCAAGTGTCCCTCTTTAGGAGATATTAGGGTCCTGTACGTCCCAAGTGTCCCTCTTTAGGAGATATTAGGGGTCCATACCTCCCAAGTGTCCCTCATTAGGAGATATTTTAAACCCATGAGTGCAAGAGAAGTCTCCAATGCCTTGTGAAGCAATGCACTGCAGACCTCTGTTGCATTCAAGGGGTTAAAAATCTAAATGTAAATCAGTGGGAATTTGGGGAATGTTTCTTTATCCCCTATGGCGCAGCTGATTTGAGCCAGAATTGTCCCACATTTCTTTTATGCATATGGGCGCATTGTGCCGTAGTCTTGAGTCACAATAAACCCAGCGCCAGCGGTGCATTGCAAACAAGCTAGAGGTTTAGGAAAATGAATTGCAGAGCGGAGATCGAGATGTGAAATGATCCCGTTTTGAAATGTGGAGTTTCATGCGTATATTTATTTTCTCCACAATGGAAGTGTAATGAGAGGAATATTTCAGCCAAATGCCCAATTTAGCCTTGTGTGTTCTCTTTTATTTCAATACGAGAAGCATTATCAGCCTGCAGCTTCCTGAAACAATGCCAAGTCATGGCTAAGGGGCCTGCGTACAAGAGAACTGCAGAGACTCTGGATCAAACCAACTACAGGTGGGGGGGGGGGGGCAAATAAAAACCCCACTGAATTAACGTGGACCTGACATGTTTAGTTTGTTTTACAGATAACTAAAATCTGCCTATATGTTTAACGTGCCATTTTTCTGTACAATTAATATATATATATATATATATATATATATATATATATATATATATATATATATATATATATATTTTTTTTTTTTTTTTTTTTTTTAATTACATTGTATATTTTGGTGGCAGTCTGGCACTTTATGCTAATTTACTGCAGAATATGCTAATTAGCCCCGTTCTAAGCTAAATGTAAAGCTCACTGTGCCATTAGAAGTGGCCCCAGTGTGTGGACTAGATTCATTCATAGTACAGTTTATAGTAATACTAGTCAGGCCCATAAACTAATTAACATAAAGTGCCACACATCCATCAGCAAAAAATAAGTTAATTTCTCAATAATTATTTATATTATAAATTGTTAGAACAATGTACAAGCACTTTTTATTTAATTAAACTTGGTGTGAAGGGTCAGCTTTGAATGGGTCTTAGCCATGGAATGCCATAAAGGTCTTCTCCAAAGCATAGCTTCGATCTAGCTTTCAAGAAAGCGATCAATACTTTTCTAGCTCAGAACAATACTGAGAATTATGACAGTTTCACAAGCAGATAGGGTTTTTTTTTCTTTACCTACTTAATTGGAAATGGCTTTCAATTTGCTTTGACAGACACTTTTTTTTTTTTCAGCCTCATCAACTATGTTACTACGTAATCGGAGTAAATTTTCATTTGTGCCCTATGGTGAAGTTAGTCTGACACAGAACGAAACCACTTCTCTTTTGAACACAAGGTCCAATGTTTGGTTTAGAAGTCAAATAAAAGTTAATCCTCCCCTTGTGCAAAAGTTGGTTGGCCCTCTGTGAAGTCAGAATTTTACTGAATGCATGCAACCGAGATCCCGTAGGGCATGCAACCGAGATCCCGGAGGGCATGCAACCGAGATCCCGGAGGGCATGCAACCGAGATCCCGGAGGGCATGCAACCGAGATCCCGGAGGGCATGCAACCGAGATCCCGGAGGGCATGCAACCGAGAACCCGGAGGGCATGCAACCGAGATCGCGGAGGGCATGCAACCGAGATCGCGGAGGGCATGCAACCGAGATCGCGGAGGGCATGCAACCGAGATTGCGGAGTGCATGCAACCGAGATCGCGGAGTGCATGCAACCGAGATCGCGGAGTGCATGCAACCGAGATCGCGGAGTGCATGCAACCGAGATCGCGGAGTGCATGCAACCGAGATCGCGGAGTGCATGCAACCGAGAACCCGGAGTGCATGCAACCGAGAACCCGGAGTGCATATAACCCAAGTGCAAGCAACCTTGTTTTACTCAGCAGGAAATAAATGTTGTTACCTAGAAAACATATACTGTTTCTTTGTAGGAACCCTAAAACATGTCCCTATATTTGGGGCTTCAACATTATTTTGTCAGGTGCCTCAGAATTCCTTAAAACGTCCCTGACTGTACAACAAGGACAGCGCAAAGACAAACCAGGACTACCTCCATTTCCTTTAGCACAGGATGGTCTTCGATGCCAGGGAAAAGGACCCTCATAGCATACGTTCGGTAATCCAAGAACGGGATTCCAGCACCATCAAGGTCATTGGTCAATTCGTGAATGTCCGTCTGTAGCTCTGCAAAAGCTGAATCAAAAGGCAAAGGCATTAACACGGTATATGGCAATCACTGTCCTGTCTCTTGAACGTTTACTAGAAGATCTCAGTATAAAGGTACTCTGATTAGATAACACAAAGTCCTGGAATTAATACTCCAGAGCAGAGATCTAGACATTAGAAGGAGAACTCCCATTACCTACTGTGACAGGAAATGTCTCTATTGGGCTAAAAGAAAATGGCTTCCAGACAGAGCTCTGCATACTAAAAAGAGAACTGACCCTTGATCCCAACATCAATCGGAAGCTGCAGTGTAAATTTCTTGTAGTTTGACATTTAACCCCTTAGAGACCCTCACGCTGGTCCTGGCATGTTATGGAACGTTGGAGTCGCCGCCCGTCTACACGCTGCTCAGCGACCCTGGAATCCATTAAAACTAAAAGACCCGTGGTCCTTAAAGGGATAGTAATGTTTCATAATAAAAGCAGCTCTAATTAATCATCATAGTATTTGGACTTTGGAGAGTGTTGTTTCAATACTGTCAGAGTTGTAGTACAAGAGTAATTCAATGACAAAGTATCCTCCTCCTGCCCCTTTTACTAATGTAACACTGCTCAGCCAGAGCAGAAGGGAGGTGCCCAGGTAGACTGCAGAGAGGGACAATCTTCAATTAAGATAAGGGAAAAACCTGAAAAGCTTGTCAAGGGGGGCAGGGTCTTCATTGTTCTCATAGGAAGAAGATTGTCCCCTTCTGTTATCTGTCTGGTCTATAGACTGGATTCCACATCTGAGAAGAGATTGCTTACACTAGGTAAAAGGGGCGGGAGGGGAAACTTTGCTTGTGAATATCTCTCAAACCATAAAGGTTTGAGAGATAAGACTTATATCGGTCTTCATGTTTTTTTAATGGCAACAAAATAAAATAAAGTTAAAACAAAGTATTACTATCCCTTTAACGGCCGTCCACGAGCTGTGTCAGCCGCTCATTAAGGGGTTAAGGCTTTGGGTGTGATGCACATTTTCTTGTGCCACAACAGGTATCGCTTTCTGTCACAGCTGTCAATGGGCAGCTCTCCCCCCTCCAGTATTTAGAACTGTGTGGTGCGCTCTTCTGCAGTGCCCCAGAATGGCACAATTGAAATGTGGTCACCCTAACTCTAATGCCATTTAAAAGTCTGTGTATGTGTTGCCAGTGCAGTTTTGTTGCTGCTCCTGGTTGCAGAGTGGTTTCTGAAAACATACTTCACACCCCATTTTGAATAAAGACATTTTCATGCCTTGCTATAATAAGAAAATATCATCATCAGATGGTTTAACACCTCCCTGGCTCGTCCGATTACCTGTAGATTTAAATCTGCTGGATGTTATTACAGCCAAATAAACATTTTCCCTGATACCTTGATAATCCGAAGCACTGATAGCAGATAAGAGGGAGCAGGATCCCTCTCTCCTTCTAATAACATAATCCTGAAAATAAGCTTCTGGCTGTAGGATTGCAGGGGGGGGATGTGTGTGAGATATTCTGCCGAGCGCTGCTGCTTCGGCAACCCAAGAGTGCAGGTTTCAATAGATTATGGTTCTGATTAATGCATTTTCTTATTTACACTCCCTGCTGTGCTTAGTTATCTCCCATATGCGTCCTTGGAGGATTTGTGTTCAAAAATAAAGAGAGACTGGTTCTTTGAGCAAGGAAAGGCAGACGGGGGGGGGGGGGATGTTGCAAAAAAAAAAAAAAAAAAAGAAAAAAAAAAAGATCTATTACATAAAAACGAATTACATAATCATAATGTTGTTATATGAATTTGAGAATTTAATTTTCACCAGTTTGCCCTACACCAATGTGTTTAAAGGGAAATGTTTATGTGTAGGAATAAGCGGATCTTGATTTTGTTGCAAACGAGTTACCGGTTTACGGCTGTCTTCTACATCTGTTTATTGATTTTGTGTTCTCTACAGTTTTCTACTTCTAGATAGTCATTTAAAGTGATGACATTCTGGGGCCAATTAACTGCATCGTAATGGATTCATAAAAATGCCCATGGATTCAAAAATGGGTCTTTTAACCTCTTGAATGCTAGAGATGTTTCCAATGCACCTCTATCATTCAAGGTGTTAAAAGATCCACTTAAATAAATGAAAATTTGGGAATATTAGGTAACATATGGCTCATCAGTTGTTGGGGGCTACATATCCCGTGCTTCCCCAACCAGCCTGATGGGAACTGTAGTCTCAAAAAAAATGGGGAGTCTTAGGCTGCTTAACCCTGCAGTTGACACTTCCCTTTTCTCTCCAGATAAGACCATCATTTTGTTCCACTGATAACGGGTTTGAAACCCAATTTGCTTGAACTAAAGTCAACCCAACCTGCACATCATCAATAATTTCTATTACAGGGATATAACTCTACAGGGAGCAGTTGTGATTGGATATAACTACTGGATTATTCTGAGACCACATAATCAGACCAGTTTCCCAACTTGCCCAGTGCACAGATTTTGCCCAGTGCACAGTAGGCCCCAGTTACATCCCTGTTTTATTACAAATACAGCTCATGTGATTCGTTTCCTCAAAACATGCAGACAAATGGGGACTTCAAAAAGCTAGCTGGTGCCTAAGACATAGATCTGAGTGAGGAATTCAATTAAAATACTGTGGAAGAGCTTGAGAGAAGAGACTAACTTTCTGAGCTGTCAGATGCTTAGAAAGGTGGTGGGTGCAAGAGAATGTGGAGGGGGGGGATACAGAGGAAGAGGGGGACATCAGGCAAGCGGCGCTCTCTTATCTGTACACTGCACAACTCAAAGGCATATGGGTACAGATACCATGCTTCTTAATTAAAAGCCTATCCTTTTATCTGGCAGCTGTGGATTATTATAGATGATCTACCCAGAAGCTCCCTTCTCATTCCCTCTATCTATAGCGCTCTCTCTATGTATATATATATATATTTATATTTCATTTTTTTTTAATCTCTTCAGAAGTGCCAGCTTCATTCCCCACCTCTGGGCTGGCTTCAGTTGGCAGGGTTACGACCTCAAGTTCTGGTAAGAGGAATAATGGGCAATTAGGCTTTCTCTGCAAGATCTTCAGTCTGTGCTGTCCCATTTTGTACGATCTTCCTCCACATAACGAGACGCCCTGGGTTTCTGATATTCTACTCTCCTCTCTCTGGGCTAGTTCCCCTTTTATTTGGTCGACTGATGCCTCAAAGTCTGAGCCATCATTTTACCTCTGCCTTCTAGTGAATGATTTCTTCCACATATTCCCAGAGGAATGGGCTCAGTTGTCAAATGTACAACATAAACAACAGCAAAATGATGTTCCAGCCTAAAGAGGCATGTCAAACAGAGCCTGACAACTTCATTATCTGCTTCCGGATTATGGGATGGGAGAGAACATGGGGTACTGCAGGTGTGTACATAAGGTGATGGAAGTCAGGTTGCTTATTGGAAGTGATCAGTGTATGGACAGTTCATGAGTATATGGAGCCAACTGTGAGATATATTAACCCTTTGAGTGCCAGAGGGGTACGCAACACATTGCAAAACAATTTGTTGCGTACCCCTCTGGCACTCAAAGGGTTCAATTAACACAGCATTGTAGTATGGCCAGGGTTGTACACAAGGCTAGGTTAGTATCGGAGCAAAACTAGAGTCTTTTTTTTTTTTTTCTGAAAAAAAAAAATAAGAAAATGTTTGTAGTAACAATTCTTAGAATCAAAGTAATTCTGCATCAAAAATCCATGACCCTAGACCAAAGTGGGCAAACAGCTACCATTCGACTTTTGATGGACTACACTGGCCGGCTGAGAATGACAGGGGTTGTAGTCCAAAAGCTGGTGACATGAATGTTGTTGACATCCGTCCAAAAGTATGAATAAGAGTAACCGCTATTTCCACTATTATTATTCTACTGATTTCATAGGGGCATGTGGACTTGACTGGGCAACCGGAAATACTTTGTTTGCCGTGCCCATGTGCATTAACTCTTTGAGTTACAAAGGGGTGAGGAAAACATTGGTTGGTGTAGCAGGTATCGTTTTAAAAAGTTGCATGGAAAATGTTGTGTGGCTAGTAGCCGCATTAACCATGTCGCAGTGTTGAAAACTGCAACATGAGAATCTCACCCTGTATAAAGCGTGGGATTCTCATGTCTGATCTGAAAACATCGCTACCCTTGTGGCTGCGCAAGCGATGCACCGGCTCTCTCCCCCCGCTCCGCCCTGTCATTCTAGCAATTATTGAGACTTCAGAATGACAGGGTGCGGCAGGGAGGGAGAGCGCTGTGCAAGATTGTGCAGAGGAAGATTGGGCACAGCAGGAACTTGGGTATCTGCATTAAGCCAAGATGACATGTGAAATATAATGACACTGGCAGATCTCATTACTGGAATGGAACTGGGAAGTCTATAACTGACTAGCAAATGGGTTAGACCACTTTCGAACATGCTTCTATAGCAATGAAATTTATGTTTGGCAGTTTTTCAGCTCTGATTTTTTTTGGAGTATTTTCTTTTAAAGAGGTAAGGATGATGGGGGTTGTATGCGGTTGTGCGGCCAGAAGGGTACAGAGGCGACATGAGAATCTCGCGTTATTATGCAGGGCGAGATTCTCATATTGCCATTTTTAACACGGCAACATGGTTAATGAGGCTAGTAGCAGCACAACATTTTCCATGTGACTTTTTAAAAGCGGACTGGTGTAGCTTACCCCCCTCTGGAATCAAAGAGAAAGAGAACAGCCATATGCATTAAAGTGGAACTATTTTTTTAGCAGCTCAACTACAACGCAGAGTTACAAATTCCCACTGATTTCATTTGGTCTTTTAACCTACTTGTACACCTCTGGCATTCAAAGGGTGAATCCCTTGACGAGGTGTCCAATAAAGGGGTTAAAATTTTTAATTATATCAATGGGAATTTTTATTTCTCCACTATGGTGCAGATGGGTTGATGAAGAATGACTCCTCTTTTCTTTAGTGCAAAAAGCCCTAAACACACTAATTTGGATTGTACCAATGCCACTGTACGTGCCTTCTCCACACAGCCAGGGCACCAAGCACTAAACGGAAGAGTCCACATTGCTCCACTGCTTTATGTCATGGATGTATTTGCGGACATGAATGGAACACCATCCTTTGTTTGTTTGTTCTTTTTAATCTGTCCCCTGATTAAGTTGATTAATTTTTTTTTTTTTTGGGGGGGGGGGGGGAGTATGGAGAAACAGGTGCATCTCTAAAATGAAAACAAATAAATAAATAAGTCATCAGTGATGCGAAAGGGTGGACAAACTCTTTCTACTAGTGGAGTTTTTCCCGTCTCTTGCCTGTCCATTTTGTTTCATTGTGCTGCGGTCACCCAGGTGTATTTCACCTACAGACTGATTGGAGAGAGTGGATGGTGCTGGGTGTGATTAGACAAGTCTAGTCATCTCTGGAGCCAGCAATATCAATGGAAGAATAGTGATCCCGAACGGAGACGGATTGGTTCTGTCTGAAAGCCTGAGAGTCAGACGCTGTATAAGCACCGTTCTGACCAAGATAGTGTGTGAGTACATAATTTGCTGTATATTTCTTTTATACACTGGATTACAGTATTGCACTATACAGCACTCCCTCTCTCTCTTTCTTGTATGGATCGTTGTTTGTACCACTTGGGAGAGCGAGCATACAGAGATAGCAGCCATTAATTGGAGATCGGAGACACTGATTCTGTTACCGGGGACAGATATTTCACCCAGCCGCTCTAACGCTCGCATTGGTATATGCCATTTGCCAACAATTACTTCCTGTGAGTATACACCTGAAAGGTGTGGTGAAGATGATCGACTTGTATTTGGCCGACACATAAAGGGGCACTCCCCCTTTTCTTGTGTTCTGCCATTTTTTTTTATAGTCTTTCTACCAGTGTACTATAGGGAGATGGTGGTGGTTTGGCCATGCGCCAGTGTAATTTATTGGTTCATATCTGCAATAGTATTTCAGGGCACCTTTGGATTTGTAAAGTGTGTTTTTAAGATCAATGGTCTCTGGTTATATTTATACTAGTGTAAAAGCCTGTGTACACGGCCCAAGGTCCGGGCGATGTTAACCCTTTGAGTGCCAGAGGGGTACGCAATGCATTGCCTTGCAATGCGTTGCGTACCCCTCTGGCACTCAAAGGGTTAAGAGGCCGGTCCTGCTCTGCGTACTGCCGCAGACGCAGTCATGCACTGTAGAGACTGCCCAAAAGCACATAATGCTCCCAGTACAGAACTCCCATCATTCCTACACCTCCCAGCATTCCATGCTCCCAGAATTCCGTGCATTCGTGCAGTCTCTACTGCACATGACGGCTTCTGACAAACATCCTAATGAATTATTATATAGGATATTTTTCAGCATAGGGCAATGCAGAAAGTATAGGACATCCATCTCAGGTAAATAAGGAACCCAAATGATGCTCTCTACATCATTCAGCACACCTACACCATGACTTAAACAAGATGCTCTCCCCCACACCTTCATGGTTGTGTGCACATGTGGAAGTCTGCATTGTGTTACAAGATTTTAAACTGTTGCTTTGAGTCTTCCTATGATTGCATTTAGTAGCCATCATTCGTATGGCTTGACATAACGCAGCAACGTACCTTCTTTGCATTCCAATGCCACACGTGATTCCAAATTATCCATCTGCAGCTGCAGGCGCTTTAGGGTGCGGTCTGCATCTCTGGACTTCCTCTTGTAGGCAATGAGGACGATAATTATAATGAGTAACAGCAAACCACCGCCACCTCCTATACCAATAATGGCTGGCAGGGTCAAGAGGCTGTCCGAGTAAATCTGCAGGGTGCCAGGTGAGAACTCAAATCCTCCGGCTTTGATCTGAAAGAACATGGGAGTCTTGTTTCACACACGCATTGTGCACATACAGATACAAAAACACTTATTATCTAGAAGCAATTAAGGGAAAAAAAAATAGCTGGTCGCTTTTCATGATTGGTCAAGTTGTTCTTTTATACGCAAATTTAAACCTGACCTCTCACAGGTGAATTATTAGGAGCATAAATGCTAGTTCATTCACTCAGCACAAATGCAAGGAATATACATATTAAGTCAATAAATGCCCTGATGAAGGCACTTCAAATCTTTGAAACATTGACCAATGAAAATACTTTCCAATCAATACTGTGTAAAGCAGTGGGTGTCGTCTCTCGGATTTAATGTTGAATTGAAGTCACCAGCTAAATTTTCACCCAGAAAATGTTACTTTGAGATGAGAAGGGGTTACAACCAAATGGGCACACATACATAACTAACATATTTATAGATCTCTGCAGAGACTTACAGTGACTTTGTGCTGTCCAGTAAGGTTTGGGGACTCGCAGAGGAGCTGTGTTTCAGAGACAGTAAGCGCACATGGAGTATCGCCAATCAACACGGTGTAATTAAGCCTGAAGTTCCCTGGAGCAGCTGGGATCAGATTTCGACCCTACAAAGAGAAGAGAGAGTGTGATGGAGAAACTCCAGAAGGTAAAGACGCTGCAGACTGCAGATTGAGGTAATGATGTCTCTCTCACAACAAATAAAGATACGAAGGAATACAACAAAGGTGATTAGTGTCTTCTTTGAATGCTGGAGACATCACAGATTGCTTTGCAATGGACTGAATATGTCTCTGGCATCCAAGGTGTTTCACTTACCTTGATAATGAGAGGAGAACTGGGTTTCAGCTCAAGGTTGCCTGACGTTGTCAGAGGTTCAAACACGGGATCCGGGTAGTAAATAAAACTGGTTGTGTTCATAATAAGCAGAGCCTGGACATTGTCCATAATAAAGCCTATCTCATCTGGACGGTCTCCATTCTCTGGAGGGCTCCTCAACGGATTCTCAATGGAGGGAGCCAGGCACACCATGGTGGTGTCATTGTAAATAGTGCAATTCTAAAAAGAAACAAAAAACAAAAACCATGATGGCATAAGAATTATTTTGTTATTATACGGGATTCTCCACAGAGCCTTTTTCTAGTTTGCCACACTAAACAATCTACAGGTTACAGTAGTTCTTGAAATTGAAGTCTAAATATAAATAACCCAATGGCAGGACAACAGAAGGTAACTGGGTTAAGTAATTAGCCTCAGTATCTATTTCTTGGTCCTCACTCAACACTCTGCTAAGCAAACTTGAAAAGACAAATTCCCAGCATGCCTTAGGGAATACTCACGTTAACCCTCTCAACATCTCCATATTTGGCTCGGATTTTAGGTTCTTTAATAGTTGCCAGATTCACCCCAGTTATGGTCAGTGGGGTCCCTCCGCTGCAAGGCAAGAGCACATAAGTGGCCAGTTTAGAAATAGACAAAAAATAAAAGGTTGTAAGGCTATATAGCAAATTTAATACATGACGTGCCAGAACCATCATGGAATTCAGGGCTCCCTGCGTGGCTGCACAACGTTCAGGGAGCCCTGAAACGGATGCGCAAAAAAAGTCAGTGGTCCTTAAGTGCTGGCCGCATGCGCGATCCTTAACGGGTGAATAACTGCAATGGCATTAAATTGTACTATTTACAAAGACTAAACATGGAATACAGTAACAGAACTTTGGATGAACTGGATAGGTTTATTCATCTGGAGCCATGCTGAGGCAATCCAACTGTAATACAATGTAAACAGAAAAAAATATAATTGACTTAAGTGAGGCATTTAACCCCGTTAATGCTTAGAACAGCAAATCCCCTCTTATGTAGATGAGAATTTCAGAAATGATACTCTTCCTTATGGGGTTGTTTGTTTGCCCCAGAACTTCTGCAAACCAGTGTGTTTTGCACACCATTCCAGCACGCAAAGGATTAAAGGAGCAGTAATTTTTTTTTTTACGAAAAAAAACACATTTTATAGAGCTTTTCCTGCTGAGTAAAAAAAGGACAATACCACTGCTGTCAGTTGTTTTATTCAAAAAGTAGGTACTTTCCTGTTATCGGGAACCATTTTCCAAACTAATTCCTGTTATTTCCTGTCAGAATCTGTCCTGTCAGATTATAATATTATAATGAATATATAAATATAAAATATTATAATAAAGATTTTGTTAAAAAAATGTTTGCAAAATGTTTTGAAAATGGTTCCAGATAACAGGAAAGTATCAAAATGTACAATAGTTCAAATAACCAGGAAGTGAATTTACTGCGAGTGTACTTCCTGATAGTTCTAACGGACAGGAAGTGACTCAGCAGTTTCTATCACATTCTATGGAGAACTTTATGTTGCCGACTTTCCTCTCCATTAGACTGTAGCAGAAAAATGAATTCGAATTTGACCACTAGAGGACATTACTAATGTAAAAAAACATGGGTTTCAACTGTAACAACTCTGGAAATATGAATCTCGACAGTAGGAGTACCCTTAATTTACTCAAAAGGAAAATCCCTACAATATACATGTTTTCATAAAAAAAGGTTTACTGCTCCTTTAAGATAAGCAAGCTATAAATATAGGTCTTACCTGGTAATGCTCCACTCCGGTTCTATCTTTTGCACAGTCGGATCCTCTGTGTAATTGTAACTCACATCGCGATTATAGAGTGTGGCCCTGTTGATGTGGATCAGAATCTCTGCTTTACCCGGGCTCTGCCCTTGCGGGGTCTTACACTGGATCTCTTTAGAACTTCGCCTGCAGGAAGACAAAATAATTTCAAGTCTGCTGTCTTTTCAGGGATTAACAGAGACACAGACAGAAAGAGAGAGATTTAAAGGAATAGTAATGTTTCACAAAAACAGCAGCTCCAATTAATCTTCATAGTATTTGGACTTTGAAGAGTGTTATTTCAATACTGTCAGAGTGGTAGTTCAAGAGTAATTGAAGGATAAAGTATCCCCCCTCCCGCCCCTTTTACCTAGTGTAACACTGCTCACCTAACAGCAGAAAGGAGGCATCCAGATGGACTTCAGAGACAGACATTGTTCAAGTAGCATAAGGGAAAAACCTGTCAAGGGGAGCAGGCTTTTCCTTATGGTCACTGTAAGAAGATTGTCCCTTGCTGTGAGCTGTCTGGTCAAGTGACCAGATTCCACATCTGAGGGGAGGTGGCTTACACTAGGTAAAAGGGGTGGGAGGGGGATACTTTATCATTCAATTACTCTTGAACTACAACTCGGACAGTATTGAAATAACACTCTCCATGGCCCAAATACTATGAAGATTAATTGGAGCTGCTGTTTTTGTGAAGCATTACTATCCCTTTAAGATGGCAGCAAAAAAAAAAAAAAAAAAAAAAAAAAAAAAAAAAAAAAAAAAAAAAAAAAGGATGATAAATCGATTGCTGGAAAAAAAATAGAGATCTAGTTAAATTAGAAAAACAGAGCTGTATGCAGCACTGTGATCAGTCTACACAAGGGGTGGTCTCCATATGGTGTTAGATTGCAATTCCCATCATCCTCAAGTATAAATTAGTTGTATTCCAATATCATCCGTAGGGCCAGAGGCTCCCCATCCCTGATCCATACATGTACTGCAATGTGTTGCATGACCCCGTGGCACTCAAATGGTTAACAAAGTCAAAATCTTATTGAGAGGTCAAGAATAAATATAAACTAAAATTGCAGGTGTTGAAGTTCACCCCCCCCCCCCACCAAGATGCTTCTCCCAATCCCCCAACCTCAGAGAATGAGTGCGGTTACCAGAATCGATTAGTGAGTCAAATGGGGGCTTTTCGATTAACCCTTTGAGTGCCAGAGGGGTAACGCAACACATTGCTTTGAGTACCCCTCTGGCACTCAAAGGGTTAATCGAAAAGCCTCCATCTGACACAGTGATGGATTCTGATAACCACACTCAAAGGGTTAAACAGCTGTGGAATACCAGATAAAATAAAATAATAAAAGACTGCACTGAACTAACACTCTGTACCACACACACTCACCCTGCAAACAGCAGCTATTAGCGCTGATAACCGGCAATTACCACAGGGAAATATTTAAAGACCCGCTCTATTATCATTCGTAATCTAGAAATTATGCACTTGAAATGCGATGGAAGGAAGGCGCAGGAGGAAGAAGAAAAGCAAGGCTAGGAACCAGAGACAATCCTTTGGGCACAACGCAGACACTTAACCCCATGTCTGCCAGACATAAAACACAGAGGACGATGTCCGAAAAACCGGGACACGCCAACTGCTGCACAGGAGACGAATAACAATAACAGTGTCGTTTAACCCCTTGCATGCTACAACGGACTTGCATTGCAAGCTAATGTGTTTGAGCTCTCCAGCATTGAAGGGGTTAAAATCCTATTTAAACTGATAGTAATGTTTCACGAAAAAAGCAGCTCCAATTAATTGTCATCGTATTTGGGCCGTAGAGTGTTATTTCAATACTGTCAGGGTTGTAATTCAAGAGTAAATGAATGATAAAGCATCCCCTCCAGCCCCTTTTACTGATGGATCACTGCTCACCTCAGAGCAGCAAGACTGTCCGGATGGATTGCAGAGAGGGACAAACTTCAGTGATCATAAGGAATAGCCGGAAAAACCTGTCAAGGGGGGCAGGGCTTTCATTATGATCACAGTAAGAAAATTGTCCCTTGCTGTGAGCTGTCTGGTCAAGAGACCAGATTCCACATCTGTGGTGAGCAGTGTTACATCAGTAAAAGGGACGGGAGAGGGATACTTTATCATTCAATTACTCTTGTACTACAACTCTGACAGTATTGAAATAACACTCTCCATGGGCCAAATACTATGAAGATTAATCTAAGCTGCTGTTTTTGTGAAACATTACTATACTTTTAAATTAATGGGATTTTGGGGACCTTTTATCAGGATCCTATGGTGCAGCTGGTTTGCTCAAGAATTACTCTTAATTTCTAAGAACATCAGCCTCTGGGAGCACAGCAAGTGATACAGACAGGATGGGCAACCTGTGGCTCACTAGCTGTGTCTAGACTATAACTACAATCATTATGGGAGCTGTAGTACAACCACGGCTAGTGAGCCACAGATTGGGCAGTGCAAGTACAACCGTTACTACTACATCCTGCTTCAGTGTTTTGTAACGTCAGCTAGTTCAGCCAAATTATGATTGATAGAGACTTTTCCAACATTGGAGGGGTTAAAAAAAAAAGGACCTTAAAGGGATAGTAATGTTTCACAAAAAAAGCAGCTCCAATTAATCTTTATAGTATTTAGGTCATGGAGAGTGTTATTTCAATTCTGTCAGAGTTGAAATTCAAGAGTAATTGAATGATAAAGTATCCTCCTCTTGCCCCTTTTACCTAGTGTAAGCCACCTCCCCTCAGATGTGGAATCTGGTCTCAGCAAGGCGTGATCATAAGGAAAACTTTATCATTCAATTACTCTGACAGTACTGAAACATCTTCAGCTCCTGGACGTTATTGTTCATGAAGAAGGATATCACAGTTCCGGCTGTTGTTGCAAACTGAGGCAGGTTCAGTGCAAGAGTATAATTAACCCTCTGGGTGCCAGATGGGTTGTAAAACAATAAACTGCACAACCCTTTGGTTTTTGAAGGATTAAAATCACCATGTGCCGTGAGCTTAAGCTTGACGTCCTGCAATCCTACTAATAACTGTCATGTCCACCCCCATGAACATGACATCCTGGTTTTGAAGACATTATCTCTTGAACAAAGACACAAATGCAAAATTCATAGTATCCATTGGGGGTCATTATTAGAAGCCGTTAGATCTCCTTTAAAGGGATAGTGATACTTAAATGTTAAAACAAAACAAAAAAAAATGCAGTGTTTATCCCCCAGAGTAAAACATGGGTAGCACACTGCTGAAAGGTGCAGTATCTGTGGCCTGAAATTGTACAGTGGCGCTGTTGCTACATTATCCTATGGAGATTTATGGTGTAGCAACAGCTCCACGGTACAATATCAGGCCACTAAGATACTGTGTCTAAAAATATTTGTGTCTGAGCTGTAATAACTTTTGAATGAAACACCTCTCAGCAATAACAGCTCGCTTAGTTTACACAAGAGAATAAACCCTACAAGCTATATTTTTTTTTTACATATTAAAGGGATAGTAATGTCTTTAAACTAACACAGCTCCGATTCATCCATCTATAAGGAGAATTATGTACCGCTCTATTTTACTATGCTCCGTGTTGTAGTTCAATAGAAATGAACTGGTAAAGGATTACACTGGTGCCACTTGTATAGCCTGCAAGCCGCCTCCCCTTAGATGTGGAATCAGGTCGTGAGACCGGACAACACGCACACAGGGACAATCTTCATTCACTAAGAATAAGGGAAACCCTGCCACCTTTGAGGAAGGAGGACAGGATTTTCCTTATACTTAGTGAAGATTGTCCCTCTGTGCAAGCTGTCCGGCCGTCTGAATGAGTAAGTGTGACGCAGGGGAAAGGGGAGGGAGGGGAATCCTTTACTAGAGAATTTCTATTGAACTAGAACACAGAGCACATTAAAAAAAGAGTTACATAATCCTCTTTATAGGAGGAGCTATGTTGGTTTAAACATTAACTAATCCTAATATTGAAGGTATTAAAAAGATAATATTAATGTGCCATGTCTTATCTCTCAAACCTTTACGGTTAAAGCGCTGAAAGTCCCCCCCCCCCTCCTGCTGACCAGCTGTAAAGCTGTCAGCCATGGATCTCTGTCGGCCGACTTGGCGGCTCTTCAGCAGAGCTGAATGAGTGTTATTGAAAAACAGATACTTCACTGGAACGGTCTACAAAGTGTGCCTGGTTAGCAAGAACACTTTGCAGACCATTCCACTGAAGTATTTGTTCTTCGATAGCACTCGTTCAGCTCCTCTGAAGAGCCGCCGGCTGGTGTGGGACCGGGATCTCCTGACGTCAGCTACATGCTGACGTCTGGAAAAGGAGAGGGAGATTTTCAGTGCTTATATCTCTCAAACCATAAAGGTTTGAGAGATACGACTTGGCACATTAATATTATCTTTTTTAATACCTTCACTATTAGGGTTAGTAATTGTTAGACATTACTAACCCTTTAACTATTAAAGAATTGCATGAGGAAGCATCACTATGAAAAAACACTGGCATGGTTTGCGCTCCTTTACCTGGGGGATGTGCAGGGGCGTCCGGAAATGTCTACTGAAACATCACTGCCAGCGTTCAGGTAGTTTCCCTCTACAGATATCCATGTGCCACCTGACAGAGGACCACGGGCAGGAGTGACACGGTTAAAATATGGCATCTGAAAAAATTAGAAACTTAGATTACTTATTGCGTAGAAGAACAGGTTGCCCAATCCCTTCTTCAATCAACCAGTGAGACGATGACAGATGTTTCAAGTAGTGCGAGAGCCATAGGTTGCCTAGTCCTCACTTGGACAACATAGACAACCAGGACAGTCATCCTGATAATGTCAGTGTGGTGCTTACCACAAACGTGAAGCTCTTTGGGGAGACAGCTGTGTATTCCGGAGAGCAGTCTCTTACACAGACCTCCACTGGCACCTCACGGCTCCGCGTCAAACGTGCATCTCCAATTTCACAGACAATCCTAAAGACAAAGGAGGTGGTCTACTTAACAGAAAGTAAGATATTCCATTATCGCTACTGGCTACATTAAGGAAACATGACTGATGAGAAAAAAAAATAAAATTACAAATCTTTCAGGTTCCAGGTATCAAAAACTTTAAAGTGAAAGTAATGCTTATATAAAAGTTCTGCACAGAGTCTTCATTAAGCTTTTTATAACACGTAGCGGTATTTTTAAGTACTTACAGTTCTGTAGTTCAAAAGATATTCAAGCTGAAAGGATCCTGCTCCTGTCTCCTTAGATGTGGAATCCAGTAGTGGGACCGGACGGATGCAGCGAGGGACAATCTTCAGTCAGTAAGTGTAAGGAAAGCACTGCACCCTTTGATGACAGAGGGCAGGATTTTCATTTTGCTTACTGAAGATTGTCCCTCGCCGCTCTCCATCCGGACCAGACTGAGAGGCTGAGTGACACAGCCAGAAGGGACAGGAGGGGGATATTTTAAGCTCAAATATCTTTTGAACTACAGAACTGTAAGTACTTAAAGGGATAGTAATACTTGTAAATTACTAATCCCCATATTGTAGCTTTGTTAAAAAAGAAACTTATTGCCCCCAGTGTCATCTCTCAAACCTTTATGGTTTGAGAGATGATAGCGCTCAAAGTTCCCCCTCCCTCCCCCTTCCCTGACTGAACACAGACTGCGGGGGTATCTGGTATTACTTGCATCAGGCGGCTCTGCAGCATTGCCGAGATCACGTTTATAAAAAAGAAATCTTTCTTCTACGTGCGCTTGCAAACCAAGCACAAACCAATCACACATAGAAGACTGTTTCAGTGAAATATTTCTTTTTTATAAACACGATCTCGGCTCAGCTGCAGAGCCGCCTGATGCACATAAGACTGTCGTACAACAGCTTCCCCTGCAGTCAGAGTTCAGTCAGGGAAGGGGGAGGGAGGTGGGGAACTTTGAGCGCTATCAGCTCTCAGTTTTGTATAGGGGTGATAGTTCCTCTTTAAAGAAGACTTAATAGTTTTCTTACCTCCTAACAACTACATGATTCTAAAGAAATCCTTAATTTTCCGAGACTGATGGCTAGGTTAGTGCAGTCTGCGCCTCTGTGTCGTTAGTCCCTTCCGGTGCCTTTCGGGATAGTGCAATGCTTCTTAATGGAGACCGGAACTGACAGCGCAGGCGCACAGACAAGATGTCTGCTCTGATGCCTGGCTTTCGGTCTCGGAAGATTAAGGATTTCTTTAGAACTGGCTCGTTCTGAGAGGTAAGAAAACTATTATTAACCTAGTCGCCATCTTCCTAATTATTGCAGGACGACTTTAAATCTGGTGAAAGTTCCGCTTTAATATAGACATTACTATCTCTTTAAACTCTTTGATGTCAGATTATGAATGCAAATGTTTTATATGCAGTATCAACCACCAAAGGTATAGAGAATATGGTTTCGCTTCACATCTAAAGATGGAAGTGGAGAAATGTTGAGTTAAAGGAAAATTAATATGATACACTAAAAAAACCTTGTATTTCATGCAAGTGTCAGTAAAACGTCTGTTTTCTAGTTATCTATGGCCTATATCCCAGATACCTCCTGATCTGTATCCTCCACACCTGGACTGAGCAACAATAGTCTCTCCAGCTGGTAGCCTGCAACCGCCTTGACAGTCCAACTACAGCTGAAGAGCAACAAGTTGAAGTCACAGCATTCCATATAGTGACGAGTGTAGGATTCTAAAAACATCTATTCTAGTATTTGAGGTTAGCATTCCATATGCGTCACCCTTTGAATGCCAGAAGGGTACGCAACGCATTGGATGTTAAAGGAGATAAATGAATTGCATCCAAGTGGTTAATTCACCAGTACACATTATTGCAATTGCATTCTGTACTGCCGTCATACTATGGCACCGGTGGCCAACTTATGGCTCTCCAGTTGTTGGTGACAGTTGCACCCCAACAAATGCTCAAGAGCCACAGCATGTCCTTACTTGCTTTAGAACACTTCTAGGAGAAAGACGGCTGCCGGGCACCGAAAGTGGCACTGATGAACATCAGTTGGCTAGGAAAAACAGCGTTGCTGCCCAGCTATTTCTTGGTTCTTTCCAGACAATTCCTGGGCTGATAAATTTTCATAAAGATCAAGATCCCAACTTGTCAGCAGGAAGGGGGGGGGGGTTACCTCTCATGCCAGGTCTGCAATTTCAGTGCTCAGGAAATTTGCTAAAAGGGAAATATTGAATTCCATTTCATCTCTGTCCATGGATTGTGACCTTGTCTATATACTGTTACACAGTAGGGATTACATACCTTCCATGTCTGGGTATAGCTACTCTGTAAGGCAGGAGTGTGAAATGTTCTAACTCTCCAGCTTGTCATTAAAGGGATAGTAATGCTTCGTTTTATCTTTATTTTATTTTGTAGGCATTAAAAAAACATGAAGAACGATATAAGTCTTATCTCTCAAACCTTTATAGTTTAAGAGATATTCACAAGCAAAGTACCCCCCCCCCCGTTCAACCAGATCAGAAGGGAGGTGCCCAGGTAGACTGTAGAGAGGGACAATCTTCAATTAAGATAAGGGAAAAACCTGGAAAACTTGTCAAGGAGGGAAGGGCTTTCATTGTTCTCATAGGAAGAAGATTGTCCCCTTCTGTTATCTGTCTGGTCTATGGACTGCATTCCACATCTGAGAAGAGATGGCTTACACTAGGTAAAAGGGGCTGGAGGGGAAATGTTGCTTGTAAATATCTCTTAAACCATAAAAGTTTGAGAGATAAGACTTATATCATTCGTCATGTTTTTTTAATGCCTACAAAATAAAATAAAGTTAAAACGAAGTATTACTATCCCTTTAACTACAACTCCCATCATTCTAAGCCACCTCTGCTTTAGTCTACATAGTATCTATTTGCAGATACAGAAAATCAGGACATTTGCCAAACTGAATGTTGCTATTCATATTAATGCATTGTTCCAAGTAGCAGCAGAAATTATCTTTAATTTATTCTAGCACCTGTAGTTTTAATCCCCAGCCTAGTAAACCAGGACTACAAAATCCTAGCACAAATTACTCCACCCTCATTCAAAGTCCCAGGGCGTATTCAACACAGTGTAATAAATTTAGACTTATATAATCAATGTGTCTCTTCTTCCAGGATTGTGTTTTAATAGTTGTAAGGTGACCACACCTCTTCAGGGTCTCAGTCTGTGCATGTGCTGGAAGTCAAGATTGTAAACAGCGGGGGATGGGGGCAATCAAGTGTTCATCACATTCGGCCAAATCACAGTGGAAAGCCACAGGTCATAATTTTGTGATACAGATTAAAGATATGGATGTTAGAGGTCTCCAACGTATTGCAAAGCAATGGACTGCAGACCTATAGCATCCAACACATTAAGTGGGTGAAGTACAGAAACTTACTGCTCGGCACTAATGTACTCGCTCTCAATCGGGACACACATGACCTGCCCGACCCTCACTCCGACACGGATGTCTTCGAAACGCAAGCCCAGGTTTTCTCCTGTGATGGTCAGCCGAGTGCCTCCTTGTTTGGGTCCAGTCTCTGGGAATAGCTAAAAATAAACAAACAAGCATACATAAATAGATAAAATAAGAATATGAACACCATGCCAATAATTCAGATGGTAAGATTTGGGCACACAAACCAGAGACACATATTACTGAATTCTTTATGATTCTGCAGAGGCCACACAACAGGATAAAGGATTTAATAACGGCCATCGATCAGGGCTGTGATAGTATGAGATTTAGAACTGATATTGAGCAGGCAGCTCTGAAAATAAGGAACATGAAGCAATTATGGGGCTAATCAACTGCATCACAGGGGGAAAATAACTATTCACATTGACATAAATGGGGATTTTTAACCATTTTAGTACCTGTGAAGCATCCAAAGAATTGGCCATTAATTGGAGGCTTTGATAAGCATTTCCATCACCAACACCAATCATGGAAAAGGTCTGCTGGTGGACCCATAGGCCTCCATGGTGATCTGCCCGTGTTCCAGTGTGAATGTAGGCGAAGAAGTAGTTGCTAAACCTGGAGACTCTACGGATCTGCCCAAAAGTATCTGATTTTCTAAGACAATTATTTGGTCTCCAGGGGCAGAGGTTGAGTTTCTAGCTTGGGGAGTTCCCCAGGAAAAATGCCCACTTCTCTGCCGGTTTCACACACTCTCACCCTACTTAGGTCAAATCCACCTTTCTCAAATAAAGCCCACCCAGTGTATGCCACAAATTATACTTGGACACTCCTATTGCTAACCCATCTTCTTTCCCTGGGAGGCCAGGGATAAGAAGGTTCACAGTTCTGATAGCTGCTTGTGTGAACGCCACCATTCCCCACCATTTTAACTTTCAACATGGACAAGGTCACCATCTCTGTGCTGGTGTCACCCATATGGAAGGGGCTTGAATCTCTTCCTACACATTGTCCCTTTGTCTGGTAATTTTACATCCTTGTACCTTTTCCCATTATCCTATATTATTTTGCTTTGTGAATTTGCATCATTTTTGAGCAAACTTTATGATTCAGTATTGATGTGAAGAAGGGAGTTCATCGCTTGAAAGCTTCTCTGAAAGGGGTACTCTATCATAAGAATAAATGTCTCAAAATGTTCAATAGATTGACAACTAGGAATGTGTCCTTCATACAGCAGTCATGTGCATCTATCTTTCTATTTTATAGATGTTTCAAATTAGATCTGTAGTCTCCAATATAGCACTATCAGATGTTCTCTACCAGGGTGCTGTGGGCACCACCTTAAAGGGGATGTATCACCTTATGTAAAAATGTTACCATAGGTTTTGTTACTAAAGTTTTATTAGGAAAGTTTTATTTATTTTTTTAATATAAGTACTTTACAAGATATTGCTTGTTGAAGCTTTGCCAATCAGCATAATGTACCACGCTGATTCTTCGGCAAAGCTCTTCTTAACTGCCTAATCTCCTCCCACCTCCCTCCCAGCTGCCCCAGGGAGCGCGTTCACGCTTCCCTTCGGTGTGCTGTGAATGGCTTCTATCTTTATATCAAGCTCCAGTTCGCGTTATACTGAGGCTGCAACCTCAGCATAATGCTAACCGGAGCTTGATATAAAGATAGAAGCTATTCACAGCACAACGAAGGGAAGCGTGAACGCGCGCTCCCTGAGGGAGGTGGGAGGAGAAGACTAGCTGTGCTGTGCCCATTATGCAGAACTGCACAGCACAGAATGTTAAATATCTGTACAAGTAGGTACATTTATTTAAAAAAAAACAAAAAAAAAAAAAAACAGCTTTCCTACTAATACTTCAGTAACAAAACCTATGGTACAATTTTTTAGAACGCGATAAACATCCCTTTAAGGTGTCACTTAATCTCTATGATGCACAATATCTTTATTTCTGTCATTATTATCACGTGAGCTCAATCGAAGTCTGTCTCTAGGTCACACCTCCCGATAAACTACAGGCTTCAATAGATCTGAATAAATCATAAGGGACACAGGTTGTTATCAGACTAAGAATTGAAACATCCAGATGTAGACTAAAACAGAGATAATATGCAAATAAAAACAGTAAATTGTCCTCACTGCTGTAGGAAGGACAACTGATTCAGACAGACTAAGAGACATTTATATTTAGGGTATAGATTCCCCATTGTGGTCCAACAAAATGAAAATCTGTCCTTGAATACATAATATTCAAATGGGTAAAAAAAACACACTTTTTTGTAGAGTAATGTTTTTTTTTTTTTTTTTACCAGTTGGTGCTAGAGATGTCTCTGAAGCATTGTGAAGCAATGTGTTGGAGATGTCTAGCATCCAAGGAGTTAACTAAGGCATTTTGATCTGGGCGCTTTTTGTCTTCAGCAAGAACCGGAAAGCAACAAAGTGTATCGGAGCATTGTGATTACGACTGACTGTTCTTTGTATTGCCGCAGAGACAGTTATGGAGTTGTATTGCTCCTGCTGTGTGCGCTCTCTTACTGCAGGCTGCTGTGTTTTGTACGTTAATGTAAGCAGGCAGGGGGCTCTTTGTAAAACCATGCACATTCCTGTTGCGTTTGAACAGCAAAGTGAAAGTGAGTCGTTAAAGCCCAGGAACCCAAGAGGAACTGCTACTACTTTACAAACACTAACCCAACTGGATCCATGAATATTTTATTGCCAGTGAAATGTACAATAGCCATTTGCAAACGGAGACTTCGACTGAAGCAAAATTCAAAATGAGACGGGGGGGGGGGGGTTTGCTCTGTCCGTCCCCTGGTGAAAAAAATGTAAATAACTAAAGAGAAAAGACGAAATTCAGAACCTAAAGAGGTGGAATTCTGGAGAAAACCATTTGTGCCATAGGTGGGGGAAAAAAAATAATCCCTAAATATCCATTAATTTAAACAATATTTTTAAACCGCTTGAATGCTACAGATGTTCAACGCATTGCTTTGCAATTTGTTGCAGACCTTTCTAACATTCATGGGGTTAAAAGGCTCTATTTAAATCAATGGGGATGTGTGTTTCACCCGTACGGTGGTGTTGGTTTGCTCTGGAATGCCAACTCTTTTCCTTATTGAATTACACCTCTGGTGTACGTGGGAGTCAAGTAAGTGCGTAGGAGAGGGAAGGAAAGGTGGCGGCATCTGCATATGGAAGATAGAAGCGGCCATGTATTAATAAAATTAATATTGCCTTAAATTAATATGTGCATAGGTCCATGTGCACATTGCTGGTTAAGGCTGTACGCTCTCAGGGAGGCACTGAAGCCAACAGCCCCAACTGCTGTACCTACAGTGGAGTAATTCTGGTGTAAAACCAGCTGTATTGATTTTAATGGGGCTTTTTAACCCCTTGAGTGCCAGAACAAGGTGTGGGAGCGGTCTCTGGCATTTGAGGGGTTTAAAAGACCCATTTAACCCTTTCCGTGTCAGAGGGGTATGCAACCCATTGCTTTGCAATGCGTTGCATACCCCTCTGGCACTCAAAGGGTTGAATAAATGGGAGTTTGTGAAATATGTCTGTGTCCCCTATTACGCGGCTGGTTCGCTCCACTATCGCTCTCCTTTTTTCATTGGCGTATGTCTCCCCTAGTTACACACCCACCTTCTACTTGGTCGGGGTAGGGGGGGGGGATCTGTTTGTTTCAAGGGGAAACTCTGCAGCCTGATGAGACACATTTAGCAAGATTATTTCCAATAAGCAAGACAGGTGCCGCGCAGCAAAGGCAGCATTATGACTGATGAGCGGAGGGGTTGGTGGCCCAGCAACACCAATAACAAGCTAATTACGGGCAATTTCACACCAGATTTTGCCTGCCTCCAGAGCGGCCCATCACTCGTCACACACCTGCGGGCACTAAATGGAATTAATGTGTCCCCGCGCTGGCTGCACAATCTCATTCTCTGGAATTATGGGGCTCGTTACTGATTAGCCGTTGGGACCAGGAAGAAGGAAGGGCGATTTATGAGGGGCCTGCTTTAATTACGTCTCGCTTCATCCTTCGTCCCTTCTTTTCAGGAAGCTTCCCCCTGTCACACAGGACATCTGACCGCTCGTGGCAATCAAGAGCTGCTGAGCGGTGCAGTTAGACCAACGTATTAAGGAAAAGTGCAGTAATTCTGGGGCCATCTGACCACACCACAGGGAAAATATAAAACGTCCATGGAATTAAATGGGGCTTTTAAGAGAGGTCTGCAGTGCTTCAAAATATGCTTGTGATCTCTCCTGCATTCAATGGGGAATTTTTCCCCTCCTCCATGTTTGCCTTGCTTCAGAATTTCTCATTTTTGCCTTGATACAGGCTCATATTTACCCATCTCTCTCTCCTGTACACAGGACATAACTGTCTATGCCAATGTATACATACAACTAGCACTCTAAGCAGTGAAACACAGCTAGCTCCCCCGATCAACCTTTACACAGATGGCACTAACCCACCTGCCCCACACAGTCTGTAGTATAGTGGAGGGGGACAACAGACATTCATACAGAAATGCCTTTGCAAGTACATGATAAGGGAGAAAGGACAAACAGGATTTACCATAAACAGCTGGAAAGCCACATGTTCCACACTAATACTATAAAGAAGGACTGGTAATCTAACATGGTTGATGAAAAAAAGACATGCATCCATCAAGTCCAACCCATGGGCGGATTGTCCGATCGGGGGATCGGGTATCCCCCGGTGGGCCTCTACATCATGGGCTGGTGGGGGAGATAAGAGGATCTCACCTCACTGTCCCACGATATTTTTAAGGAGAGGTCTGTGTTGCCACAGGTACTCTCTGTGACAGCCTTTGCGCTCCTTGTTAACCCTTTGAGAGCCAGAGGGGTACACTACGCATTGCTTTGCAATGCATTGAGTACCCCTCTGGCACTCAAAGGGTTAATGCAGAGCACCAGGATATAACATAATATCCTGGCGCCTGCTCTCCCATGCTGCACAGGGACCACAAGGGGGTGTCGAAAGGGACGTCGGTGCAGCTAGTGGACTGCTTAAAAAAAAAATGCCCCTACAATCCGCTCCTGGTCCAACCCATGCAGAAACAGCCCTGTTGATCCAGAGGAAGGCAACCCCCCCTCCCCTGAAGCCTATGATTAAGTGTCCTTGGGTGTACATGAAACGCGTTAGGCGTATGTGCTTGCGTCGCAATATCCCCAACAGGGGTTTGGTTACATGTTTTTGATGCTTTTAAATAGTTTACAATAAACATTAAAGTTTTACTATTTGGAAGTGGTGGTATTATGCATGGGTGGCCCCCAGAGCGCTCCCGTCCAGTTGTCTTCTTGTCTGCTGAAATCACTTGGTACGACTGATAGGGCAGCGCCGGGTCCACCGACCCCTTGAGACAAGGGTGAGTGCAACCTGGTTTTCTTAACAGGATATCGTTATTGTGCTGAAGCAATCGCTTATTTTCTGTGTGTAATCTAGTATTCAAGAGGTAAAAAAAAAAAAAAAAAAAAAAAAAAAAAAAAAAAAAAAAAAAAAAAAAAACCTTGATAATTTTGGGAATGTTATTAACCAGTTTATTTAGGTACGTGATTACTAACCTGTATATTTAAACCCCTTGCAGGCCAGAGAGCAACATGTTTGCTAACCCTTTGAGTGCCAGAGAGGGGTACGCAACGCATTGTCACTCAAAGTGTTAATTAACCAGTTTACCTACACCATTACTAACCCTGCATATTTAACCCTTTGGAAGCCAGAGAGTAATGTGCTGTAGACCACTGAAACATCCAAAGGGTTAGGACAGCTGGACCTCACAGCTGATGTAGGTTCTTGCCGTGTCCAGGCTAGGGATGGTACAGGGGAACCAGCCATATGCCCTGATGCGCCCATCCTAACCAGTGCCAGGCCGGTTGTTTTTCTTCATCACTGATAGGCTTGTTTTCATTCAGAGGTTTAGGTGCCCCCCCAACTCCCCACCCCTTTTCCTCCATCTTCTTTAATTGGTTTCACAGGGGGACTTTTAACTAAAACAACAAACATCTTTTCTGAAAAATAAATAAAGAAAAACGGCCTGCGCCGTTAGATATGCAAAAGCACGAGGTGAGGAGAGAGGATCACAGGCAACGGGGCTGCCATTGATCTGAGCAGCGTTTGGCAAAGTCGGAGCTCTTTGTTGTGTTTCTCTCTTCCCCATTATCCCTTAGATCTGCCACTGTAACAAGAGTAAGTTATATATCACAGTGACCCATGGCCCCCAGGTCACCTATATTATTCCCACTTGCAGGGACTGGTGAGATTCTTAAAAGGATGCAAATCCATGCACACAGAGCAAATACAGGGAGACAGCTGGGGGTGAGACAGACAGGCACAGGTAGAGAGAGAGGGACTGGCAGAGAGAGAGAGAGAATGAGCCAGAGAGGCTAAGAGAGACTGGCAGTGAGAGAGAGAGACTGGCAGTGAGAGAGAGAGACTGGCAGTGAGAGAGAGAGACAGACTGGCAGTGAGAGAGAGAGAGAGAGAGAGAGAGAGAGACAGACTGGCAGTGAGAGAGAGACAGACTGGCAGTGAGAGAGAGAGACTGGCAGAGAGAGAGAGAGACTGGCAGAGAGAGAGAGAGACTGGCAGAGAGAGAGAGAGAGACTGGCAGAGAGAGAAAGAGGGAGGGAAAGCGTGCCAGAGAGAGACTGGCAGAGAGCGAGAGCCAGACAGAGACACAGGCAGCGAGCACAAGCCAGGAAGACTGGCAACTAATAAGAGCCAGGAAGAATGGCTGTGAGCATGAGCCAGACAGACACACAGCGAGAGCGAACCAGAGAGGAGCAGCTAGCGTGAGACAGAGAGGAGCTTGAGCCAGGAAGGAGCAGCAAGCGCGAGCCAGAAAGGAGCAGCAAGCGCGAGCCAGAAAGGAGCAGCAAGCGCGAGCCAGAAAGGAGCAGCAAGCGCGAGCCAGAAAGGAGCAGCAAGCGCGAGCCAGAAAGGAGCAGCAAGCGCGAGCCAGAAAGGAGCAGCAAGCGCGAGCCAGAAAGGAGCAGCAAGCGCAAGTCAGAAAGGAGCAGCAAGCGCAAGTCAGAAAGGAGCAGCAAGCGCAAGTCAGAAAGGAGCAGCAAGCGCAAGCCAGAAAGGAGCAGCAAGCGCGAGCCAGAAAGGAGCAGCAAGCGCGAGCCAGAAAGGAGCAGCAAGCGCGAGCCAGAAAGGAGCAGCAAGCGCGAGCCAGAAAGGAGCAGCAAGCGCGAGCCAGAAAGGAGCAGCAAGCGCGAGCCAGAGAAGCAGCAAGCGCGAGACAGAGAAGCAGCAAGCGCGAGACAGAGAAGCAGCAAGCGCGAGACAGAGAAGCAGCAAGCGCGAGACAGTGAGGAGCAGCAAGCGCTAGACAGAGGAGCAGCAAAGAGGAGAGGAGCAGCAAGCGAGAGCCAGAGAAGAACAGCAAGCTAGAGAGCTACATAGATGGGGAGAGAGACCCACACAGAAGGGGGGTGGAAGAGACAGACAGACATGGGGATAGAGAAAGACAGAGATGGCTGTTACAGACACCTAACTTGGAAGCATGTAAAACCATTTCAGAAATGCAGACGTCTCTCTCACCTTGGTGATCTTTGGATCAGTGCAGCGGCTGTTGGCAGTGCTGGCATGCATCCAGGGGCTCTCGGACACTAAACAGTTCTGACGCAGAGTGCACTTCTTCTCACTGACGCACCAGCCGCACTCGAACCGAGGGTCTGATTTCAGGCACAACCCGCAGCTCTCCCGCAGGGCCGAACACTTGTACAGGTGGGCTGCAGGGCAAAGCAGAGTGGTTAATGAATTTGTGCACTGCTATCGTTCATTAGTGACACCTCGTTATCAATTAACAAGGCATCAAAGCATAACAAGCTGCTGAAATTAGTCAAATAAATCAAATACATTATTTAATGTGTTCAAGAACTCACCTTGAATGTTTTGGGGATTATCAATGACAAAGTGTCCGTTCCAGACCACGGATAGATTCACAGGCAAATCACTGATATCATTACCTTCATAGTTGTACTGCAAGACAAATAAAGGGGCATTCAATACGTCACTGAATCAGTCATACAATATACTGGACATTTACAGAAACACAGAATCTGGCGGTGGAAAAGAAACAATTGGCCCACCTAGACTGTCCAATTCCCTATATATGATGAAATAACACCACCTACTAATAATGCTCACACTTACCTTACGGCAGCCAGTGAAATCTAATGACTTGTTTGAATTCTGTGCTTGTACCTTTGTTCAAGTGAAAATATTCAAAAAAAAGTTCTGAAAGTCACGACCAGTGAGACGGATATAAGAACTGATAGCAGTACCACAGGACCGCAGGTTCTGCTCAATGAACGTGGTAATCATTATGATTAAAGGGATAGTAATACTTCGTTTTAACTTTATTTTATTCTGTAGGCATTAAAAAAACATGAAGAACGATATAAGTCTTATCTCTCAAACCTTTATGGTTTGAGAGATATTCACAAGCAAAGTTTCCCCTCCTGCCCCTTTTACCTAGTGTAAGTCATCTCTTCTCAGATGTGGAATCCAGTCCATAGACCAGACAGATAACAGAAGGGGACAATCTTCTTCCTATGAGAACAATGAAAGCCCTTGACAAGTTTTTCAGCTTTTTCCCTTATCTTAATTGAAGATTGCCCCTCTCTGCAGTCTACCTGGGCACCCTCCCTTCTGATCTGGCTGAACGGGGGGGGGATACTTTGCTTGTGAATATCTCTTAAACCATAAAGGTTTGAGAGATAAGACTTATATCGTTCTTCATGTTTTTTTAATGCCTACAAAATAAAATAAAGATAAAACAAAGTATTACTATCCCTTTAAATAGGCTCATACACTATGGCTGCTTCAGGTTTGGAAACTGCTAGCAACCATCATGTCCGCTTCCATGGATATAACATCCTGCATGGATTGAAGAGGTTATGCAAAATTAATAGGGACCATTTGTATATCGTGACCACATTAAGATAAGTGGTGGTGGGGTGTTTATTATCAGGAAGTGCTTATTCACCTTTAACCATCTGAATGTCAGAGGTGTACACAATGGAAATTCACTAAGTGGTGATAAGGCAGAGATAACGTCTCCAGTTTATCACTTCTCCAATTCCCATTCCTAAGATTTCTTCAGCTTTTGAGATATTCTGGCTCCATAGAATAACATAGGAACTGGAGACGTCATCTCCACTTTATCACCGCTTAGTGAATTTACCCCAATGTGTCATGGACCCCTCTGGCACAAAAAAGGTCAGAGTACTTAATTTTTTTTTTTGTTTGTTTAAGCCTCAGCCACTGCACTTGGGTGGCTCAGCCACTGCACTTGGGTGGCTCAGCCACTGCACTTGGGTGGCTCAGCCACTGCACTTGGGTGGCTCAGCCACTGCACTTGGGTGGCTCATTTTCTTTTTTTGAAATTTAGTTTTTTTCTTCCATTTTCTCTTATTTTTCTGCACTTATTTTGAAACCTTCTTAAACATATTATGATGAAAGATCACTATAGGAATTATTTATACCCAAGAGAAGAGCAGAAAATCTTAAGATGTTGGTAACAAGCAAATGATAAATATACAACAGGTAACACACATGGAAATAACAGAATAATTCCCTGTGTGTCTTCCATTTGTATACGGATAAATATTACTCCCTCAGAGTTTCCACAGCGCACCAAGTGATGTATTAAGGGAACAACAGTGCAATTCTGGGGCAAATCAACAGCACCAAAAGGAACAACTAGAAATTCCCATTGTATTAACCTGAATGGATCCAAGATCACATACATAACAAAGAACATAACTCGCCCTTCCGCATAAATACCAAGGCATAATCACATGTGATACAGGATGCTCATGATGAGTGTCCACTGGGAGGAATAGAATGCCACAGAAGAGTAAGACTTGCAGGGTGAATATCACCTGTCCACTCACAGGCATCCAACAGTACAAAAGGCAACAGGAGCAGATACATATTATTCATATTGCTCAGCATAATTTTAATTTGAAAAACACTGAGGCCAGGATTCAAACTGCAGGAAGAGCAGTGTATCAAATACGCTGCTCTTCGCCACAATCATTGATGGATACCTTCGGGTATTCATCAATGATTTTGCGTACACTGGCCAGTCCGGGGAATAACCCACGCATACAAATAAGTGAAAATGTGTATGCGTGTGTTCGCCCCATGCATTCAAATGGGATCACATTTGGGGGCCTATGTGGCCATTGCTTATTGAAGACACAATCTGAAAGTTGCTGAATGGGCGAATGGTTAATGCGCAAAGAAATCCTCTGATTTTCCTGCGCATTAAGACATTCACACCTTGATGAATCCCAGCTTAAACCTTGACATGTTTTTTGAAAATACAGACCTCTTTCACACACTTTTTAACCCCTTGGCGTTCACGGTCCTGGGAAATAACCTTCCTTTAAGGACCACTTTGAAGATTCCGACATGTTGGCACACATGACCTGTGACGAGTACCAGCACGCCGCACTGGGAACGTAGAGAGACCGCTCCAGTCTGGGAGTGGTCAATCTCAATCCCCGTTTTTACTTACAGCGCACCTCCGGGAAAGTGTACGTGACGTGCTATGACTGTCACCGGTCCTTAATGCAAAAATCATAGCACGGCACGCGGTCTTTAAGGGGTTAAAGGTCATCCTGAAGAAAAGCCTGTACAGTCAAGAAACGCGTTGAGGTTTATAGCTGTTGATTAGTTGAGGATGACATAGTGGACCAAGCATGTGCACACGGTAGCATACCTCCCAACATTTCAAATTGCCAAAGAGGGACACTTGTGTTTTAAGGGGTGATGCTGTGGATGTGGCTGGAGGGTGGGGCATTGCCGATAATTTTTAGGATATTTCATGACCTATTGACACTTCCTTGTGTAACCTAATATATGACTTATAACAAGACCAAAGTGTTTTATTTACACACGCTAATTTATAAACACATCAACTAAAGTTTAAAACAAACAATAATGTGAGTTTTATTGCTGTGGAGCAGTATGATACACTTATATACACACCACACAATCTGATCTCCTAAACACAGGGACACCAGGGTGGGAAAGAGGGACAGGGGGATTTGGGCCTATAAGAGGGACTGTCCCTCCTAAAGAGGGACACTTGGGAGGTATGCGGTAGTCCACCACCACCTGGAGAGCCACAGGTTGCCCATCTCTGCATTAAGTGCTCATTTCCCTTTCCCTCCTCCTCTTTCCAGCTGAAAAGCTAAATCATGTGGATAAACGGCTGGTTTTATTTACAGCACTCAGATGGGCTCAAATGGAGACTGACAAAGAGAGAGAGATGAAAATTAAACATCCAGAGATGGCAACAGCTGAAGATAAGAGGCTGAGGGGGGGGGGGGACAGTAATTGTTTAGTTGTTCTACCCACAATTTCAGGTCATGCCCGGCATTCCTTCATATCACATCTGCATTCTACTGAGCCACTGCCAAGCTCCTTACTATGCACAAGGCAAGGGCAGGCTGGACACAAAGGAACATTTTCTCTCCAAAAAATAGTAAAAGAATACTAATGTTAAACCAAAAAATGTTCTTCTATAAAGCTGCATTATGCAACATTCAGATATATAGGTAACAGTTTATATACACTGAGGCCTGGTCTGATCATATAGACGACCTAGGAGGAAGTCTAGCACAGAGGATCAGTTCAGTGGCAGATTTGTTTTATTCATGCCCAAAAATATTTGTAACCCTTTAAGTACCAGAGAGGTATCCAGCGCGATACCTCTCTGGTACTCAAAGGGTTACGTATTGCAAGACATTCCCAGGCTGCAAAGGCCTTTAACAATTTGTGCTCCATGCAATGCATTGCTGTAATATTTTGCCAACTATCTGGTTCTCAAACTGTTAACCTTTAATCGATTGCCTAATGGAATGGAGGCATGCACTGGGCACCTTAATATTTGATGGTAGTTATGTCCAATATGTTCATGTCCCAACAACTCGACTGCTCCCATTCCTGAATGCCACATGTATAGCGGGCCTCTCTCTGATACACTGACAGCAGCGCACAAGGCGTATTATCCTCGTCCTACCAGTCCATTTCACCACCACCTGAATCTATTTCACAAGGAGACCAGGCCCTTATGCTTTCAGTGTGTGGGTAGTCTTTCACTGCTAGTCTTCGGAATCATGGAGCTGTCCGGTGAGGCCAGTTTGGTTTGTTTAATCATTAGGAAAAGCAGGACCCCCATGACTAATGTGGTATCACGTGGCTCACTAGATTTATATTGTAAGAGCTGTGACAGCGTCAATACTGCTATGTTTAAATGATCTATGGATGATTTATTTTTGGTATCACTCGTGCTACACCTTTTTTAATTGTAAGTTCTGTGTTATCATTTGCACTGGTATCTTGCAATTATACACTCTGTTGTATCACTGTTACTGTGGTATCACTTGGATCGCTATCTTAATTGTAAGCTCTGTGTTATTACTTGTGCTTATATGTTGATTGTAAGCTCTGGGCTATCACATATGCAGATATTTTAATTGTAAGCTCTGTAGTATCACTTGAGGTGCTATCTTTTAATTGTACTATGTTATCATTATGGAATCACTTGGACTGCTATCTTAAAGTGATCGTAATGTTGCACAAAAAAAGCAGCTGTGATTAAGTCATAACCGGTGATTATTATTTCATTACTGTCAGAACTGTAGTTCAAGAGTAATTGAATGATAAAGTATCCCTCTCCCGCCCCTTTTACCTAGTGTAACACTGCTCACCTCAGATGTGGAATCTGGTCACTTGACCGGACAGATGGCAGAAAGGGACAATCTTCTTACTGTGATCATAAGGAAAACCCTGCCCCCATTGACAGGTTTTTCCTTATGCTCACTGAAGATTGTCCCTCATTGTGATCCATCCGGACAGTCCTGCTGCTCTGAGGTGAGCAGTGTTACATCAGTAAACTACAGTAACTTGGACGTTACTGAAACACTCTCCACAGGCCAAATACTATGAAGATTAATTGGAGCTTTTTATGTGAAACATTACTATCCTTTTAATTTTAAGTTTGGTGGTATCACTTGTGCTTAATGTTGATTGTAGGCTCTGTGGTATGTTGTTTGTAAGCTCTGGCACTCAAAGGGTTAACAATTCACACAGACAACTATTGAGGTAAACTCCCCATTATCTGATCCAGACAAGCATTAATCCTTTGAATGCCAGAGGGGTACGTAACGCATTGCACTGCAATGCGTTGCGTACCCACTGGCAGTCAAAGGGTTAAGCTCCCCCAGCAATCACAGTCCATCAGCACTCAGAGGAGGTTTAGAAGGGGCAGATGTGGGATTTAGCTGTGAGAGGCCTAAGTTAAACTGGCATATCCAATTTGTACTCTGACATGTCTCATTTGGGACCCTCATTTCTACAGAACACCTCCCGGCCAACAGCTGTACTGAGCGTTAATGTGCATTCTCACACTTCTCTTTGCCTCCCCCACCCCAAAAAAAAAAAAAAAAAAAAAAAATACAAAAAAACTTAAGACGGTCTTAACCTTTTGAGTGCCACAGGAGTATGCAGTGCATTGCAGAGAAATGCACTGTGTACCCCTCTAGCACCCAAAGGGTTCATGAGATAAGTAACACGTGTGAGGCTCATTACAATGCAGTGGAATGGTTAACCCTTTGTGCGCTGGTGCACTGAACAGCACTCACAGGGCCTTAGTTCCAAAAACAATAGTGGATTCATTCTGAGGCAAATCAACTACACAGCAGGGGTGAAATAAAAATGAACATTGATGTAAATGGAACTTTTAATCACTTGAATAAAAGAGACCTCTAGCATTCAAGGGGTTAATAGATCCACTCAAGTCAACCAGAATTTGAGGAATTTTTATTCGTCAACCTATGGTGCAATTGGCATGCTCCAGAATTGCATCTCTTGAGCTTACTGAATAGGTCAACTGTTTTTTTTTTTTTTTTTTTTTAACCCACTGAAAGCTAGAAATGTCACCAACACATTGGGAATCAACGCATCGGTGACCTCTAGTTTCCAAGGGGTTAAGAGATCATCATTTTACAAATGGGACACGTTATCCTATCCCAGGCTGTGCACAGAATAGAATGTATTCTAATATTTAGTTTAATATTCAGTTTACCTGTAGACACAGTCGTGTGTAACAGCTTTCTGTTTCCTAACAGTGCCAGTCCTCAGTTCTACTGCTAACTGCAGTATCCTTGCTTGATTGGCTTTCGTTTACTATTCTCATCTAGTTTTGCTCTGCTGCGTTAAAGGAACAGCAATTTTTTTTTATGAAAAAAGAAAAAAAAAATATATCGCAGAGTTTTCCTTTTGAGAAAAACAAGTGTTCTCCTACTGCACAGAGTATCTTTATTAAAAAGTTATTGCCAGCTCAAGATAACACTTTTCTATTTCAATGTTAGGTGAGATTTGCAGTCAATGACAGAACATCTCTATAGGATATAATGAAACAGCACCACCTAGTGGACACTTATAGGATTTTTTTTTTTAATAAAGTATATACATTTTCTTTTGAGATATTATAACATTTGACTGAATGATCACCCATCAATGACAGCACCCTTCTTTTATGCACCAGGAAAATCCTTACAGTATATTTTCCCCATAATAAAATAGTACTATACCTTTAATCCGTAACAACTTTATTTTTCCATAAAGATGTCAGCCAGGGCAGTCAGCAGTTTGTTCTCCGGCAGTCTAAGACTACGAAATCTGATCATACCAAAACAACACTGGATGGTTGGGAATGAGGGAAGTTGTAACCACAAACAGCTGGGTGCCCAGATACTGGCTACACTTAAAAGGATAGTAATACAGGGTTTATCCCTCTGAGTAAAACAGAGGTGTTTTATACAAAAAGTTATTACAGCTCAAAATATTTTTAGGCACAGTATCTCAATGGCCTGAAATTTTACAGTGAAGCTTTTGCTACATCATCCTATGGAGGTTTATGGTCAACTCACGGGTGTATGGAGGGGGGCAAAGGGACTGTATGAGCTGGCCTATTATGGCTTTGCCCCCCCCCCACACACACCTGGAACATTTTCTACAGAGACCCCTGGGTCAACTGACCAGAGCTGTGCATTCTAATGATGCAGCTACAGCGCCACTGTACAATTTCAGGTGATTGAGATACTGCACCTAAAAAAATTTAGGTTTGCGCTTCAATAACTTTTGACTAACACACCTCTCAACAGTGTGAGTCACATTGATTTACTCAGGAGGATACACCCTGTAGTATATAATTTTTTGCCTATTAAGTGTTACTATCTGTTCAATGTATTGTAAACAATAAGGGATTCAGAGATTCCATATAGAACCATGAGGTTCCACAACAGAAAACACGTTTCAGAACCCCTGGTTCTTTCGAGAAACAACTGCCCCCCCCCAACAAATATGTTTTTCCTTTATCAACAACACCAGAAGGCATTGGCAGGCCAAAGGTTGATGTTGAACAGATGTATATGATACGTGCCTGACATTACAATAACAAGCTCTTCGGATATATCATGTGGTTAAATATAGCCCACAGATCCCACCACACCACACTGAATTAATAACGTTGTTCACAGACAATAAAAAGGAGAGAAAGTAAAGATTCAATACAAAAATTATTTTGATTTTAGCATTAAAATATCAAATGTTGCCTGGTAAATTATGCAGAGAACACGCCAGCCTTATCTAATGATACCAATCCCCATATCAAAACTTTAAATATCTCATATAAACACATTTACAAAACAAAAACAGCCTGCCTTTCACTTCTGCTATGAAAGGATTTGTTGCATTTTTATTTTTTAGAAAACCATTTTGTTTTAAGTTGTTGGCTTCCAGAAGATATTTTCTAGTTGGTCTTTAGTGATGAATTGCCATTAAAGACAATTTACTTTGTGTTACAGAGATTTAAAATCTGCCTGTATGTTGTACTATTCAAAGATGAGTCTCACGCACACAGACATTTTCCAGAGTATAAAAACAATGTTGTATTGGAGATAAACACATTGAGAATTATAAACAAAAAAAAAAAAAAAAGTATAACGCGTTTCGCACAGTACTAACTGCTAAACAAACTTTAAATGGGGAACAAAAATAAAAAATCACTGCCTCCAATTTGAGTAATCGGCATTGGGGTCTTAGATAGACCAAACGTACCGGCACCATGTACAAGACTATGCTAACTGGGTGAGTCCAATTTTTTCCGTACAGTGGGAGTATCTCTGTTGCGTCCCACATTAAAACGACTATATGATCACATTATCCTTTTGGCATGTCGGTAGTCATCAGTAACAGACAAAACTACTAGTATGGGTCAAGGGTGGAAAAATTACATGAGCCCGGGCTCATACAATTATGCTTCTGTCTCCTACATTTCCAGGGGGATTTTTTATATATATATATATATATATATATATATATATATATATATATATATATATATATATATATATAAGAAGCATCACTAGATTGGCTCTTAAAAAATCTGGCTAGCTACCAAGTCTATTATATATTTCCACATCTCTGGTAAAGGAAGTAGAAAAGGACCGAATGAGAGGAGCTGGTTAAAAGGGAATGAAGGAGATGATAAAAACAGTTTGGCCAATCCCTTATCTGACAGGTGACCAAGATTCCATGGTGGCTGGAGGCGACGAGAGGAGGGTACACATTGGGATGAAATACATTTTGCATTTGAAAAAGTCAGAAGGGGGTCTGCAAAACGGATATCTAAGGTTGAGAAAAGAAGTGGCAAGGGTTGGTATTCTGCATGATAGTCAGATTTTAGATGTACTGTTTAGCTGAGAAATCAGCAATTTGAAATTGAAGAAATATTCAAATATATCAGACTTTCCCCAGAGCCTTATATGCAAAAGTGAAGCAATTCTGGGGTGAACCAAATGTATCTGAGGACAAAAGAGATCCCCAAATTCCTATTCATTTTAAACTAGTTTTAAAGGGATAGTAATACTTAAAATGTAAAAAAAAATATGTTGTACGGTTTATCCCCCTGAGTAAAACAAGAGTACTCCCACTGCTGAAAGGTGTTTCATTCAAAAGTTATTAATTTTCAAAGTTGAATTTTTTAGGTGTAATATCACAGTGGCCTGAAATTGTACAGTGGCACTGTTGCTACACCATCCTATGGACAGCTCTGGTCCCGGGACCATAAATCTCCATAGGATGGTGTAGCAACAGCGCCACTGTACAATTTTAGGTCACTGTGATATTGCACCTAAAAAATTCAATTTTGAAAATTAATAACTTTTGAATGAAACATCTTTCAGCAGTGGGAGTACTCTTGTTTTACTCAGGGGGATAAACTCTACAACATATTTTTTTTTTACATTTTAAGTATTACTATCCCTTTAAAGCCCATGTACACGGGCCAACATTGGTGGCGCTGCAGTCATGCGCAGTACACACTGGCCGTGCTGAGGCTGGTCTGAATTCGGAGCTCCCCACTCCCCGTATCAGCTGCAGAGCGGGCAGTCTATACTGCGTATGACTGCAGCGTGCAGAGCCATCTCTACTGTCCATGAAAGCGTCTGACAAACATCCTTAGCGAATTATAATATAGGATGGGATTCTAAGCCCTTGAGACCTATATAGCATTCAAGGGGTTAAAAGCCCTATTTAAAATCAATGTGAATTTGCTTTTTGTGCCCCTTATGGAACATTTGCTTCCCTCCAGAAGCGCTCTTTATTTGTGCACAAAGTGCAATATATAGAATACCGGAAGGCAATAAAAAGGTGATTGCATTTTCACCAAATCATAACAAAAGTTCTTAAATTCAAATCATCTAAAAGTGGGAAAAAAATTAAATCATATGAGTGACAAGTCACAATTCCTGGGAAATGATGCCATGAACTACCATCTGAAAGACGGGCCGAGTGGAAGGTCAAAGAAAATCCTTAAGCTGCGTCTTCCCACAACACTGTCTGCGGCAGCAAATAAGATTACATCCCTCCCAAGGATTGTCCAACCTGACACATTAACACTGGCGGATTAACACAAAAATGAGACCAGTTTACAGAATTATCTCAGGCTTGCGAGAAGACAGGGAAGTTGCTTTGAGTGTCACAGAGCAGGTGGAGAGCCAACTATGCACAATTCTGGTTATTTAAAGACAAAGGCTGTGGTATTGCAAACGCCACATTAAAGTGAACCAGAAGCCTTTAAGATAATGGCGTCCAAGGTTTTTCAGCTGTCAGTCACATGATCACAAAGCCATAACTGTCAGGGCCACATTTATGTATTTTTTTAAATTGATAACTAGTTGAAGAGCCCGTTACACGGGTCACAGTGCCACTGCCAGCAGGTCGAGGGGCAGAGACTGCCCACGCCGTGGGGCAGTCATGCTCAGTAGAGAATGCCCGCGCCGCAGCTGATACAGAGTGGGACGCTCCTTCGGAGTGCCTCGCTCTGTATCAGCTTCATCACGGGCAGTCTCTACTGGGCATGACTGCGTCGTTACAAACTTTCTAGAAAATTATTATATAGGATGATGGGCAATTCTAGCCATACCTTGGAATTTCCTCCCCTTGAGCCCCCGGACAGGGCTTATATACTGCTGACCAGTGGGAAGTAAATTACACAATGGTGGGGCTTAATCAGGGGGGTGGGGCTTACCATCCTTGTCTCAGAGAGGGTGGTAAGTGGGCAGAACAGGGTGGGAAGGAGGAGAAGGGGGGCAGGAAGTGGGAGGAGCAGGGTGGGAAGGAGGAGAAGGGACAGGAAGTGGGAGGAACAGGGTGGGAAGGATTAGGGGGGCAGGAAGTGGGACGAACAGGGTGGGAAGGAGAAGAAACTCACCACCACCGGAGAATCAGCCTCTGTCCCCGAAGACCTGGTAATTAACTTAAAACTAAGTCTCCGGGGCAGATCCAGACAGTTACCAAGTATGATTATAGCCTGTCAGCTATTCAGTAATATGGATTTATTTATGGCTCAGGTCAGTCACAGATATCTAATTCTTGACTTGTACAATACTGGAGCACAGGACGACTAATCAGCAGGGCTCATTCACTTTAACAGGTCCACCTGTGTTCATTCAGGGATATCCTGATAAAATGCTATTGAGGACTTTGATTGAAATGCGTTGCAGTGTTTTTACTTTCACAGTGTAGTTAGTATTCTGTTTGATAAAGCACGATTTAAAGTGTGAAACGCGTTGCAGTGTTTTTACTTTCCTGGCTGGGAGCTACATTTGGAACTCTATAGATCTATGTAAGTGTATTTTTAGATTTTCAATATTGTATATTTTTACATTTTGTGAAATATCATGACTGGATGGAATAAATATATTTTTTATATATTTGACTTTATGTTTCTAGTTTATTTTTGTGTTTGTTATAGAACAATATATTTGCATATATATCTTTTGTATTTAAGGGCATCTCTGGAGAGGTACGAAAGTCAGCGCCAACTTCAATATAGATACTTTTTCAGATATACCCATTGCCTACAGTATTGTCACTTCATTTCTGCAGCTGAGGAAAGAAAGAAATGACTGGGCAGGTTCAGATCATTAACATTTTAATGAACATTATTCTTTCTACCATAAGACGAGAAGAACAGGACTGCTACCTTAATTTTGTGCTAGCGATTTAACCTATATTTGTTGGTGACATAGTGCATTGCCTTATACATATATTCACATATACTGTTATGGATAAATGTAAGCAGAGCCCAGGCACTGGGAACATTTCTCCTAAAATGATGAGGAACACACTTGGACTAGAACAGAACTAATCAGCAAAAGGTTAATGGAATTAGCATGAAGTGCCACGAAGTCAAATAGAAATGTTAGTTTCTCAAAAACTATATATTTTACATAAAAATGGATAGCACAACTCCCGGAAAGATATGCAAAAGAAACTAAACTTCTCACGAGGTATCTGAAAGACTTGCTTTGGTTCTTGAGGTGTTAAGCCACACATCTGGCTAGAAATCATGCATACGCCTTCATCTTAGGCAGCACATCTGCATCCCAGAGATGACATCAGCTTCAGAGACAAGCCAACAATCCTGAGCACGCACCAGTCACCAGGTTAACATGAATCATACTTCTCCATGAGATTACTCACCACAGAGGCCTTATATAGTCTCCCAAGATGCAGATCACTCACACGCCCTAAAAACCTATCCTACGAATGGTTGTGATTAGCAAGTTTCTCTTTCAAAGAAAAGAAAAAAAATTAGTCTACCAAACAAGAGCTGCTATCTTCTTTAAAATGATGATAAAAAACAGGACAATAAGAATAGTTTCCAAATCTTTATGCAGCAGATGGTATGAGTTGTACTAAATCCATTTCTCAGCTCCACTGCTCAAAAACTGACGAAAGTCCAGGTTGAAAGAGACTCGCACCCTGCACCAGCATCACCATCTCGGAAACAAACATGAAACTTCCCTCTCCACAAAAAGTATAAAATGTAATTTATAATTTCCACTATTGCCTCTCAGTGTGAGTGTAAGTGTGTGTCCTTAAAAACGTGTGCATTTCCTTAAAAACAGATTAATCTTCACAGCATTTGGGCCATGTAGAGTGTTATTTCAATACTGTCAGAGCTGTAGTTCAAGAGTAATTAAATGATAAAGTATCTCCCTCCCGCCCCTTTTACTGATGTAATACTGCTCACCTCAGAGCTACAAGACTGGCTGGATTGCAGAGAGGGACAATCTTCAGTGAGCATAAGGAAAAACCTGTTGAGAGAGGCAGGGTTTTCCTTATGATCACAGAAAGAAGACTGTCCCTTGCTGTGAGCTGTCCGGTCAAGAGAACAGATTCCACATCTGAGGGGAGGCAGCTTACACTAGGTAAAAGGGGCGGGAGGGGGATACTTTATCATTCAATTACTCCTGAACTACAACTCTATAACACTCTCCATGGACCAAATACTATGAAGATTAATTGGAGCTGCTTTTATTGTGAAACATTACTATGCCTTTAAAAGCATGCGTGTGAATGTTGTTAAAAAAAACAGAAAAAAAACATGCATGTGTGTGTCCTTAAAAAAACATGCATGTGTGTGTCCTTAAAACATGTAATGTTGATGGCCCTTGAAGATAACCGAAGGTGAGAAATCCTAAACTATCATTCTACACCAGAGTCTTCACAAGTGAGGATTCCAAGTTCTTCTAAGCAGAGCGCTATACTGGGAATTGTCCATATTGGCCCTGGAGACTCCAGTATTACTATGATGGGCCCATAAGGCATTAATCCTTTATTCTCCATGCATAAACAGTTCTCTGCTGCTCCACTCACTGCCCGAGCATGTCCCATCCACCCACCTTCCTCCCAACCCCTATAATGTCCATTATATGTCATACCATTAGTGGAAATGTCACTTTCTAGGTGGTATTGAAAGAGTTTTCAAAATCACGTATTTTCTGAAATGCGTTATGTAACCCTCTGGCACTCAAAGGGTTAAATATTGTAATATAATTAATCCTGTGGCTGCTATAGAGGTCTACAATGCACTGGTGACCTGCAGCATTCAAGAGGTTAATGAAAAGTAAAGCTATATACAAAAAGAAATGTGAAATGAGTTTCAAAAAAATAAGTATTCATTCTCATGCACAATGAAGAAAAAAACTGCAGAAATCATTTTGCATTTGAAACAGAAATTAGACATGTATTTCTTAGTGGGAGTTACCTTGATTTTGGATGAAAATCTCAAAGGTCTGATGACGATTGGATCTTCATGTTTTATTTAACCCAAGAACCATAAATTCACATTGTAAAAATGTAATGCATCTGTGTGCTTGCATGCACATGTATCTATCAGAGGCATATGGCGAAATATCAATTTGAATTTCATGTTCTAAAAGACAGAGAAAATCTGCAGACCCAGCAGGGGGTGGAAAAGTTTCACCCGCAAAAGTTCCACAGTGAACAGTCTCCAAAATAGTTTTAATAGCTTCTCTGTTGTCTGTGCAACTTATTTAAAGGGATATTAATGTTTCACAAAAAAACCCAGCAGCTCTGATTAACCTTCATAGTACTTGGGCCATGGAGAGTGTTATTTCAGTACTGTCAGAGTTGTAGTTCAAGAGTAATTAAACGATAAAGGGTCCCCCCCGCCCCTTTTACCTAGTGTAAACCTCCTCCCCTCAGATATGGAATCTGGTCTCATGACCGGACAGCTCACAGCAAAGGACAATCTTCTTACTGTGATTATAAGGAAAACCCTGCCCCCTTGACAGGTTTTTCCTTATGCTCAATGAAGATTGTCCCTCTCTGCAATCCATCTGGACAGTCTTGCTGCTTTGAGGTGAGAAGTGTTACATCAGTAAAAGGGGAGGGAGGGGATACTTTATCATTCAATTACTCTTGTACTACAACTCTGACAGTATTGACATAACACTCCTCATGGGCCAAATACTATGAAGATTAATTGGAGGTGCTTTATTTGTGAAACATTACTATCTTTTTAAAGGGATAGCAACATTTCAAAATAAATGCATCTTCAATTATTCCTTATAGTTTTTGGTAGAGCGGTATTATCATTCTCTACGATGTGTAGTTCAAGAGTAACTGAATTATAAAGTGTCCCCATCCTGCCCCTTTTACCAACTGTAAGCCTCCTCCTCCAAGATATAGAATCTGATCATGTGACCGGAGAGCTCCCAGCGAGGGACAATCTTCTGGCTGTGAGCATAAGGAAAACCCTGCCCCCCCGGCACTCAAAGAGTTAAGGACAGCACAGTATTATAGTCTTAGAAAAAAGTCCCGCAGCTACATTATCTACTTGGTAAAATATATTGCCAGAGGCCAGTGGGATGAGTTGAAAGCTTCAGGAGGAAATGCATTAGTGCAGAAGAACTTGATCATTTTAACGTATCGATTTTTACTGCAGAACTTGAATGGCGTTTGTCCGAAACACAGCGGTGCTAACATGCGCCCCCGGGAGAATGCCCCTGGCTTCTTAACACTTTGAGCGCCAGTGAGGTAGCTAATGCAATGCATTGGGTACCTCTCTGACATTCAAAGAGTTAAAAATTAACCACACTAGTCGCCAATGTCCTATATGGCTATTTGATAAATAGGGACCATGGTCAAAAAATACGACCATTTACACCCACACAAGATGGTTTAAGTGGGAATTTTCAAAACGAGCGGTTCCTGAGATTCAGAAATATTAAAGGGGAACTATCACCCCAAATAAAGCCCCCCCCCCTCGCCAGTAATTAGCCATATATCGATAAGCGTGCCAATAGTACTGTTATCCAGCATAATTACGGTGTTAGTCAGAAATCCTACTTCTGCCGAGACTGACGGCCAGGCAACAATGGAGACATCTTTGCTTACAGACATTGAGCACCTGCGCTGTTAATCCCAGTCTCCTCTAGGAGGAGCTGCATTGTACCTTAAGGGAACAGAAGGGACTGTCTGTGTAGGAAGAAGCCTGGCCGTCAGTCCTGGCAGAAGTAGGTTACTAGCTAACGCAGTAATTATGTTGGATAATATAAGCTTATCGCTATATGGCTAATTATTGGAGGGGAGGACTTTATTTGGGGTGATAGTACCCCTTTAACCCTTAAGTGCTCCCCACAACTTACATTATGGGGGGACATGTACTTACTGGCTGTAACGCAGAGGTACCCTAGTCAGTCGTCAACTAAACTAGAACATGCTACAATTAGGAGACCTTGTTGTGTGAACACACAAGACTTCTCCCTGTGCCTATTGTATAGATACAGCACACATTTAGAGACTACAGACGCAGTTAATTGGTGCAGATCACCTACTGGGTAACACTAAACTCTCACCTTGAGAATCTGGCCCTTCAACTGGAGACATTGAGATTTGGGTAAAAACCCTGAGTCTTGGGGTCAAACCCTGAGAGAGTTCCCAACATTGCTGGGTACTTTCCGAATTTACCCCGCAGAGTCCAGTTTTTGTAGTGAATTACCAGGACAGAGGCTGATTCGCCGGTTGTGGGGAGTTTCTTATGAAACTCCTCCCTTTTCTCCTCCTTCCGAGCCTGTTCCTCCCACTTCCCACCCACTTCATTAGACAGCCCGTTAAACCCCACCCCTTTGTAATGTGAACAGAGCTGTTTATATCTTCCCAATGGCACAACATGAGTCCGTGTATGGACAATAAAATACAGTATCTTTATACTGTAGACCAGGGGTAGGCAACCTTTGCCACTCCAGCTGTTAGCGACAACTCCTCCCATAATCCTCCACCAGCAGCTGGCAGGTGGTGGATAATGGGAGCTGTAATTCTTAAATAAGGGTGGTCCAACAATTAACCCTTTGAGTGCCAGAGAGGTACTCAACGCATTGCAAAGCAATGCGTTGAGTACCCCCTCTGGCACTCAAAGGGTTAACTAACGAGTACCCCCTCTGTCACTCAAAGGGTTAAATATCCGTGGTGTAGATAAACTGGTAAATAAAAGTGGTATTACAGCAATAAAGTCTAAATCAGTATATAAAACAAACTCACTATAAGTGTCTGGTACTGGACATAGGGCTGGACACTATGTGTGACTAGTGTCACCGACACTCGCTTCAAACTAGGCACCTATAGACATTACGGTTGGAGGATGATGCCGTGAGCCTTCAAGTCCTACTTGTTACACGCACCTTTAATAAAGGAGATAACATGGCACATCCAAATCGGCAAATTAAATACATCATTTTTATGTCATGTTTTATGAGCGATGTCTCACGAATTTAATTTAAGGATTTATCTGGAGCAGAGTTACAAAATCAGAAACTGCTGAAGAAGATTTACCTTCCAAACAAATCGTGAATACTTTCCCTCTGCAAATAAAAATGCAAAATAAAGACGAGAGGAAAAAAAACAACCAAACCCTCTGTCCAAACCACTAGTAAAGAGACCTGATTCTGGCGTACACTACAATGAGGTTGAGGTGTTCTCTTTGGTTTGAAGACTCTGGTGGAACTTGGAGATAAAAACCTTGATAAAAAGTAACTGCAGAGGAATTCTGGCAGTTATTTGATGATGAACACCAAGGTGAAGGCACTACCCTTGTATTAAAGGGTCAACGGCAACAAAATATTGAACTTAGATAAGTTCAGTGATCTGACCAAGACAAGAGAATGGAATGTAGACGATTCCGTGTTTACAGCCATCATGGAGGAGCTTCAGATTCCAGCTCTATGGGACATTTGTATTCACCCCAAAAGATGGCAGCAAAACGCAGATCAGCCCCTTGCAGGGCTTGTCTGAAGATCAATGTGCTGATTTATTGAATAAACATTGATTCAATAAATCAGCGCATTGATCTTCAAACAAGTACTTTGAATGCATCTCGTTTCCTTAATTTATGTATCTATTGTTTCGTGACTGGCACCCAGGCAAGTTACTGGTTCAGTGAGTGCTCTACCAACTAACCAAAATATATAAAAAAAAAAAAAAAACACACTATATATATATATATATATATATATATATATATATATATATATATATATATATATATATATTCACATACATACATGCACACACTTACTGGCAATACTCCACTGCGTTGCCCACGGCTGCAATGCGGTGAATGGGAGAGGGTGGCAGAAGCGATGCAGTGAATGGGACAGGGTGGCCCCTCCCCTTCACCATATTGCCAGGCTTCAACAGGGGCAGTGAATCCTGATGCCACAATTTTGACTCTTGTCAAAATCACTGCCCTATGGGGATTCACTGGTCATGGGCAATCCCCCCCACCCCCCCCCCAGCGAGCGAACCAGAAACAGTTATATTATATACTAGCAAATGGTGCACAGCGTTGCCCATACGACTGGGCATGCATTACAGTTCAGGGACCGCTGCTGTGGATATCTCACTGCAGAGATTTTTACAGGAATGGGCAAGGTGCCTCCAGCCCCCTGTCCACCCCTGTGAAAGTCACCGTGCATGATGCTCTGCCTGCTGATAATCTCCCACCTGCTGTCCCACGGGTGGACAGGGAACAAGAAGATGTTAGAATTATATACACACGCACACGCGCGCGCGCGCACACACACACACACACACACACACACACACACACGTATGCGCGCGCACACACACGTATGCGCGCGCACACACACGTATGCGCGCGCACACACACGTATGCGCGCGCACACACGCACACAAAAAAAGAAATGGTATTGAAGCTATGCAAAATAAGAGCACCCATAGGACTTGATTAATTGGTGAATTGTTACCTGTATTGTGAACTTTTCACCCCTTAAGCCCCTTTTTATACTGTATATAGATAGATGGAGAGACCTCTAGCATTTCTGGGATTAAAAGCCAAGAAACTCTGATGAATTTTGTGCCCTAAAGTGCAGCTATGATCAAAAATGTCAACCGAAACATGGAACAAACCAAATGTACCATAGGGAATAACCAAAACCCCACTGATTTTAATTGCTTCACAACCACTAGCATTCAAAGGGTTAAAAAAAGCCTAATTTAAAATCAATAGGATTTTTATTTGTCCCCTACAGTGTAATTGGTTTCCTAAAGTTGCACTTGGTACAAGAGCCTCAGACAGTATATTAAACCCTTTGTGTGCTAAGCAATGCGGAAGATAGATACGCCTCTGGCACTCAAAGGGTGAAAGCCAGGAATGAAGAGCAGTGAACAAGGGAGAGTCTCCCGGCTCAGTACAGTAACATTCACTGCACCCCCCTCCCCTCGCTTTGCTCCTGCGGACGTGGTACGGCTCCATGCAGCTGTGTCCTATTTTCCTGCAGCTGATGACCTCAGCTCCTTGTGAGCTCTATGGGGCCGGCGGTAACGTACACGTTGTCTCTGCGGAGCCCGGCTGCAATTCATCATCATTTTATCTGCACGAATTTAATTGGATCCTATCAGGTCCTCCTGATTCTCCCTCCTCACTTTAAAACGCGGCTGCGAGCAAGATAAATGTGACGGCCGAATTGAGAGGGCGAAAAGAAGAGGAAAGGGGGGGAGGGAGGAAGAGAGAAATTCTCTAAAGGAAATTTTTTATTTTATTTTTTTAGGGGGATTGTTAGATTTGAACATATACAGTAAAATGAACGCCTGTACAGACAGAAGTTTTGTGTTCCAGTAATTCCTGTGAATGCTTTTCTCCAATTTCCTTTATACATCAGCCTCGATTTCAGGAACAATCTAACGTCAAGCATAAAGGAGAAATACAAATTCCTGATGGTTTAACCATTTAAGTACCAGAGTTTTTAACTCCATGTATGCAAGAGAGGTCTCCAAATCACTCAATTAAAACGCTTTGAGTGCCAGAGGGGTGCGCAATGCATTGCAAAGCGTTGCGCACCCCTCTGGCACTCAAAGGGTTAAAAATCCAATTTAAAATCAATGAGAATTTTTGTTATCATGATTAATAATTATGAATTTTTTTTTTCTTATATTATTTATTCATTGATTTCAAGAGCCAAAGATGTTTGTAAACAAAAGTCTGGGGTCTTACAGAAAGGAGACATATTTAATGCCTTAGATGCTGGAGATCTTATTAGCATTAAAGGGGTCAAACAACATATTTAAGTATCTCCCCCTAGAACTGTTCCACTCTGCTTAAAACATAAGCTGCTGTATGGAGGTTTCTGTTTAAAGGAGCAGTAAACTTTTTTTTATGAAAACGGAGCATTTCCTGCTGAATAAAACAAGGTCACTCCCATCGCTGTCAGATGTTTTATCAAAATGTATAGCAGTTCATATAATCAGGAAGTGAATTTACTGTGTTTACTTCCTGATAGTTCTCACTGACAGGAAGTGACTCAGCAGTTTCTATCACACTCTATGGAGAACTGACTTTTCTGACTTTCCTCTCCATTAGAATCTAACAGGAAATCTAATTAGAATTTGACCACTAGAGGGCACTGCTAATGTAAAAAACATGGGTTTAAACTGTAATAACTCTGGAAATATAAACCTCTCAACAGTGGGAGTACCCTTATTTTACTCAACAGTAAAATCCCTACAATATTTTTTCATAAAAAAAGTTTACTGCTCCTTTAAAGTTATCCATATGAGAACCACATGGGTTTGTGTTAAAAAGACATGTAAACACAGAATTACTGTAGAGAGGCTTATAAAATTAAAAAAACACATAAGTATTCAGTTACAAAGCAAAGAACATATTGACTGTAATTCAGAAACTATGTCACCGAGGTGGATGTACCAACAAGAATCTGGAACAACCAATTCATGGGTGAGGGCATGCAGGGGTGTAAAATAAATAAATAAATAAAAATCCAAGTTCTAACATTGATTTAAATGAGGAGTTCAACTGCTTGATTGTTAGAGAAGTTTCCAATGCATTGCTTTGTTTAAAGTGATAGTAATGTTTCACAAAAACAGCAGCTCCAATTAATCTTCATAGTATTTGGGCCATGGAGAGTGTTATTTCAATACTGTCAGAGTTGTATTTCAAGAGTAATTGAATGATAAAGTATCCCCCTCCCGTCCCTTTTACTGATGTAACACTGCTCACCTCAGATGTGGAATCTGGTTGCTTGGCCAGACAGATAACAGCAGGGGACAATCTTCTTACTGTGAGAACAATGAAAGCCCTGCCCCCCCTTGACAAGTTTTTCAGGTTTTTCCCTTATCTTAGTTGAAGATTGTCCCTCTCTGCAGCCTACCTGGGCACCTCCCTTCTGATCTGGCTGAACAGTGTTACATCAGTAAAAGGGGCAGGAGGGGGGTACTTTGTCATTTAATTACTCCTAAACTACAAGTCGGACAGAATTGAAATAACACTCTCCAAGGTCCAAATACTATGATGATTAATTAGAGCTGCTTTTATTATGAAACATTACTATCCCTTTAAGTCAGTGGTGAATTGTATTACTCCACATGGTGCAATTGGTTTTCGCTGATGCTTTTTCTCGCCCTGACCTTAAAGGCATAGTGACACTTAATATGTTTAAAGAAAAGAAAATTCATATTATCTATAATGACCTGAAATGTTAAAGTGGCGCTGGACAGCTCAGGTCAGTTGACCATAAACTTCAATAAGATTGTGTAACAACAGCACCACTGTACAATTTGAGGCCACTATGATATTGCACCTAAATAAATTAATCTGCAATAGCTTTGAATATAAGACATCTCAGCATTGGTGGTACCCTCATTTTAATTATATATGTATAGTAGGGTTTATCATTCTATCAGGAGAAGCCAACCCTGGTCCTTAAGAGCTACCAACAGTGCATATTTTTTTTTCAGGTTAACCCTAAATCAGTGAAGGTGGATTAATTTAAGTGACTAAGCCACCGATTCGCCCTATATAGATCAATGGGAATTCTTTAGAATGTGCACTGGCTGGAGTCATCCAAAATGGCTTCTCTTTCCTTTTGTGTGTAAGGCCTCATGCATGCACTGCCATACAGGAGAAGAACATACAATGAATAAAATAGGGGTTACATTAATCTCTGGCTGTCAGAGGAAGTGCTAATTACTTTGCATTTAGGACCCACCTGGCGCTCAAGGGGTTAAAGGAGTTTTTTTGTTTTTTTTGAAAACCACTGCTGCCAGTTTTTTTACTGAAAAGTTATAACTGCTCAAATTGACAGGAAGTGACGGCGGTTTCTATCACATACAATAGAGACCTATTTGTAGGCGACTCGCCTCACATAGAATGCAACAGAATAATTCCATCTGAACACTAGAGGGCACTGTTAATGTTACAAACAGAAAAAAAAACCTTAACAGATTAAACTGTAATAATGCAGAAAAGATGCATCACTCAGCAGTGGGAATACCACTGATAACCCTTTGAGTACCAGAGGGTATGTTGCATAGCCCGCTGGCACTCAAAGGGGTATGCATTCCTCTCTCTGGCACTCAATGGGTTAAATACCTCTCTGGTTGGTACTCAAAAGGTTAAAGGGATAGTAATACTTAAAATGTAAAAAAAATATGTTGTAGAGTTTATCCCCCTGAGTAAAACAAGCGTACTCCCACTGCTGAAAGGTGTTTCATTCAAAAGTTATTAATTTTCAAAGTTGAATTTTTTAGGTGCAATATCACAGTGGCCTGAAATTGTACAGTGGCGCTGTTGCTACATGATCCTATGGACAGCTCTGGTCTCAGGACCATAAATCTCCATAGGATGGTGTAGCAACAGCGCCACTGTACAATTTCAGGCCACTGTGATATTGCACCTAAAAAATTCAACTTTGAAAATGAATAACTTTTGAATGAAACATCTTTCAGCAGTGGGATTCCCCTTGATTTACTCAGGGGGATAAACCCTACAACATATTTTTTTTTTACATTTTAAGTATTACTATCCCTTTAAGCTTACAGACGAAATAACTGTGTGGGCAGAAGATTTGATTTAGCTTGGACCAATCCTAGGCTTTTATCTAGTGACTTAGGGCCCAAAAGCATAATTACTTCTGGGCCCCAAAATCTCTAGGAGCTACTGAAAAACCCTAAACATCTCCATTGTCAGTACCCATGGGCCTAGAAATCTGACTGGGTGCTGGGGGGGTGTACCTGATTCACCAATAGGTATCTGGGTCCTGCAAAGTCCCAGGGACTGCATGAAACATCACAACTACAAGAGTCTCAAGTCCAGGAGTGGGCAACAGACATCCGTCCAACTGTTGTCTGCTACATCTCCCATCATCCTCTGGCAACTAACCACTGGTCTGCTGTGGATGATGAGAGTTGTAGTCCAACAACAGATGAAAAAGGTGCTTGTTGTCCATCCTCGCTTCATAGAAAATTCTAGATAAAGTGATTGTAGAATATGCACCATAAACACTCCAGAGTGGATAAGAAATCCTGAATAGAGACATAATATCAGACCCTTCTTGTGATTGGATGTTATAATTCTCTCTGAGAGTTAAACTGTTTTAAAGGGCTGCATAGTAAACAGTTGGAAGTCACTTATTGACCAGAATGATCTTTTGGTCAATATTAGAACAGGTTAGAAGACAGGTGCTTGACTGCTCCTCCCTTGGGGGCACCAGGCAGAAGAATCAGAGATAAAAGGAATCCAGGGCAGGCACAGCGCTCCGAAGATAGAGGCGGTCGGCAAGCAGCTTGGAACAACATCCGTCCCCAGAGACACCTTGTCCATCAATACATTAGATCTGTATTTTCTTGGCTGGAGAGCTTTGCAAACACAATTAATCTACTGAGGTTTGGTGAAGTGAACCTATTTCATGGATTTCACGCTTTCATTGACCCAGCTTCTGTGTTCTTCTACACTCAGCATGGACTCTCCCTGGGACAACAGCTAACCTCTCCCAACCTAAATACGCAAGGCCAACAATCTCCTTCCCATTTCCAACACACACAAAGCAAACAAAACCCCCCCCTCCCAATACACAGAGGCACAAGGTCAGCAAACTTAACACAACACACACTGCTAGTAACCCACCCCCGGCCCCCGCCAATTCCAATACAAACACACAAGGTCAGCAACCCTCCCACTCTTTCCAATACAGAGACACACAAGGCCTCACCATACTATCAATACACACAAGGTCAGCATACTCATCACAACCCAAACAAGGCTAGTAACTTCCACAATACACAAACAATGCTAGTAAGCTCACCACAGAAGTTTCATGATACTTTACCATCAATATAATCTCACAACACACTCCCAAACACGCACACACACAGCAAGCTTCCCCCTTCTAACACACACATACAACACTATCTCCCACACTCCACCACGCAAATTTTCCCATCCAACGTACCACACCCCAAACTTGCCTCCTTCCAACACAGACACACCATACTTAACCCCAACACAGACAGACACAGAGACAGACACACACACACACACACCATACTTAACCCCAACACAGACACAGACACACACACACACACACACACACACACACACACACCAAACTTGCTGTCAACACACACACACACACACACACACACACACACACACACACACACACACACACACACACCATACTTAACCCCAACACAGACACAGAGACACACACACACACACACACACACACACACACACACACACACACACACACACACACACACACACACACACACACACACACACACACACACACCAAACTTGCTGTCAACACACCAAACTTCCCACCAAATGTACCCCTCTCTAATACACACAAGCACAAAGCTCCCATACAGACACACACAACAAATTTTGCCTCAGACACATACAATAAACCTCCCCCAACAGACGCACACCAAACTCTTCCCCCTCCAAAACAGGCACACACCAAACCCCCCCTTTACTCCTACAACAGACACAAGCACCAAACACCCCTCTCTCTCCACTGTAATGCACATGCAATGCCAGTATATTACACCCACCTTCAACATATACATACAAACACAGATGTCTTCAAACTCGTCCAACATGCACACACCTGTCCCCCAACACCCATACATTAAAGGTATAGTTAACAGTGTAAATTAAAGCACTCACGAAATCTATTTTTTAAACAATATTTTTAGCCTTTGGATGACAGACGTTACCAAAGCATTGTAAAGGAATGCACTGAAGACAGTTTTACCCTCCAAAAGACTTATGTTAAGGCTTATTACCCCTTTCAGTGCCAGAGGGGTATGGAATGCATTGCCTTGCAATGCATTCCGTACCCCACTGGCACTGGAAGGGTTAAACCCTTGTTCATACTGAATTGCAGCTACAAAATCAACACCACGATAAATTATTAAAGCGGAACTACCACCTATTAGAAACATGGCCCCAAATAATTATCCATGGAAAGATGTCTGCACTGTTCCCTGTCTGTCATTCCCGGAACAGTCTATAAATCTCATGACCGTAGTATTAAGTCTGACAACTAGCGCTACTGAGCGGCTAATCACCAGATGGGTAATTATTTGGGGCCATGTTTCTAATAGGTGGCAGTTCCGCTTTAAATTCAGGACAGGTGATTAGAACAATCGCGTATGGCCCACATTGCATTCACACCAACGATGTGGACATTATGAAGTGCATTGTCACATTTAATTAGGGTTGCCACCTTTTCTTCAAAAAAATACCGGCCATGGCATTCTCTACATAGACTTAACATTGGAGAGAAGCCAATTTTTTACCGGCCTGCCGGTAAAATAACGGCTGGGTGGCAACCCTACATTTAATGAATGTCCAACTCACATGGGCATCAGCCAATGATATAAGGCTGGCACCCATGTGGACCGCCTATGATGTCATGCCTCTGTCTCACCAATTTATCAATGCGATCCCTTGGGGAAAGCAGTAACCGTGCATGCAAATAAACTGCTTATTTGAAGAGCTATGAATTGCAATGCTTTTCAAATTGCCAGTGGAAAGGAGGCCAAGGAGAGAAAGCAAACTAATCAGTGAAGTAGTAATACATTCCCTCCCCCGTGCGGATCACTACAAAAATAAAACATACTTGCAGTATGAAAACACCTACATGTCTCAGGTCCAAGACAAACTGCTTTTGCCACAAAAACACAGAAGGCGTCTATGGAAACTAAGTGCTGACTAAATGAGTGATCTAATTTGCATGTCTCCATGCAGAATGTGGAAAAACAATGCGCTAAAGGGTGTTTTTTTAATTTGTCTGGAATATGTAGACATTACCGTAAGTGTGTGTTTAATTTAAAGTGACAAGATTACAAAAAAAAAACAAACAGATTTTGAATGCTGAATTTACACATTTTAAAGCGGAACTTTCATGTACTATAATGTCGCCGTCCAATAATTAAACATGTGGCGACTAGCTTCATAATACGTCTATTACGCCCCAGAAATGCCATATTCTAAAGAAATCCTTAATCTTCCAAGACCGGAAACCAGGCATGAGCACCTGCGCCATCAGTCCCAGTCTCCTCTAAGGATCATTTCACTGTGCCACAAGGTGACCGGAAGAGACTGACGGCGCAGGCACCCAGACTGCACTAACCTGGCCGTCAGTCTCCGAAGATTAAAGGGATAGTAATGTCAGAAAAAAATTATTAACGCTATGGTATATACAATTCAAAGGGGGTACTTGCAGTTATTCGTATCTCTCAAAGCATTATGGTTTGAGAGCTATAGGAAAATAAAGTTCTCTGGTCCCTCCCCTTTCTGCTTGACGAGCTGTAAAGCTGTCAGAAGCAGATTCTGGTTGCTTGACCAGATGTGGCTCTTCAGCAGTGCCGATATAACGATATCTAAAGATAAATACTTAATTTGGAACGGTCTACAAAGTGTGCCTTGCTTGCAAGCACACTTTGTAGACCGTTCCAATGAAGTATTTATTTCTAAATAGTGTGATTTCAGCTCTGCTGAAGAGCCTCTGTCTGGTCAAATGGCTGGAATCTGCAGCTGTCAGCTAGAGGTCAGACTTGAGTAAAACAGCCAGAAACAGGTAACTTTAGCAAGTTATATCTCTGAAACCATAAAGGTTTGAGAGATAAGACTTACACTGATGTTAATCTTTTTTTAATGTCTACAATATTAAATAAAACTTAAAATTAACCATTACTATCCCTTTAAGGATTTCTTTAGAATCTGGCATTTCTGAGGGGTAATAGACGTATTGTGAAGCTAGTCGCCATATGTTTAATTATTGGAGGAACACTTTATAGTATGTGAAAGTTGCGCTTTAAGACACTGACCAACATGCTACACATGACGTATCAATATTACATAATCTTATGCCCCCAACCTTTTTCGTGAGGTCACTACTACTCTGTCTGGCACGGTATGCAAAGTAGCTTATTTATAAACCAATTACATACAGAGAGGGGAAGTGATATCCACACAACAGAGTGGGAAATGAAAGAAAGGAGTCAAATATATTTAAAGGAATAAGAACAATTAATATGTAAAAATAGGATTTTAGTCTTACCTGTTAAATCCTTTTCACTTAGTCCATACAGGTCACTGGTACCATGGGATGTGTAGTCCCCTTTAATAGGCAGGAACAATTATGCAAATAATTTGCAAGGGGCGGAGCCTCCCCTCTTACTTAAGCCACCTTCTGGCCAGAGCCACCCATATTGATTTGAGACCCTAAACTGACCCCAGGTAAGCAAAAAGAAAGACTCCTGTGAGCATGCCCGAACGGTCTCCCACTGAATGCCACAGGAGAGCCAAGACCGGTCCCTTGACAGGGTGGGAGACCAGTGACCTGTATGGACTAAGTGAAAAGGATTTAACAGGTAAGACTAAAATCCTATTTTCACTGTCGTCCAATACAGGTCACTGGTACCATGGGATGTACAAACATTGAGCTGATCCAGAGGCGGGAAGTAAGGCAAGGACCAGGCGCAAGGCCCAAGTCACTAGAACTGTTAACCAGTTGATAACATAGCCCAAACTGTAAGTGTCAACGGACACCAACCAAGGGAACAATCCCTGAACTTAACACAGCACACGGAACACGAGCCAACCGGGCTCAACAGTAAGGAAGCACTAAGGATCACAGAGCGGAAGACCTACACAGGCAAGACTGCCTCCAGGACCTTCCTTCCAAAGCTGGCATCAGCCGATGCCAGTACATCAACTCGGTAGTGCTTAGAAAAGGTGTGCACAGAGGACCAAGTGGCCGCTCTGCACAGTTGATCAGCAGAAGCTTGATTCTTGTAGGCCCAGGAGGCCCCAATAGATCTGGTGGAATGGGCAGTCACCCTGAAGGGAACATGCTTATTCCTCAACTTATAGGCTTCACGGATGGTAGCCTTAATCCAAGAGGCAATGGTAACTTTGGAAGCCGGTCTTCCTGCCCTAGGCCCCTCAGGAATGACGAATAGAGCGTCAGACTTCCTGATAGATTCGGTGCGGTGAACATAAAACTTGAGGCAACGCACCACATCCAACAAATGGAGATCTCTTTCCTTGTCAGATGAAGGATTAGGGCAGAAAGAGGGAACCACAATCTCCTGATTGATGTGAAACTCAGACACAACCTTGGGTAAGAATTCTTTGGTAGTGCGAAGCACAGCCTTATCCTTGTGGAACACCAGGTAAGGAGGTTTACAAGACAATGCCTGTAACTCTGCCACCCGGCGTACTGACACAATAGCCAAAAGGAAGGCCATCTTCCAAGTCACAAGACGTAATGGAATGGAAGCCAAGGATTCAAACGGTGGTCGCTGAAGAACTCCCAGCACCAAATTGAGATCCCACTGGGGAGCAGGACTCTTGAAGGCAGGTCGAACATGAGTCACACCTTGGAAGAAGACTTTCACATCAGGAAGGATGGCAATCCGTTCCTGGAAAAACACAGACAAGGCAGAGGTCTGAACTTTGAGGGAACTCAGACTGAGTCCCTTGTCCACACCGTCCTGCAAGAAGGCCAGGACAGTGGGAAGATGGAAGTCAAGAGACAACTGCTTGACAGAGCACCATGTCACGAAAGTTGACCAAATGCGATGATAGATCTTGGAAGACACAGGCTTACGAGCACTGAGCATCGTCGACACCACAGAAGGAGAAAAGCCTTTCTTAGCTAGAATCGAGGATTCAACCGCCATGCCATCAAACGGAGAGAGTGAACATCCTCTTCCACAGATACCCCTGAAGAAGCAGGTCCGGACGGGCTGGAAGTGGGATTGGATCCTTCACTGACATGGCCATCAATTCCGGAAACCAGGACTGGCGAGGCCAGTTTGGAGCAATCAGGATGACAGGACAACGTTCTCTCTTCAACTTCTGAATAACTCTGATCAATAGAGGAAGAGGGGGGAAGATGTAAGCCAGGGAGAAGTCCCAAGGGATCGACAAGGCATCCACTGCTAGAGCAAGGGAGTCCCTCAGACGGGAGCAAAACACCGGAACCTTCCTGTTGTGTCTGGTAGCCATCAGATCCACCGCTGGCATCCCCCACCGTTGAGTGAGCATGTGAAACACCTCTGGGTGAAGAGCCCATTCTCCGCTGTCGACGGTGTGACGACTGAGGAAGTCTGCCATGACGTTGTCCACGCCTGGAATATGAACTGCAGAGATGACAGGCACGTGATCTTCTGCCCAAGACAAAATATCCTTGACTTCCCACCAGGCGGAACCGCTTCTCGTGCCGCCTTGTCTGTTGATGTAAGCCACCGCCGTGGCGTTGTCGGACTCTACTCTGACTGGAAGACCGGTCAATTGAGACTCCCAGTGCCTCAGGGCCAGCCGGACAGCTCGAAGTTCCAGAACATTGATGGAGAGCATGGATTCCTCCAGACCCCATTTCCCCTGAGCACTGAAGCGACCCCAGACTGCACCCCAGCCCCGAAGGCTGGCATCCGTTGTGACTGTGGTCCAATGAGGAACTAGAAAGGATTTCCCTTTCAAGAGATGAGAGAGATCTAACCACCAGTGCAGACTCGACTCGACATGAGGAGGAAGAGAAACAGACAGATGTTGATGATCTGGATGATTCCTGCACGTCTGGATCACAAATCTCTGAAGATCCCTGGAGTGGGCCATGGCAAATGGCACTGCTTCGATCGTGGAAATGAACTTCCCCACTAAGGACGACAACTTCGGAACTGGAATTTCGTCCATGTCCAGAATCCCAGCCACTCTGACGGCTATCTGGTGAGCCACGTCCTCTGGAAGAAACACCATGCATTGGCGAGTGTCGAACAGGAGACCCAGGAACAGAAGCCTCTGAGAAGGAATCAAGTCCGACTTGTCCAGATTCAGGATCCATCCGTGATGGTTCAGGGTGTGCATGCACCTCTGCAACTGCTGGTGGAGAAGCTCCGCTGAGGAGGCCTTCAGTAGGAGATCGTCCATGTAGGGAGTCACTCTGATCCCATCCTGATGGAGCACCGCTATCAAGGAGCCCAGCACCCGCTGGAAGACTTGAGGAGCTGTAGTCAGTCCAAAGGGGAGCGCTGTAAATTGAAAGTGTCCCCTGTGGCAGGCAATCCTGAGATACTTCCTGCTCTCTGGATGAATAGGGATGTGAAGATAAGCATCCTGAAGGTCCAGGGAGGCAAGAAACTCCCCTGGAGACATTGCTGCAATCACAGAGCGCAGGGACTCCTGGCGGAAGTGGGAAGTCACCACATAGGCATTGAGATCTTTGAGATCCAAGATGGGACGGGCTCCTCCGTCCTTTTTGGCTACCACAAACAGGTTGGAATAAAATCCTGAACCTGTGTCCCCCTGCGGAACCGCCTCCAGGACCTCTTTGTCCAAGAGATCCTGAATAGCGTCGTCGAACAGACGCCTTTTTGAGGGTTCCTGAGAAGGACGAGTAAAATGGAACCGAAAAGGAGGAAGGGAAGAGAAAGGGATCCTGTATCCCTCTGACACCACCTGAAGAACCCATGGGTCCGCCACTGACTCCTCCCAAGTCCGGCGAAAGATGCGGAGACGACCGCCTACAGCCGGATGCGGACCCGGGTTCGGCGAGTCATGCCGAAGCAGTCTTGGAGGTCTTGGCCTTGGAGGCGACTTTGGGCCTCCAGGACTGTTTGGGCTTGGAGGAGGAGCGCGTAGTGGGAGGACCCGTTTGGGCCGAGGAGCGTGTCTCAGTCTGAAAGGAACGAAAGGACCGATTGCGTTTGGCTGGAAACTTTTTCTTAAAGACTGAGGGTAGAAGAGTACTTTTACCGCCAGTAGCCTCACTGATCATTTCTTTGAGCTCAGAGCCAAAGAGCAAATTCCCCTGAAAGGGCAAGGAAAGCAAGGCTTTCTTAGAGGCTGTATCAGCAGACCAAATTTTCAGCCAAAGAGCGCGTCTAGCCACCACAGAAGAAGTGGAGGCCCTCGCCATCATGCGCACAGCATCAAAAGCAGCATCAGCAACATAGTTCTGAGCTTCAGTGATATTAGCAAGAAGCTGCAACTGTTCAGATACAGGCGCATCCTGGCGAACCGCTTCAGTCAGTCGCTCAGTCCAGGCTGCAATAGCCCTATTAACCCATGCCACAGCAAAGGTGGGGCGCATGGCAGTGCCAATTGAGGCAAAAATAGATTTAAGAGAGAGCTCTAATTTCTTATCCGTCCAGTCCTGCAGGGCAGAGGCATCTGAGACAGCCAAAGCAGTAGATTTGGATAGTCTAGACACAGGAGCATCCACCTTGGGAGGATGAACCCATCTTGCCAGCTCCGCTTCGGGAAAAGGGTAAAGTTTGGCAAACTTTTTGGAGACAGAGGAAGATCTATCAGGATTCTTCCATGCCTCAGAAACCAGACGGGCAAGAGTAGGGTTAGTTGGAAAACAAACAACAGGTTTAGATGGCTTTTTCTGAAAAACATCAGTAGGATCATAAGTGGATTCCTGAGTCAGAGGAAGGTTGAGCGTATTCAGAACCGCTCTGATCAGACCCTCAGCCGAAACTTCAGGGTCACACTCATAGGGGTCCCCAATGGACCTGTTAGATTCAATAACAGTACGTTCCTCAGCATCAGAATCCTGTAAAAGTTCTTCTTCAGAAGAATCAGTGATATCAGGAGCTCCCTGTGGCTTAGGCAGGGAGGTCCTGATAGTAGAGGGGGTCTGCCAGACCTGGAGAGCCCCCTGTACCTGAGAGGGAAAGAGTTGAAGCGTGGATCTGAGATCCCTAGTGGCAGCTTTAAACTCCCTCACCCAAGATGGCTCAATAGCGTGGCTGGGAAGCCCAGGGTTGCTATCTTTATCAGTACAATTAGGGCATAGATCCCCCACATTATCGCAATCCAGCCCAATGTGGCAAGAGGAGCAAAACGCCATGGGGGTAGAAGACCCCCCAGCCTCCTTAGTCTTGGGTCTAGCCCCTAGCTCCAGTGAAGTAGACATGCTCACAGCGTCAATATACCCCACAAAAAACACTATCACCCAGAAAAGTGTTAAAGATTAAAGTTTCACCCCAGAAAAGGTCTAAAAACGGACTTATCTGGCCAGCGAAGGGTTAATCTGGTGAGGAGAGAGAAGGCTCGGTCCCTGCGTAGTGTACTCGCCTTGGAAAAGTACCACAAAATGGCGGCCGTCATGACAGCCAATCAGAAACGAGCGCGAGCTAAGCGCTCATGGGAAATGTAGTTTTCCCATGCAAGTACCCCAAACAGTGCCCGAAGCCCCCCTGAACCCCCTACATTAATAAAACACCAACCGGATGATAGAGCAGGAGCCTAGCATTAAAATGAGCCCACTCTGAAGTTGCTGTGACAAGCGGTTTCAGAGATATGTCCCAAACTGTGAATTCCCATAGAGAGTAAAGGAGCTCTGCTGCTGAGCGGGAAAAGCCGCGCTTAAAGGCGCGGAACACCATTTTTAATAAAGTTTAGTAAAACATTAAAAAGTGCCCAAACAAGCATGAAACACATGAGAAACATAAAAAAATGAATACCCAATGCTCCAAAACTCAGAGAATAACACAGAAATTGCATAAATAGAGATAATGCAATAAAAACACCCTATGAGTGCTGGAGTGTATTAAAACTCCCAAATACAAGCCCATCAAAGGGACACTGTGGGGACAAGTGGACCTTCAGCACTCAATGGGTGACTCACCTTTCTCGCAGACTTCTGTCTTCAGGTGACCATGATAGGGAGGGAAAGAACCAGAGGTAATTTCCCCAACAGGGGAGCTACTTAACACAAGCTGTCCCCTCATCAGGTATAGGTCCACAGAAATCCCTGGAAGCTGCACTAGCCACTTCGGGTGAGGGCATTCACAGCCATGGTCACCCTCCTAATGGTGGTATTCCATATTTGAAGAAAAAAATAATAAAACTCTAAGAAGCATAGCTGTTCTCTGCCTGGTGTGCAAGCACACCAGGAACAAATCAATATGGGTGGCTCTGGCCAGAAGGTGGCTTAAGTAAGAGGGGAGGCTCCGCCCCTTGCAAATTATTTGCATAATTGTTCCTGCCTATTAAAGGGGACTACACATCCCATGGTACCAGTGACCTGTATTGGACGACAGTGAAAACGTATTATGTAGGGTTTATCCTCCTGTGAAAAACAAGGCTACTCTCCATTGCCGAGAAGTGTTTTATTCAAAAGTTATTACAGTTCAAACTTGAATTTAAGGTGCAGGATCTCAATGGCCTGAAATAGTACAGTCCAGAAAAAAACAAAGAAACTCACAGCGCCAACTCACCTTTAAATATCCGTATAATAATACAGCTTAGTAAATAAGTGTAAAGATATAGACAGCAGCAAGGAATGAGGGGGCTCTCCCGTCCCCCAAAAATTAGACTAGAAACCCAAAGTGAAAACACAACAGAACAGACCTGCGCTACTCTATACCAAAAACTAATGAGTGCCCTGTAATGAGCATATATAACAATTCTTGATAAATAAGTGACATTTTCGTGTTACAGACTGGCCAAGTTGTGGGTAAGCTTGCCTACCAGGCCAAGGTATTGCACTTTCAGGCAAGTACTGCTCAAATACACCTGAAAGCCCTACCTAAAATTAAAATCATCTGACCCTAAAAAGATGGCGAAATAAACGTGTTAGTGCAATTAAAAACAGGATTCTGTTTTTAATTGCACTAACGTGTTTATTTGCATTCTGCAAATTTCTCCCATTGGTTAAAATCACCATTTAAAACCACTGCATGCTAGAAAGGTTTCCTCTCCAATGCACTGTGAACCAATGATTTGGAGACTTCTCTAGAATCCAATAGGTTGACGCAATGCGTTGGATACTTCTATGGGACTCAAAAGGGTTAAAAGTGCCCCCCCACCCCCCATGGTGCAAGTGTTTGTCCCAGAACATCCCCTCTTTAATTTGAGGAAAATGCCCAGTGTGTCCTGGATAACATCGGTACTTACTGATGTGTTCTGACACTGGATGCTGGTGCTGTTGAAGCGCAAGGCTGTGACTCGCGTCACGCTCCCCGGGATGTGGAATATGCATTCGTAGTTGCGCTGGCCAGACTGAGGCTGCGGGAGGTTTTTGGCAGTTAGCGTGATGGGTTTAACTACCCCTACAGGGATATAGATCTGTGTGGAGGGCAGAATCTGCGGGCAGTCCTGTAACACAGAGAGAGAAGAGGCTCTGTTAGTCTGACAGCTCTGACCAAACGATACAAACCTTGGGACACAAGCATGCCCTGCAAGGTCATATAAAGGACAAACACATATTAAAGGGACAGTAATGTTCCATAAAAAATGTTTAGAGTTTTGCAGAGATTAAAAAATAAGCTAAATGCCACAAATTACCTCTCACAATCTGCTATGGTTTGAGAGATAGATATCCTCCGTTAAAGTTCCCCTCTCCCTCCTCTTCTCCTGACGTCCGCTGTAAGCTGACAGAAGGAGTTATCCGTCTGGGGACTGACAGGCGGCTCTTCAACAGAGCCGCAATAGCGTAATTTTAAAATAAATACTCCACTGGAACAGTCTACAAAGTGCGTCTGGTTTGCAAGCACACTTCTTAGACCGTTCCAAAGTAGTATTTCTTTTTACATCGCTCTATTGCGGCTCTGCTGAAGAGCCTCCTCGTTTCGCCCAATATGGATCTCCTTCCGTCAGCTTTACAGCTGACAGCAGGAGAATGGTAACTTTAGCGGGGGAGATCTCTCAAATCATAGCAGTTTGAGAGACAGGATTTGTGGCATTTAGCTAATTTTTTTAATCTCTAAAAAAAACTCTAAACTTTTTTTTATGGGACATTACTGTCTCTTTAAGCCATATGCATCAATAATTCACCGATCAGATAATGTTTTACTCTGTCCATACATACACAATAACACAGAATCACAATAACATAATCAAACCCACAAGCAATCCCACACACGTTATTAACCCCTTAACGTCCGGCGGTCCTGGGACGTTTCCATCCCATAAGGACAGTATAGAACCACGTGGACGCGCCAGTACACGTGACCTGTCGTGTGTATCGGCGCGTCACTATGGGGCCTGATAGAGATCGCTCCGATGTTGGAGCGGTCAATTTCAGGCCTTATTTTTACTTACAGCGCTCCCGGTAGAGCGATGTAAGTAAAAAGTACGTGACGTACTATCACCGTCATCGGTCCTTGAGTATTTCAAGGACCGTGACGGTCATAGTACGGCACATGTCTTTAAGGGGTTAAAGAAGAAGTGGACAAAAATGTGATGATCTTTGGAGTCAAAGCAAAATTTTAGGAGCCAGAAAATTGTTGCATGTGCATCGGTGCATAAAAATGCTCCAAAAATGTAGGAGCCAGCACTGAAATTTTAGCAGCACTGCCTCGCTCCAGGGATTTCTCAGCTTCTTCCTTAAAGGGATAGTAATGGCTAAAATAAACTAGATTGCAGAGTCTTCATTATGTTTAGCATAACACGCGCTATGTGTAATAACTTACACTGTTATAGTTTTAAAGATATTCCATGTAAAAGGATCCCCCCTCTCGCTTCTTTGGCCGTCTCCCCTTGCAGCTGCAATCCGGTCGTGGGACCGAACGGATGCAGTGAAGAACAAACAAAGGGACAGTAATACTTTGTTTTATCTTTATTTTGTAGGCATTAAAAAAACATGACGAACAATATAAGTCTTATCTCTCAAACCTTTATGGTTTGAGAGATATTCACAAGCAAAGCTTCCCCTCACTGACATCTAGCTGTCAGATTTGGAATCTGGTCCGCAGATCAACCGGTGGCTCTTCAGCAGAGCCGAGATTGCAAGATATAAAAATAACTATTTCATTGGAAGGGTCTAAAAAGTGTGCTTGCAAACCAGGCACACTTTATAGACTATTGGAATGAAGTAGTTCTTCATATATCTTGTGATCTCGGCTCTGCTGTAGAGCCACGGCCGGTCCACAGACCGGATTCCAAATCTGACAGCTAGATGGCAGACTCTACCGTTTTGGTCAGTGAGGGGGAAACTTTACTTGTGAATATCTCTCAAACCATAAAGATTTGAGAGATAAGACATATCGTCGTTCATGTTTCTTTAATGCCCCCAAAATAAAATAAAAACAAAGTATTGCTATCCCTTTAAGGTAGTAAGTATAATGAAAACCCTGCCCCCTTGACGGAGGAGGGCAGGATTTTCCTTTGCTTACTGCAGTTTGTCCCTCTCCGCTCTCCATCCGGATCATGCAAGGATGAGCGTGACGCAGCCAGAAGGGAGGGGGATCCTTTTACATGGCATAGCTTTAAAACTATGCAATGTCCGTTATTACACACAGAGCAAAGTGTTATGCTGAACATAATGAAGACACGACAATCTAGTTTATTTTAGGTATTATTATTTAACACGAAAGCTTAAAAATTACCAGAGTTCTAAAAATTTTTAAAAATTGTTTTCTGAGGCCTACAATCTAGTCTCATATATGATATAAGTGGGGGGTTTAGTTTCTGCTTCTTCCAGGCTCCCATTAGCATAGCAGTCTAGATAATGTAAGATGTGATTGTTCTATATGATCTCTAAATGGAGTGAGATAAGGGAACAACATTTCTGAAGAGAAAAACAGCGGGTGCTAATCTCAATACATGAACAGTATTATCTCTGCAAAAACAATTAACCAATTAAAAATGCAAGTTTAGGATTCGATTTTCGGGATTCAACATAAAATAACTATACTTTACAGATGCTAGCTGGAAGAATTATATAACCTTCTTTTTTTTTTCTTTGTTAGTTTTCCTTTAACCGAGTGCCAGGGGGCACATACTGCATTGTTTAGCAATGCTCTGCGTAACCTGCACTTAAAGAGTTAAGGGAATAGCAATTTTTTAAAATATGCATATAACAGTTGAATGAATTGTCTCATTAATAAAATCCTTTATATTATTATATAAATAATTTTTATTTTAATTTACTCCAAGATTAATCCTTTGAGTGCCAGAGAGGTATCTAAGGAATTGTGCTGCAATGTGTTGGGTACTGCTCAGGCACTCAAAGGGATAAATGTTATTATCACTTTAAGAAAAGCTCAGCCCTACCAGTCCATACATAGTAACACAGTTGAGGGGGCTGGGGGGAAGAAAAAAAAACAAAAAAAAAACATGCGGCCATCAAATCCAGCCCATGCCGAATCACCCCTGTTGAAGCCATTTCCAATTAAGTCCCAAGTGGGTAAAAAATTCCTTCCCGACTGAAAATGTCAGTCAGATATTTCTCTGGATCAACATCCTATCTACAGTGAAGCCATCTGTCATCATTCTCAATATTGCTCTGTGTCAGGTGGGTATCCATTACTTTTTTGAAAGCAGTAACTGTATCTGCAAGCTAAACATCCCGAGGCAAATAATTCTATAGCTTTACTGCCCTTACCGTACAAAAAAAAAATCCCTGCCTTTTAGTCAAAAGAGCTTTTCTTCTAGTCTAAACGGATGACCTCTTGTCCTTGGCTCAGCTCTTTGCATAAATAATTCTTTGGAGAGTTCTTTGTATTGACCTTGAATATATTTGATTATCATTAACATTTCATCAGGGACCGTGATACCCACCTGAGTGTCAAAATAATGGTTACTTGTGTTAAGGTCTTTATTACTGATCACTCCATTGTACAGCACTGCAGATTATTGTTATACTAGTTGAAGTGCCCGTTACACGGGCCACAGTGCCACTGCCAGCCGGTGACGGGGCAGTCATGCGCAGTACAGACTGCCCACGCCATGGCTGATACAGAGCTGGACGCTCCTTCGGAGCTCCCGGGTCTGTATCAGCCTCGTCACTGGCAGTCCCTACTGCGCATGACTGCGACGTTACACATGTTTTAGCAAATTATTATATAGGATATTATATAATAGTAATAATAATTGAATTGCCAGCATAATCCACAGCCAATCAAAATGCTGCATTAACCTAGGGGGAAAGATGGGGCTCTGTGAAGCTTACGATTGTTAGCAGAACAACAACAGGAACTCAATGACCCAATGGGATTTTTTTTTTTTGGAACAAACCAACTGCACCACAGGGCATTAATAAACATTCCTGTTAAATTAAATTGTGTTTTAACCCCTTGAATGCTAGAGAGGTCTCCAATGAATTGCTTTGCGAGGGGTTAAAACATTCAAAGGATGTAAAACCCAGTTTAATTTAACAGGAATGTTTATTAATCCCCTATCGTGCAGTTGGTTTGCTCCAGAATAACTCCAGTTTACATTTATAAATCCAGGCCTATGTCACCAAAACACACAAAGCAAATCAACAAACTAACTTATTGCTGATCTGATTTTAGGTTTTGAAACTGTACAATTCTTCGCAAATTATATAATCAGGCAACTTTCTCATTATATAAAAATGAAGCTACAAGGTACAAATTTTTTTGAGCACAAATGAACCAATTAAAAGGATGCTAATTAGCTGACACTCACAAGACAATTGTAAAATGTTTAATTTGTTTATATATCACCGACCAGGACTGAAAGTGCAAACGGTTCTTATCTGTGAAATTCACATCCGAACAAACATGATCACGCTTGTTATATATATATACAGAAACACACATTCATAGTAACATAGTAAATTAGGCTGAATAAAGACACAAGTCCATCATGTTCAAGAGAATTGTATAGATACCCTGCTATCAAATTAGTTAGTCATTTATCAGACCTTCCTGATTTGCCTACTAATACACAGTATAACCCTGTATGTTTCTTTTTGCAAGAAATGTATCTAATCTTCTCTTAAATGTATCCATTGTATCTGCCATAACCACATCCTTGGTCAAGGAATTCCACAATTTAACAGATTTTACGGTAAAAAACCCCTTCCTCTGCTGTAGTCTAAACCTCCTTTCCTCTAATCTTAAGGGATGTCCCCCCACCCCGTCACCTGATCAGGCCTTGTGTTTGTTCTCGCTTTTATTATATATTGCAACGGCCTGTGCACTGCTATAGCGCTGAGAGGATGAACAATTACACACACAATGTTTGTTTGTTTCTTGGGTGTAATATGCAAGAAAGCTGCAGCCATCCTGCACTGCATACTGCAGATTTATAAAAAGTGTTCTTGTTAGTTTTTGTGAACTGATCCTTAAAATGCCCTTATTATTTATTATGACTATTTGCATTTATAAAGAATTCTAATCATATTTATAAATGTGGTGACGGTAGAGAACAACAAAAGATCAGACATGGTCTTAAATATTTGTCAAAAATTCTGTTCCTAAATTGTCGTAAATATCGACATTTCTTTATAAATATGTCAAGCTACTTGTTTACAAGCTTCCTTACTCCATTCAAAAAATAAATAAATAAATAAATAAAAACATACTACATGGCGTTCTGTCCTCCTAAACTGTCCTTAATGCTTTTTTAAGTACCAGAGACAATCTTACAGCCATTTTAACACTTCTTTTCGATTTACTCCACTTTTATAAATCTACCCCTATGTTTCCACAAAGGACAATCTCAGATGTCTCGAAAAAGAGCAATGTTGTACACAATGGCCATCTACAGTGGAATTGGATAGACTAAATAGAGTCAAACACCTGGGGTGTAACAAGGGAACAAACAGAACTGAGTTACAGTTTTTGTACATGTGTGTGTGTGAGTGTACATGTATGTTGTGCATATGTGGCTCAAATTCATTTACATACATACAGAGTAACATACATAGTAACATACATAGTATATTAGGTTGAATAAAGACACAAGTCCATCAAGTTCAATCCCCATCTCATAACCCAGAGACATGAAAATTATATAGCTAGCCAAATAAGATAGTCTTTTTTAGACATTCATGCTTTGACTACTAATACACAATGTAACCCTGTATGTTCCCTTTTGAAAGAAATGCATCTAACCTCTTAAATGTATCCAATGTATCTGCCATTACCACATCCTCAGGCAAGGATTTGCATAATTTAACAGACCTTACTGTAAAATATTCCTTCCTCTGCTCAAGTTGAAACCTATAACAATACAGTTATACCAAAAAGGTTTCTATTTTAACCCATTAAGGAGCAGCGAGATTTGCAATGTGAGATTTGCAGTGCGTAGCACAACGCTTCAGTCCTTTAAGGGTTAATCACATGATGACAAAATTCTACAGAGGTCCACTAAGGTCTGTGGGTGGGCGTGTCCGTAGGATGCAGTTTGCGTTATAAAGTGGGTGGGGCTTGGTTGGGAGGAGGGAGTTGGGGCAGAGTTAGAAGGGAACTCGCTATCCCAGGAAACCTAGCAATTAAGTATTAAAGAAAAAAAATAGTTTCCAGGTAAGATCTAGAGAGGTCCTAGTCATGGCTATATCTGGCTTTCAAGACCAAAGAAGAGGGTCTATAAGAACAGCATCATGCAGAACAGGAGACTGGACCGTGAGACTTCAATCTCTCAGGTTAGTCTCTTTTTGCAGGACCAATCAGGGAGAGCCTCTTTTGAGACCCCCATTCTGTTCTGCAGCTGATAAACTGGTTCTCACAGTGCAGCCCTAACCTCACTGACAAGTCTGGTCCCAGTGGAGCAGATCTGCCAATGAGGTACTATCCTGGTGATAGCTGACCTATAACTACAGGAGCAGTGTCATACACAGACAGCTTCTGGGCTGGAAAGTCCTTGCCTGCTGCAGAAGTTCTTGGAAAGCTAGGTTGTCAAGCAATACCTTGTTTAACCCACTGAATGCCAGAGATGGCTCTAAAAAAGTGTTAAGTGTTAGGGATATCCCCACCTACCTAGGGGTTAATAAATTAGAATGTCATTGACAGCTCTTTCACAAAATATATTTGGAGCACAACATATTCCTGCACTAAGTATCCTACTGTAATTTCAAGCATATATAGGGGGGAGATTCACTAAGCGGTGATAAAGTAGAGATAACTTCTCCAGTGATATCACTTCTCCAGTTCCTATGTTATCCTATACAGCCAATGCACTAAGATCTCCAAAGCTGAAGAAATCCATAGGATCCACAGAATAGCATAGGAACTGGAGAAAGATCACTGGAGAAGTCATCTCCTCTTTATCACCGCTTTGTAAATCTCACCTCCATTGTGTTGTTTACGTGGAATCATACAGAGTTAAAATAGGAGTCAAAAAACACTGTGAAACTGTCCCAAATAAGACAGATGTTTCTGGGCAGCCACACATCCTTCTCACAGCTAATGGTGTTTAATATGTCAGCATTTCATACCAAGTCTCTGACTCACTGCAAGGTTGCACTTCTCATGCCAACCGACCGGGACAATGGCCTCTCTATTCTAGAATCTCCTCTCAGTTGTTGGATGGAATATAAACACCACAGAGTTATCAGCAAGTCAAATGCGTTACCCAGAGCATGAGCAACGTGCCCATAGCAGTTAGGGCGACGGTACAGGGGCAACATTTTAGGCTTATATATATATATATTTCTATAACTGCAGCTAATCACAGCCCATTCCTCTGATTGGCTCTAGCCACTAGAATAGGGAGGATCATTTACACAAGTTCCGAACTTTAGATTGAAACGGATATCATAACAATGAAGGTGATTATGAAAGAGCTTTAAGAAAAACCTGTATGTTATGTTATGACAACCACTTGTGTTTTACCAAGTCTGCTACTATGGGAGCACTATTATTTAACCCTTTGAGCGTCAGAGAGGTATCCAACACAATGGCTTGGGTACCCCTACAGCAATAAAATGGTTCCTATTAGAGTTTTTTTTTCCTTCCTTCCTTTGGGGGGGGGGGTGACACAAAACTGCCCACTTGGCTGGAACACAACCCAGAGGGACAAGGCTCTCAACCACAAACTTCACTGGTTGTGTGTGCAGCTTCCACACACCCCATGTGTGAGATTTCCAAGTTGGAGGAGGTCTACAGGGACTTGTCATGCAGGTCATCAAGACTGAACTAAGATCTAAAGCGGAATTATCACTCCAATTAAAGTGCCACCCAAATAATTATTCATATAGCGATATGCATACCAATACTTGTATGATCCTGATTAAGTCCAGCACTATTGATAAATCCATCTTGTTTGGAGACAGACGGACAAGCATCAGCGTACACATCTTGCCTCTTTGGCATCTGTGCGTCTGCACTGTCCGTCCTGGTCTCATCCAGGACTGGTGAGGGGGAGGTGCATTGTACCTTAAGGTACAGGAAGTGACGGATGGTGCAGGCTTGCAGATGCCTCTACAGCAAGATGCCTGCCTGTTAGTCTGCGAACAAGATGGATTTCTCAATAATGCTGCACTTATTCAGGATCATGCAAGTACTAGTATGCATATCGCTTTATGAATAATTATGTGGGGGGCACTTTAATGGTAGTGATAGTTTGTGTTCTCCCAATGGTCCCCTGGGGCTCACAACAGTCCTGGCATCACAGGTATGTCTCTTTAAAAGGGAGCAGCTCTGATGAGAAGACACTATAGTTCTAAATATCAAGATATATCTATTACGTGGATACCTGTAAAAGGGTTAAATACAAAGGGATAGTAATGCGTCATATGTTAAAAAAAAAAAAAAAAAAAAAAAAAGAAATAAATATTAGTTTATCCTCCCAAGTAAAATACAGGTACTCCCTCTGCTGAGAGGTTTTATTCAAAAGTTATTACAGCTCAAACTTTAGGTGCAGTATCTCAGTGGCCTGAAACTGTACAGTGGCGCTGTTGCTACACCATCCGTATGGACAGCTTTGGTCAGTTGAACATAACTCTCCATAGGACGATGTAGCAACAGCTACAGTTTGCAATTTCAGGCCACTGTGATAGTGCACCTAAAAAAATTCAAGTTTGGGCTGTAATTACTTTAGAATAAAACAAATCTCAGCAGTGGGAGTACCTTGTTTTACTCATGGGGATAAACCCTAAAAATATTTATATTATATATATATACACACACACACACATATATATATATATATATATATATATATATATATATATATATATATTTATTTATTAAGTATTACAATTCCTTTAAAACAATGAAGATTTTGATTAGTCCCATAGGTGCCATTTGGCTTGCCCAGAGTTGAGCCAAGTTTTTTTTTAGTACATCAGTGTCATTGCTCCTACTTCAGTGGTTAAATAACACAAAATGAAGGGATACACATCCCATATAGACACAATGTAAAATGAGTAAATCTGTTCAGGAAATCTGTGCCCACGTTACAGTCAGGATGGAAGGGACCGACGAGCTGGCAGCAGAAGTTGAGGTGAGAAAAAAGTAAGCCACACCAAGAAACCTCTTAGTCATGAGTCTGGGAAGCGAGAAGCAGATGGTGGCAGATTATTATGGGCAGAATCAGCACATTTCTGCATTTATTTCCCCCATTCATGGTGCCTGGCTCAGTCTGGCACTGGCACTACCACGGGAGGATAGATAAAGAACCAGGAGAGGCAGAAACCACTCCTGTTAACCTGGAACCATCTTGTCACTTGACTCTGATAAAACAGAAACGGCTGTACTCTCTAGGATGGGATAAATGTGTAAATGTATAAATGAAAGTATTGATTTAATGCAGTGTAAATATATTTATCACAAAAGTATTATCTGGGGTAGGCCAGTGGCACCGAGACTGAATCATGTGTATCGGTCACCCTATGACGAGCTTGGTTTGCTTCACGGAGACCCAACCCTTTGAGTGCCAGAAAGGTATCCAACGCATTGAGTTGCAATGAGTTGGATACCGCTCTGGCACTCAAAGGGTTAAAACCTCCCTATATGTTGCGCTAGTCATCATCCTGTAAAAGAAACAGCTGCTGAGAAATTAATGTTTAATTAAAGCGGAACTACTGGCCAATAAACACATTGCCCCACCTAACTGCCCATCTGGCAACTAGCTGATCAGTAGCGCTAGTCTTCAGAATCATTACCAGATTACAGACAATTCGCTATTCTTCCCAGACTGAGAGCAGGACGGAGCTCGGACATCTTGCCATAGTGACGTCCGCGCGCCTACACTATCAGTCCCTTTTGGAGATGAACGGCTCCTAGCAACTCCTCCTAGACCTGGCTGGGACTGACAGCACAGGCATAACTATGGAAAGATGTCCACGCTCTGTCAGTCCAGGAAGAACAGGGAATGCTCTTTAATCTGGTAATAATTCTGGCCACTAGCACTACTGAGCAGCTAGTCGCCAGATGGGCAATTATGAGGGGCAATGTTCTTATTGGGTGGTAGTTCTGCTTTAACCGTGAAATGTGTTGCGTACCCCTCTGGCACGCAAATGGTTAACATACTACACAGAATATTAGCCTAGTTCTGTTCCTGGCCAATCTTACCGCTCGTTGCGATATTCAAAATGCCCCCAATGTGTGTGTTCTGCGTAGAACAGAGGTTCTCAGCCAGGACACTTTGGTGTGTGTGTGTGTGTCTGGGTGCGCTAGTTATCAGCTTATAGGGCCACCATTTCTCTGGACTTTGAGATCAATGTGAACGTTGTGTTTCAAATGAATATTTACGGAAACAGACATGCACGACATGCTAGTTTTTGTCATTCTGATTGTGAGAATAAAGAAAAAAACTTTATAATTATGCAGATTTAAACAGATTTTAAAGAGATTTACAGGACCAGTAAACCCTTGTTTAATGAAAATATATATTGCAGGCATTTTCTGGCTGAGTAAAATAAGGGTACCCCCATCACTGAGAGATTCATATTTCCAGAGTTATTGCAGTTGAATTTTTTAACATTAACAGTGCCCTCTAGTGGTCAAATTTTAATTAGTTATTTTGTCGCATTCTATTTGATGGGAAATTTCATGACAAATAGTTCTCCACAGAATGTGAAAGAAACTGCAGGATCACTTCCTGTCAGCTAGAACTATCAGGAAGTAAACATGCTGTAATTCACTTACTGATTATCTGAACCGTTATAACTTTTGAATAAAAGAACTGACAGCAGGGAGAGTACCCTTGTACTCAGCAGGAAAAGCTGTACAACCAAATGGTTTCGATAAAGTTTACTGCTCTTTTAAGGGTGCATAGATATCAGGGTCAGTTCATTTTAAGTTCCCAGCTTTGAAAATCATCAGAACCACAAGAGAAAAAAACTCCTCAAACCCCACTGATTTTGCAACCTTTTATTTAGACTTTACATACATAAATATTTGAGCATATAATGAGTGTAAAATGCCTACACTTTTTATTTTAATATTTATTTTACACTGATTTCCTAGACTATAAGCTCCCATAATCACTTTGCAGAGAGCTTTCTGAAGAGGAACACAAAAGCAGGTTTAGAGATGCAAAGTAAAATGAAAATGTAAAATAGGTAACATGAGCATTCAGTGCTGCTGGGAAAGTGGAACATTGTATTCACATCCTGCTTTGGTTCTCTAGCAACAAAAAAAACCAAAAAAACTCTGGAATCAGCGATACAAGCAGCTTACGGTCCAGGACATAAAACTATACAAACAAAAGTAGTAAATAAAAAAGTATAAGTAATATGACTGTACATTTTATGTACTTGCAGAATATGTATAGTGAAAATAAAGGGTTACTATTCCATTAACCTTCTGAGTACCAAAGGCAAGGCATGCACAATGCATTGCTTTGCAATGACTCTTTCAAACATAAGTCTTAAAGTCTGATTATTTCTTGATATTTTGGGATCGGGGTTGCTGAGACGCTCGTGCTTGGAGTGGGAGCGAGACCAACTGCTTGACGTTTACACATCTACACAGGCTTCAGATCCCAGAGAGAAGCAGGGAGGTGTGGGAAAATACAGAGACACACACAGCTGACAGTGAAAAACAGATTTCCCCTCGGATTTTACAATCAGCAACAATAATGACTGATGCAATGTGTAGTGCCGTGTTGCAGTGCACAACCAATCGGGACAAGGTCAGGGGAGACCAGCCAGGTCCTCCTGAGGGCTTTAAGTACAGGGGGTGGACTGCTCAAGAGGAGCTAATAACATGTTTTTATGGAGAGAGACTTGAAAGCAACAAAACAGCAACTTAGCTGGGGGAGTGAAAGGTCCCAGGAGTCTTATGTCAGGCAGGGCTGCTGGCATTGATTAAATAAGAAAATGAACAAGTGGCCTTCCAGCAGTTATAGTCCCACAAACAATGGAGAGCCACAGCTTGCCTCTCTTTGGATAAACTCCTTCCCTGTTATGGAGATATGAATGCTGGTCACACAAGGCGATAAAGAGAAATATTTTATAAGAGAAGAATTATTTTATAGATTTACAAAGCGGCTTTCTTTTAAAGGGATCTGATCATCTAAAAATAACGGATTTTGAATGCTTATACTGTAGTAGCCATTTTTTTTTATTTAAAAATAAAAAAATACTAGTTAGGAAGCCATTTAATTTAACACCTGCTAAATAAGGCATGCTGTGCAGCCACTTCCTGTCTTATTGCTACATTACCTTCCCACTCACTGAAACCGCTAAACAATGCATTTCCCACCTACCCTAGCACTGACTTCTTGTCTTATCCCTACATTACCTCTCCCACTCACTGACACTGCTCAGCAATGCATTACCCACCCCTACCCTAGCACTGACTTCCTGTCTTACCCTTACATTACTTCCCCCACTCACTGACACCGCTCAGCAATGCATTACTTACCTCCCCCCTAGCACTGACTTCCTGTCTTATCCCTACATTACCTCCCTCACTCACTGACACTGTTCAGCAATGCATTGTCCACCTCCCCTAGCACCAACTTCCTGTCTTATCCCTACATTACCTCCCCTATTCACGGACACTGCTCAGCAATGTATTGCCCACCTTCCTTACTACTGACTTCCTGTATTATCCTTACATTACCTCCCCCACTCACTAATCAGCAATGCATTGCCCACCTCCCCTAGCACTTGACTTCCTGTATTATCCCTTCATTACCTCTCCCACTCACTGACACTGCTCAGCAATGTGTTGCCCACCTCCCCTAGCACTGAAAGGATTAAGTGTCAATCATGTAGGACTAAGATCGGAAGTGCCTGCACGGCATGCCTTAATTAGAATAATCTGTGCACCTAAATATATTTTTAAAAATTGCATTCAAAATAAAAAAAAATGCATTCTAAATAAAAAAACAGCTTACACAACATATAGGTGAGTTTTAAACTTCTTAAAACCATCAGTTGTTTTTAAGGTATGGGTGCCCTTTAACAAAAATTCTTATTTATTGGGCTTCACCGCTTTTTACAGTGACTAACCATGGTAAGTGAGAGGAAACATGGGGAACCAACTGCTTAGGAGGAGTTTATTTCCATCTTCAGAATCAATGCCTCATCCACATTTTACTGACCTTACTTACAGTGAGGGAAAAATTATTTGATCCCCTGCTGATTCTGTACGTTTGCCCACTGACGAAGAAATTATCAGTCTATAATTTTAATGGAAGGTTTATTTGAATAGTGAGACAGAACAACAACAAAAAAATCCTGAAAAACGTATTTCAAATAAGTTATAAATTGATTTGCATTTTACTGAGTGAAATAAGTATTTGACCCCCTATCAGCAAGATTTCTGGCTCTCAGGTGTCTTTTATACAGGTAACAAGCTGAGATAAGGAGCACTCTCTTAAAAACACCTGTCCAAAGAAAAAGATTGTAGACCTACACAAGGCTGGAATGGGCTACAAGACCATCGCCAAGCAGCTTGGTGAAAAGGTGACAACAGTTGGTGCGATTATTCGTAAATGGAAGAAACACAAAATAACTGTCAATCTCCCTCGGTCTGGGGCTCCATGCAAGATCTCATCTTGTGGAGTTTCAATGATCATGAGAAAGGGGAGGAATCAGCCCAGAACTACACAGGAGGATCTTGTCAATGATCTCAAGGCAGTTGGGGCCATAGTTACCAAGGAAACAATTGGTAACACAGTATGCCTTGAAGGACTGAAATCCTGCAGAGACTGCAAGGTCCCCCTGCTCATGAAAGCACATGTACAGGCCCATCTGAAGTTTGCCAATGAACATCTGAATGATTCAGAGGAGAACTGGGTGAAAGTGTTGTGGTCACTTAAGACCAAAATCGAGCTCTTTGGCATCAACTCAACTCGCCGTGTTTGGAGGAGGAGGAATGCTGCCTATGACCCCAAGAACACCATCCCCACCGTCAAACATGGAGGTGGAAACATTATGCTTTGGGGGTGTTTTTCTGCTAAGGGGAAAGGACAACTTCACCACATCAAAGGGACGATGGACGGGGCCATGTACCATCAAATCTTGGGTGAGAACCTCCTTCCTTCAGCCAGGGCATTGAAAATGGGTCGTGGATGGGTATTCCAGCATGACAATGACCCAAAACACACGGCCAAGGCAACAAAGGAGTGGCTTAAGAAGAAGCACATTAAGGTCCTGGAGTGGCCTAGCCAGTCTCCAGACCTTAATCCCATAGAAAATCTGTGGAGGGAGCTGAAGGTTCAAGTTCCCAAACATCAGCCTCGAAACCTTAATGACTTGGAGAGGATCTGCAAAGAGAAGTGGGACAAAATCCCTCCTGCTATGTGTGCAAACCTGGTGGCCAACTACAAGAAACGTCTGACCTCTGTGATTGCCAACAAGGGTTTTGCCACCAAGTACTAAGTCGTGTTTTGCAAAGGGGTCAAATACTTATTTCACTCAGTAAAATGCAAATCAATTTATAACTGTTTTGAAATGCATTTTTATGGATTTTTTTGTTGTTATTCTCTCTCACTGTTCAAATAAACCTTCCATTAAAATTATAGACTGATCAGTTCTTTGTAACACCTTTTTTTTTGCTTTGCATTGCTTTGGGGATGTATAGTATCCAAAATAACACTTATCCCTTTGAGTGCCACTCAAAATGTTAACTTGTATTTTATTGTATGTGTTGTTTTGAAGTAGATTGGGACAGGCAATTTCGCTGGCACATGAGGAGTGCAATGGAAACTAGCTTCCCGTAGTCTGCTTAAAGTGGCACTTTCACCTTAATGGCATCAATTTGCCATTGTACAAGTCATTGGTAAGGCATCACCTCGAATATGCAGCACAGTTTTGGGCACCAGCTCTGAAAAAGGATATACTAGAACTAGAGAGGGTACAGCGAAGAGCAACAAAATTAAGCAAGGGAATGGAGGACTTGACATATGAGGAACGACTAGACAAACTTGGTTTATTTAAAAAAGACCACTAAGAGGAGACCGTATCACATTGTACAAATATATGAGAGGTCAATACAAGGATCTCTGTAGTGAGCTATTCATTCCAAGGCCTGATCAGGTGACCAGGGGACACCCCTTGAGATTAGAGGAAAGGAGGTTTAGATTTCAGCAGAGGAAGGGTTTTTTTTTTATTTTACAGTATGGTCTGTTAAATTGTGGAATTCCTTGCCCAAGGAGGTGGTTATGGCAGATACAAAGGATACATTTAAGATAAGATTAGATATATTTCTTTCAAAAGGGAACATACAGGGTTAAACTGTATATTAGAAGGAAAATCAGATAGGTCTGATAAAGACTAGCTTATTTGGTAGCAGGAATGCTATACAGTTCTCATGTCACTAGGGAATGAGGGAAAGGTTGAACTTGATGGACTTGTGTCCTTATTCAATCTAATTTACTATGTTACTTTGTTACTAATACCAGTTTGCATATTTGAAAACTGCATTAAAACTGCTTATGTGTCATGTTAACCAAAAGTCCAGCAGATGTATAGTTAAGGAGATAATGATACTTGTTGCCATATGTTATGTATGCTAATTGCAGTACATGTGCAGTTCCAGTGACGACTCATGTACTAATTAAGCTTTTCAGTGATGTTGCATATGCTAATAAAGCCTTCTCAGTGATGTGTCATAGGCTAATGAAGTTTTTCAGTGACATTAAGGTCTGTGCTCTACCAGGAAATTATCACTTTCACTTTGCCTAGAAATAAAAGTGTGAATATTTCCTTAACTGTACATCTCCTGGACTTTTGGTTAAAATGACACATAGGCAGTTTTTAATGCAGTTTTCAAATATGCAAACTTGAATTAAGGTGAAAGTTCCTGGAAAATGTACACGCGCGCACGCGCACATTTACCTATAGCATGAAAACCCTAATGGACCCTCTAAACTTTGCACTTGTGTGTTTCTTCAGGGGACACGTCATTATGTTCATGGAGACAGACACCACAGTTGATGTCCTATCAGCAGATCTGTTTCCCTGGGGCCAGACCTGTATATGAGGCCAGGGTTGCACTGTGGGTCTGTCTGATAAGCAGATCAGGAGACAAAAGAGAGACTCCCAGGGCTCAGTCCTTGGTCCTCGTAAAAATAAAGAGACTGGACTGCAAGACTGAAGTCTCCAGTCCTACACAATGGAGTCCCAACAGATGCTCTGTGTCTGGCTTGAAAGTCTGACCCAGTGGGTCTATGGAGATTTCACACTCAACCTGCAAAGTCTGTAGCTGAACACCATATACATTCAGGCTGTGTTTCAGCAGAAGCAGTCATTTTTCTGACCTCTGACGAAAGCCATTTTTTTGGGCTGCACAGTGTGGCCCCTTGCTTTGTACCAAATCTGCTCCGTTAGGCAAAGAATTTGTAAAGCATAATTGTGCTTTAAAAAAAAAAAAAAAACACTAGGCTAGGCTAGGCTACTCTACAATTCTATATAGGGTATATAACCTTGAGGATACCATTGCACTGAATTCAGAACCTGCTACTGACGCGGTTACAGATCCATTCTATGTGATGTATGAATATCAGATGACACAGCGGTCCCTGGTGTTGTCAGTTTGTCCTGGTTGGTTCTGTTCTTGATCAGCACCAAGCCATTTGTCACTACAGCCTGTGCAGGATGCGGGTAGCACACACTGCGGAAGCTGCACATTAATATTTCTCTTCTGGACGGGCATATAAATCTAGCTCATTGTAAACACCAAACAAACAATGGAAATGCAATTTCAACAGTGGCAAAGTGGCTCCTGCGAGACCATGGCTCGAGATCCACAGAGGACCGCAAACTGTCACTGGGAATTATTAAGTGGGTTACAAAGTTACTGGCTTTACACTGCTGCTTCAACATAACAAAAGAGAGGGTTGCTACTATTGCTTAAGCACAAAAATGATAATTTACACCCCGTATCTTTAGTACTGAGAATCCATTCTGGCAGCATATATAGCAGCCATATCACCAATCTGCTGTCTATCTGGTCAGGTTCCTATGAATTGGTCCTTGGGTTCCTTGCTTATAAGAAAATCCCAATGATCAGAACTTGGTCTTTATAAATGAATTTGAGAAACAGGAGATTGCTTTTTTTGGACTTCAAATGGGATTTGATAAAGGCTCAGTGAGTGCTACCATTTTTATGAAACACTGTACAGGAAAACCCTTGTTACATTTGAAGTCATGTTATCCCATAAATGTCATTCAGGAAATTCCTGTTGGGCAGTTCCTACGAGTTCGCAGAAACCCCCATGGAACACAGTGTGGGGGGGGGGCACTGAGCCTCAGATAAGTGAGAGAGGAAGGGGAGGACTCTAATTTCCAGAACAAAGTTTATGATTCAGTGGAACATCAATGTCACCCTGTATTTGACGACCTTTAAAAGTATGACATCAAAACGTCACTTTTGATTCCAGCGACATTCTGATGTCACTTTTGATCCAGGCGACATTTTAACATGCCATTTCCATGGTCGGCAACTAGAGGGCAACATTTCAATAGGATACCACAGAAAGTACTCCGCTGTAGATGAATTTCGTATTCACTTAAGGGCATCCAGCCAGCACACATAGAAATTGCCTCTTTGGGGGATATATATGGATGCTTGGTCCTTATGTCCTCCTGTAGCCAACAAGATCTCAGTGAGTCAGAGAGTGGGCAGGGTCTTCTGAATACAGAAGTAACCTTTGGCACTGTCTCGTTCACTGGTTTTACATTAGTCACTTTCCCTTGTTTTTATGTTAAAAGAAGCAATTGTTCGCACAAATTTTTTGCTCATGACTAAGTGACACTATCACGAGGAGGACTGTGCATCTTCACCTATCCTTCCATACATGCATTGTTATTTTTACCCTAGTATTAATAATAAAGACTGGTATTCTTTAATATAAGACTGACTCACATTTTTGTAAGGCGCGTACCGTATAGTCCTTTATACTGATGTTGCTGGTTAACCAGATTACTGCTGAGTGGTATATGTGGTGCAAACGGGTTCATTTGCAGTCTGTCAGCTTCCCATGGCAATTGGACCAGTGTGGTCTATGGGACCAGCACTGCGGCAAGTGCAGCAACCAACTTCACTCTGAGGCGGATGTATTAAGTAAAGTGGCGCAATTTTGGAGCAGACCAACTGCCCTTTAGTGGGCATAAAAATATTCCTAAAATTCCCACTGATTTAAATGTGGCTTTCAACCCTTTAAATACTACGGGCAATGCATTAGTGATCTCTCTAACTACATGTGAAGTGAAGCCCCACCTATGTGGCAGCTGCATTTGGTCACCCAGAGAGGTTATTAAAGGGTTAATAATGTATGTTTAGTAACATCAGTGTGCAGCGTTGTGCCAAGAAATAAACTGCAGCTCTGACCTCCTTGGTATCATGCCGAGAGATGCCTGAAAAGAAAGAAGAGTGCCAGGCACGGGCGCGCGTGCACATACGTCTGTAGAAAGCACCTGTACTGGAACAGCTTGGGTACCTGGGGAGTTTGCAGAACTGCTGACTGGGCACAGTTTGCAACGACACCTGGTGCCAGAGCATTTATGTCCCATCTCCTCGTTGGCAAACTGCCCAAACATGTACAGTAACACATGCCATGTACTGATCCCTACACCCATCTGCTACTAGAAGGTAGGAGAGAGGGAAACTGAGGGCAACTGTTGGACTACAGCACCCATCAGCAACAGGTTGCCAGTCCTGTATTAGAGCCGCCTGTAACAATCATTAATAGGAGAAATATTTTTTTTATATTTGCTTCAAAGAAACACTACATTTAAGTGGATTCGTAACATTCAAAATAATTAATACTTAGCCCTCCTATATTAAACTAACTAAAACAGTGGCTATGTGCTCCTGGATACTGTGCTGCAGTATGTCAGGGGTTAATACTTCCCAGCAACTCATGGACGATCCAAATACTAGGGAGACAGAACCTCCACTTCCGATATGATTGGCAACTGGCGCTACGGGAGCCGAGGATAATGTCTCAAGCCCCCACTGAGCCAGTGGGCTGCTGTAATCACTAGAATCACTCCCATAGGGGTACACTTAATAAAAGGTAATAATGTGTACTTCAACACTGGCATTTTATACATCTGAGTGCCAGAGGAGCATGCAACACTTTGGCACACAAAGAGCTTACCGTCTGAGTGCCAGAAGGGTACGCAACACATTCCTTTGGAAGGTTAAAGGTCTCACAGGTATACTAACCTTATAACATGAATATGCAATGCCCTGTATGCCTCTTGGATACCACAGAGCATTTCAATGTATTGCAGACCTTTTCATCATCTTGTAAGGCCACAGCAATAGTCCATGTCCCATCTCTCCTTGGCAATTATAATAGGAGTCATTGGTCCATACATTCTTATGGACAGAGACTTATCTCCCATTACTATGCAGTGACAATTCATACCAAAACAGGAAACATCTGGGTAATAAACCCCCACACACAGCTGGTTCACAGATAGGTGAATTTCATATTTCCAAGCCAAGCGAGCTGGGTACGATGCACGTGATTTCACGGATCTCTATTCCAGTAATCGTTTCGGGCCAAAGAAAATGCTGAGGTTTTTCTAAGATCAATATGAAAAGAAGCCATTGGTTTCATATCCCTGCACAGGCCAGGAAAATATGATGCATCAGATTGCCCAGTGCACATAGCACAAACTTTAATTTTATAGAGAGGATTTATACTGGCCTCCCCCAATCTCTATGGAGTGATGGTACTATGGGCCTTATTTTACAGAAAAAAGGAGTAGTCGTTCTGGAGCAAACCAATTGTGCCATAGGGGACAGACATAAAATGGTAAAATCCCCTTTGAATTAAATGGAACTTTAACCCCTGATTTGTTAACAGTAGAGGACAGGAGCAACCATATTTTCCTTCTACTTCAGTAGAACACGCGTCCAAATTATATACTGTTATTTTAGGGGTTTAGATTCCATACTTACATGTGTAACCAATCATTTAAGCTTGATTATAATATAAAAAATTAGGAAGAAAACTGAAAAACCACCACAGATTTTGCTGGAATTTGTACACAATTAGTTTGTCTTTTAATTGGGACTGGATACAATGTATGAACGTTCTCTCATACCTCCAAAGTGTCTCTCTTTAGGATGGACAGTCCCTCTTTGACATACAAATCCCTTTGTCCCTCTTTCCTATATGGTGTCTGTCTTCTTAGGAGATCAGTGGTGTAGTGTGTAAAGAATCATCATGTTGCTCGACAGCAACAAAACTCATAATAATGTTTAAACTTCAGTATATGCGTTTATAAAATAATCTGATTTAGTTCTTAATTTATTCAGAAAAGAAAAAACAATAGGTCATTAAGTATCCAAAAATTCTGGGTAATTCCATGCCTATCGGTGAAACTCAATGCAACATTACCCAACACAAAAATGTGTCACTCTCTGCCCATTTGAAATTTTGGAAGGCATGTTCCCTGCCTCTCTGCCTCACGATCAGAAGGAGGAGGAGTGAGGCAGAGAAGAATGACAAAGGCAATGTTTACAAACCCTACCTTTGTCACATGACCCCACCTGAACATGTGAATTGCTATGGCAGAGATCACATGTGCGGAACCACAACAAATTGATTGACACTGACTGCTGTGGTCCTGGAACAGCCAGCAACAGTCGTTTGGCCGCAGTCACAGCGCACCCTGAATTCTGTGATGGCCCAGGTACGTTATCTGTCTTTAAGGGGTTAAAGCCCTTGACATCTAGAGAGGTTGCAAACAGATTACTTCACTCCTCTACAACATTTAAGGTGTTATATTCCCATTGCAAATTAAAAGTAATTTAGGGATTTTTTTTTCTCCTGTGGTGCAGTTGGTTTGCTCCATCATTACTTCTCTCTTGTTTTCTGAACACACTTGCCTTTTCTTTTATTACTATATATTCAGACTACAGCACAAATGCACAACCTGAGGCCCTCTAGCTGTTGAAGCACTACAACTCCCATCATCCTACATCAGCCAGAGGGCCTCCAAATTCAGTCCAGTGCTCCGTGGAACACTCATGTATCTCCTTTTCATCCCACAATGCTGAATACCCTGTATTCCAGCTATTTACTTTATAGCAGTGGAGGGCAACATATGGCTCTCCAGCATATAGCAGACACGGGTGGCTAACCTGTATGTTACACAACAACTCTACTTTCTCGGCAAGCAAGGTGGTCAACCTGCCTCTTTTGATGCACTAGATTTCACTTCTCGATGGCTAACAGAGTAATGGGACTGCAGACCAACCAGGAGAGCCACGGGTTGCTTACCCATCTGTACACTAGAATCAATGCCATTCCTATACTAGAGCAGACATCTTACTTTTAATAAAATCATTTTATTTTATTAATTTCCCCACTTTAAAAGTATCTCTGTCACTCACTACTCTTAGTCAATGCAAACGGTTTATTTCCAAATAGTTTTACACTGGCCCAAAATAGCCACGGGTCAAGTCCTCCGCTTCCTGGGCTGGCCGTGCAGTGCGGAGCTGGCAGGAGTATGTACCCACGTGTTTCCTCTGTCTTCTGCTGTTTAGGTTACAGGACTCTGTCTGGGTTTCTAACAAACAGTCGTCTCAGTGCAGACAACATCACATGTACTGGGAATATCCATCACATGGTTCTTTCGCCTGGAGAACGCAATGTCAGCAGAGCTTCTCTTTGTATAAAGTAAAATACATCAAACTGATACCAACCAGACCACAGACCCTGTAACGTTCAGTTAAATGTAAATGGAGATTAGCCGCTGGAGTGGCCATGTGCCCACTGCTTATGCAGGGACCTCACGCTACCTCTTGTACTAAATCACTATTTTTTTTTAATTGCTTTTTCACCTCACTGTACATCAGTATGTAAGATACAAGCGCTCAGTGAAAGACAATATGTTCACTGTACTTGAAACACCAAGATGATGATAAAAAAACTGAACGACAGTTTCCTATACAAATGGGACTTGCAGAGCAATGCATTCTAGTAATGCAACCCTGGTAGTTATTTACCCTTTGAAAAGTCAATCTAGTTGCCCCTTTTGACATCCCTCCAAAGGTTCCCTGCAACAGTGTCCTCTCTCTGCCTCTTAAGGGTGTCCTGTATGGGGCAATCTTGGCCATAGTGGACCAGATAGATCAGACTGCCAGTCCTAATGCTGGCAATCTGATCAACCAGTAACCAGACTGCCTGTTTATCAGTCTGTGTGTTGGGGGGGATTGCAGATCAGGTCATGATCAAGCTGGCCCATACACAACAGCCAGTCTGGTTGTTTTTAATCAGATTGGATGGACTTTAACCCTTTGAGTGAGCTGCATACCCCTCTGGCACTCAAAGGGTTAATAACCAGACCACACTATATATTGGGCACATTTGAGCTACGATTACAAGGGTGATTTCTGCAGCACTTTGTTGTATGGAAAGGCATAAAAATATTGTTGCATGCAACAAAGAAATAGCGTAGCAAGGGTTCTCTCTCCAAGAATCCTTTTCTCTCAACAAAAACACCAGTGACGACCTCACACAGAAAACACCAACCAGCTATTCCACTGAAACCCATACCACTTTATAGGTTTATTAACAGTTTCAGAGGAAAGTTGCAGCAAGTGGATATATATATGGTAGTCTGTTGAAGCAGGTTCTCACACTCAAGTAAAGGGCAATCTGAAGCCCTCCTACACTGTGGAACTACAATACCCAACATCCTCAGCCAGCCAACAGTAGCTGATGAAAGTATTTGCAATCCAAAAACAGCTGGAGGTATTCACGTTGGCCACCACCTTGATGGATAAAAGAAAAACAGATACTGACTGAGCCAACTGAGAAATTATCCACAAGTCACTCAAACTAAAAGGGTTTGAAAATCCAACTTGATAAAAGTCTGAAAAATCAGAATGCGGAAGTCAGTCAGGAGCAGGGGATATTGTACAATTACTCAGACGCATGACTATGCAAATATACTAGTGTTTTACTGGCTGTCACGAGAGCCCCATTAAATATACTCCAGTCTTCCGGTATGCTGTGCTCACACTGACACTGAAGATGGCACAGCCGATGCCTACGCTATCATTTTCAAGCACCCAGGTCTCCCAATCTTCATTGGCATTCCTCTGATTAACTATAAATGTCTAATATCAGGGCAATGAAAAAGCCATTCTGGGGCCAGAGCCCACAAATCTCTAAGATTACAGTTCTTGCAAATTGACAAAATCGGAAACTATGCAATCAATGTATCACAAATTATGTCTCGTTCCTGCTCAGCACTTAATTCCAGGCTCTGAATCATACAAGACAATATAATGGGCTAACTGTTTGTGTTCCAGAGAGGTATTAAACGCATTGCAAGTATTGGATTGGACACCTGTCTGGCATGCAGTTATTACAAATATAAATACTTCTCAACTACTGAAATCTCCCTGGGCAGCTCTTGTGCATTACAGTTCACAAATTAAAGGGATAGTAATGTTTCAAAATAAAAGCAGCTCCAATTAATCTTCATAGTATTTGGGCCATGGAGAGTGTTATTTCATTACTGTCAGAGTTGTAGTTCATGAGTAATTGAATGATAAAATATCCACCTCCCTCCTCTTTTACTGATGTAACACTGCTCACCTCAGAGTAGCAAGACTGTCTGGATGATCACAGAGAGGGACAATCTTCAGTGACCATAAAGAAAAATCTGAAAAACCTGTCAAGGGGGGCAGGGTTTTCCTTATGCTCACAGTAAGAAGATTGTCCCTTGCTGTGACCTGTCCGTTCAAGAGACCAGATTCCACATCTGAGAGGAGATGATTTACACTATGTAAAAGGGGCGGGAGGGGGATACTTTATCATTCAATTACTCTTGAACTACAACTATGACATTACTGAAATAACACTCTCCAAAGTCCAAATACTATGAAGATTAATTGAAGCTGATATTATTTGAAAACATTACTATCCCTTTAAACGCCTGGATGGTAGCGAGAACGCTAACTCTCTTGCATCACTGATGTTAATAAGAAAGAAAGAGAAAAACAAAAACAAAAAAAAAAACATGGTAAAGATATTTTTTTTTATTATTTATAGAGGATGGCAACATTCCAGACTGAGCAGAATTTGTAACCTGAAATTAATTTTATAATCATGATAACCAACTGTATTATTCCCTATAAAACATCAATAGCGGAAGACAGCAGTCCTCAAAATGTTTTCAGCTGCGGAACCATTTAGTTTCAAATAAAATGATTATCGAACCTTATAAACGTTTAATCCATTGGATGCTAAATGGGTTTCTCACTCTTGGGAGATCTTGCTACCATCAAAAGTTAAACACTGTATAGACATTAAATGCATTGGAATGAAACCTGGTACCAAGACTAAACAGTTTGGCTAAAATGTATTGGGCAAGAGCTATCACGTAATAGTACCTGATAATATGTTTCCTGTAGGAAAAAAAAAAATAGGATCTATTGCTCATTACAAGAACAATGTAATAAAACCAAAATTGCACTGTGTGACATGTTTCCATAGTCCACAAGTTCACTGAATTACACATACACTGTATAAAAATCGAAGCCTTGTTCCACTGTCCATTGGTAGTCACAGAAATCACATAGTGTAACATCACAGCCTTGCTCCACTGGCAGACACAGAACCACATATACAGTGTATGACACTCCAGCTTTCTTCCACTAGTAGACACAGAACCACACATATACACTGACACTCCAGCCTTGTTCCACTGGTAGTCACAGAACCACACACATACACTTTCTGACATTCCAGCCTTGTTCTACTGGTAGTGACAGAATCACACATCCACAGTCTAAAAACCCAAGCCTTGTTCCACTGTCCACTAGTAGTCACAGAACCCACAAACAAAGTCTAACATCCCAACCTTGTTCCACTGGAAGTCACAGAACCACATACACTGTCTGCCTCTCTAGCCTTGTTCCACTGGAAGTCACAGAACCACACATACACTGTCTGCCTCTCTAGCCTTGTTCCAGTGGAAGTCACAGAACCACACATACACTGTCTGCCTCTCTAGCCTTGTTCCAGTGGAAGTCACAGAACCACACATACACTCTCTGCCTCTCTAGCCTTGTTCCACTAAAAGTCACAGAACCACACATACACTGTCTGCCTCTCTAGCCTTGTTCCACTGGAAGTCACAGAACCACACATACACTGTCTGCCTCTCTAGCCTTGTTCCACTGGTAGTCTGATACTTCAGCTTTGGTGCAAAGTACACCATTAGATTTGCTTCAGGAAACCCAGCTTGAGAATTACTGGCTAAAATAAGGAAGCTTTTTTCTTTTATATTATTTTATGGAGGAAAATGTGACTTCATAATTGTTGCGTTTTTAAACATGTCTGACCCTGTGTTAAGCCGAATAGATGTATACTCAAAACTCAAAAGTAAACTATGACTTACACTGGAAAACACTTGTCAGGATCTGTGCCAAGATCTGTGATTAAGAGGAGAATCTTTTCAACACATTGCAATATTACAGAAAATACTTTCCTATTTGTCTTGAGATAATTAACTCATCAATTGCAATTTACAATGAAAATGAGTCAGATTATATGGGCTCTAGAACAAGAATGCAGTTTGAAGGAGTAAATACCTCTTTGGTAGAGGAGACCATGGGGGAGATTCACTAAGGTGTGATAAAGAGATGATAAAGTGGAGATGTCTTCTCCGGTGATATCACTTCTCCAGTCCCTATGTTATTCTATAAAGACTATTCACTAAGATCTCCAAAGCTGAAGAAATCTTCACAGAATAACATAGGAATTGGAGAAACTGGAAAAGTCATCTTCACTTTATCACCTCTTTATCACATCTTAGTGAATCTCCCCCCTAAACATCTCCTGCACTTGTGTCTCTCATTGATCCTGGCAAAAAGTTACCCTCTACTAACAGATTCTTCAAAGTGAATAAATATTTTGTACTAATAATTGGCCATGTCTTTTAAAAAGATGTACTCCTTTGTTTAAAACAAAAATGTGCCAATTATGTGAGACTTTTCTCCGATTAGGAAGACGGCCTTCTAAATGTCAGAGAAGACAAGATGGGGAAAAAGAATTGGAAGGTTGGAGCAGGAAGAAGACAGTGTGGAAGGTGGGTTACACAGCCTGGTGTGGAAGGTGGGTTACACAGCCCGGTGTGGAAGGTGGGTTACAGCCTGGGGTGGAAGGTGGGTTACACAGCCTGGGGTGGAAGGTAGAAAGAGCCCACAGGGTGAAGATGGAGATAGAAGGATGTAGGGTGGAAGGGAGAAGGTAGAAAGAGCCCAGTGGCTGAAGATGGAGATAGAAAGGATGTGGAGTAGAAGATGAGAGACAGAGAGAAGGGAGCGAGAAAGAAGGAAGCGAGAGAGAGAGAGAGAGAGAGAAGGGAAGGGAGCAAGAGAGAAGGGAAGGGAGCAAGAGAGAAAGAAAGAGAGAAAGAAAGAAAGAAAGAGAAAGAAAGAAAGAGAGAAAGAAAGAAAGAAAGAGAGAGAAGGGAACGAGAGAGAAGGGAACGAGAGAGAAGGGAACGAGAGAGAAGGGAACGAGAGAGAAGGGAACGAGAGAGAAGGGAGCAAGAGAGAGATAAAGAAAAAGGAGAGAGAATGGGGAGAGAGAGAGAGAATGGGGAGAGAGAGAGAGAGAATGGGGAGAGAGAGAATGGGGAGAGAGAGAAGGGGGGGAGAGAGAGAGAGAGAGAGGGAAAGACAGAACGGTGAGAGAAAGGTGAGAGAGAGGGAGAGAGAGAAGGGGAGAGAGAGAGAAGGGAGAGAGAGAAGGGGAGAGAGAGAAGGGGAGAGAGAGAAGGGGAGAGAGAGAAGGGGAGAGAGAGAAGGGGAGAGAGAGAAGGGGAGAGAGAGAAGGGGAGAGAGAGAGGGAGAGAGAGGGAGAGAGAGGGAGAGAGAGGGAGAGAGAGGGAGAGACAGAACGGTGAGAGAGGGAGAGAGAGAAGGGAGAGAGAGAAGGAGAGAGAGAAGGAGAGAGAGAAGGGAGAGAGAGAGAAGGGAGAGAGAGAAGGGAGAGAGAGAAGAGAGAGAGAGAAGGGAGAGAGAGAAGGGAGAGAGAGAAGGGAGAGAGAGAAGGGAGAGAGAGAAGGAGAGAGAGGGAGAGAGAGAGAAGGGAGAGAGAGAAGGAGAGAGAGGGAGAGAGAGAAAGGAGAGAGAGGGAGAGAGAGAAGGGAGAGAGAGAAGGGAGAGAGAGAAGGGAGAGAGAGAAGGGAGAGAGAGAAGGGAGAGGGAGAGAGAGAAGGGAGAGAGAGAGAGAGAAGGGAGAGAGAGAGAGAGAGAGAGAGAATGGAGAGAGAGAGAGAGAGAAGGGAGAGATAGAGAGAGAGAAGGGAGAGAGAGAGAGAAGGGAGAGATAGAGAGAGAGAAGGGAGAGAGAGAGAAGGGAGAGAGAAGGGAGAGAGAGAGAAGGAGAGAGAGAGAAGGGAGAGAGAGAGAAGGAAGAGAGAGAGAGAGAGAAGGGAGAGAGAGAGAGAGAAGGGAGAGAGAGAGAGAGAAGGGGGAGAGAGAGAGAGAAGGGAGAAAGAGAGAGAGAGAAGGGAGAGAGAGAGAGAGAGAAGGGAGAGAGAGAGAGAGAAGGAAGGGAGAGAGAGCGAGAAGGGAGAGAGAAGGGAGCGAGAGAGAGAGAAGGGAGCGAGAAGGGAGCGAGAGAGAGAGAAGGGAGATAGACCGATATTATCTGTGTGTCCTCAATAAAATAAGTCCCCTTCCCATGAAGTGAGCTTTAATACTCAAGTAACCTTCACTCTGGCAATCGGGGCCAGACATCTAATCCATTTAGATCAGACTTTTTATTAAGTGATAATTCATTTTTAATTGCATGCCGTACAGCCAGCTCTAGAGTTAAAAAAAATTATATATATTTATATATACATATTTTATCATTTGCAGCTACCATCCGCCCCCATTTCTTGCCTTCATCTCTCCGTAATGTGGGAGATGTACAGATAAGGTCAAGAGGAGAACCATGGGCCATATAATTAAGATGAAGAGTTTGACATGCAAGTTAATTAGGCAAGATTTGTTTATCAGCTTCTCTTTTATATTATGCTGTGTGTCTTCATTATCTATTTTTTCTGTCGCACAGAGGAACACTGTAATATCATTGAGGACTCAATGGCCTAGAACAGTGGTTCTCAAAACTTTTGCTACAGTTGATCCATTCTGTTTAAAAGGGAATCTGAGTGGAACTTTATCGCTGAAACCCTTTCACTCAGTGAATCCTAGAGTATCACTATGAAATGTATTAATACACTAGTAGGTATTGGTGCTGCAACTCTAAATTATTTATTGTAACATTAATATAACAGAAAAGACAATTGCACAGTGTGAAATGTTTCTATCTTCCACCCAAACACTGCTAGTCACTGAAATCTCCACAAATGCCCACACCCACTCAAACTTATTCCACTTGTAGTCACAAACACACATACACTGTCTGTGACTCCAGTCTTGTACCACTATCATCTGTTTCTTACATTTTTTCAGTGGAACTTTCTGTACACTTTCTGACTACTCTTTTACTGCATACCGCTTCCACCCCTGACTACCTTGTTACTGCATACTGCTTCCACCCCTGACTACCTTGTTACTGCATACCACTTCCACCCCTGACTACCTTGTTACTGCATACCGCTTCCACCCCCTGCCTACCCTATTACTGCATACCGCTTCCACCCCTGACTACCCTATTACTGCATACCACTTCCACCCCTGACTACCCTATTACTGCATACCGCTTCCACCCCTGACTACCCTATTACTGCATACCGCTTCCACCCCCTGCCTACCCTATTACTGCATACCGCTTCCACCCCTGACTACCCTATTACTTCATACCACTTCCACCCCTGACTACCCTATTACTGCATACCGCTTCCACCCCCTGACTACCCTATTACTGAATACCGCTTCCACCCCTGACTACCCTATTACTGCATACCACTACCACCCCTGACTACCCTATTACTGCATACCACTTCCACCCCTGACTACCCTATTACTGCATACCGCTTCCACCCCTGCCTACCCTATTACTGCATACCACTTCCACCCCTGACTACCCTATTACTGCATACCACTTCCACCCCTGACTACCCTATTACTGCATACCGCTTCCACCCCTGACTACCCTATTACTGCATACCGCTTCCACCCCTGCCTACCCTATTACTGCATACCACTTCCACCCCTGACTACCCTATTACTGCATACCGCTTCCACCCCCTGACTACCCTATTACTGCATACCGCTTCCACCCCTGACTACCCTATTACTTCATACCACTACCACCCCTGACTACCCTATTACTGCATACCGCTTCCACCCCTGCCTACCCTATTACTGCATACCACTTCCACCCCTGACTACCCTATTACTGCATACCACTTCCACCCCTGACTACCCTATTACTGCATACCGCTTCCACCCCTGCCTACCCTATTACTGCATACCACTTCCACCCCTGACTACCCTATTACTGCATACCGCTTCCACCCCCTGACTACCCTATTACTGCATACCGCTTCCACCCCTGACTACCCTATTACTGCATACCGCTTCCACCCCTGACTACCCTATTACTTCATACCACTTCCACCCCTGACTACCCTATTACTGCATACCGCTTCCACCCCCTGACTACCCTATTACTGAATACCGCTTCCACCCCTGACTACCCTATTACTGCATACCACTACCACCCCTGACTACCCTATTACTGCATACCACTTCCACCCCTGACTACCCTATTACTGCATACCGCTTCCACCCCTGCCTACCCTATTACTGCATACCACTTCCACCCCTGACTACCCTATTACTGCATACCACTTCCACCCCTGACTACCCTATTACTGCATACCGCTTCCACCCCTGCCTACCCTATTACTGCATACCACTTCCACCCCTGACTACCCTATTACTGCATACCGCTTCCACCCCCTGACTACCCTATTACTGCATACCGCTTCCACCCCTGACTACCCTATTACTTCATACCACTACCACCCCTGACTACCCTATTACTGCATACCGCTTCCACCCCTGCCTACCCTATTACTGCATACCACTTCCACCCCTGACTACCCTATTACTGCATACCACTTCCACCCCTGACTACCCTATTACTGCATACCGCTTCCACCCCTGCCTACCCTATTACTGCATACCACTTCCACCCCTGACTACCCTATTACTGCATACCACTTCCACCCCTGACTACCCTATTACTGCATACCGCTTCCACCCCCTGCCTACCCTATTACTGCATACCGCTTCCACCCCCTGCCTACCCTATTACTGCATACCGCTTCCACCCCTGACTACCCTATTACTGCATACCACTTCCACCCCTGACTACCCTATTACTGCATACCGCTTCCACCCCCTGCCTACCCTATTACTGCATACCGCTTCCACCCTGACTACCCTATTACTGCATACCGCTTCCACCCCTGACTACCCTATTACTGCATACCGCTTCCACCCCCTGACTACCCTATTACTGCATACCACTTCCACCCCTGACTACCCTATTACTGCATACCACTTCCACCCCCTGACTACCCTATTACTGCATACCGCTTCCACCCCCTGCCTACCCTATTACTGCATACCGCTTCCACCCCCTGCCTACCCTATTACTGCATACCGCTTCCACCCCTGACTACCCTATTACTGCATACCGCTTCCACCCCTGACTACCTTGTTACTGCATACCGCTTCCACCCCTGACTACCTTGTTACTGCATACCGCTTCCACCCCTGCCTATCCTGTTACAGTATAACCACTTCCACCCCTGCCTACCCTGTTCCTGTATACCGTTTCCACCCCCTGCCTATCCTGTTACAGTATAACCACTTCCACCCCTGCCTACCCTGTTCCTGTATACCGTTTCCACCCCCTGCCTACCCTGTTACAGTATAACCACTTCCACCCCTGCCTACTCTGTTACAGTATACCATTTCCACCCCTGCCTACCCTGTTCCTGTATACCGTGTTTCCACCCCCTGCCTACCCTGTTACTGCATACTGCTTCCACCCCCTGCCTACCCTGTTACTGCATACTGCTTCCACCCCTGCCTACCCTGTTACTGCATACCGTTTCCACCCCTGCCTACCCTGTTACTGCATACCGTTTCCACCCCTGCCTACCCTGTAACCGTATACTGCTTCCACCGCTGCCTTCCCTGTAACCGTATACCACTGCCTACCCTGTTACCGCATACCACTTCTACCCCTTGCCTACCCAGTTGCTGAATACCGTTTCCACCCCTGCCTACATTGTTACCGTATACCACTTCCACCCCTGCCTACCCTGTTACCGTATACCGCTTCCACCCACCCCTGCCTACCCTGTTACTGTATACCACTTCCACCCACCCCTGCCTACCATGTTACTGTGTACCACTTCCACCCCTGCCTACACTGTTACTGTATACCACTTCCACCCCTGCCTACCCTGTTACCGTATACCGCTTCCACACCCTGCCTACCCTATTACTGCATACCGCTTCCACCCACCCCTGCCTACCCTGTTACCACATACCACTTCTACCCCTTGCCTACCCAGTTGCTGAATACCGCTTCCACCCCTGCCTACATTGTTACCGTATACCACTTCCACCCCTGCCTACATTGTTACCGTATACCACTTCCACCCCTGCCTACCCTGTTACCATATACCGCTTCCACCCACCCCTGCCTACCCTGTTACCGTATACCGCTTCCACCCACCCCTGCCTACCCTGTTACCGTATACCGCTTCCACCAACCCCTGCCTACCCTGTTACTGTGTGCCACTTCCACCCCTACCTACCCTGTTATCGTATACTGCTTCCACCCCTGCCTACCATGTTACTGTATACCGCTTGCTACTCTATCTCTGTATATGGTCCCCCACACCTATACTGTCACTATATACCGTTTCCATGCCTGCTTATGAATGTTACACAATTAGGGATCATTTCGCCGTTGTTCATGACAGTGAGATGAGAATACAAAGCGTTAGCCTTCTTGGTTGACAGAGGGGAAAAAGCTAAAAGATGCACTTAAATGTCACATTGATCCTCTGTTTGTGCTTCTCACTGCAGAGAAAGGGGGCTGGGACTGCCTCCCTCTATTCAGGCTCCCATCTAATCTACAGCCTGCTGAATCCTTTATTGCCAACACATTTGGTCATCTGTGGACGCTGGAAGAGGCTGTCAGAGAGACGAGCGGAATAATGGCAGAGAAAACAACCAGGAAATATTTCTACGGATTGGTCCTGGACACATCATTAATCACTACTGAATTGCAGCCTCTTTTCCCAGCAGTTCAGAAGGTCTCTTCCATGTAACGCATAGATAACAGTGAGGCCTCTAAAATCTGCTGTGCGCAGGTATTCTGAGAGGTTCCTTACACAGTCTGCTTTTAACCCCGCCAATGCCAAATGGATCTGCAATTATTAATTTTTTATCAAGTTCCAACATATTGCCCAGAGTAAATTAAAAAGGACAGTGTCATGTAATATGAAAGAATATTGATTGCTGGGCTTTTCCCAGTTAAAGGGATAGTAATACTTCATTTTATCTGTATTTTATTTTGTAGGCATTAAAAAACATGAAGAACGATATAAGTCTTATCTCTCAAACCTTTATAGTTTGAGAGATATTCACAAGCAAAGTTTCCCCTCCCGCCCCTTTTACCTAGTGTAAGCCATCTCTTCTCAGATGTGGAATGCAGTCCATAGACCAGACAGATAACAGCAGGGGACAATCTTCTTCCTATGAGAACAATGAAAGCCCTGGTCCCCTTGACAAATTTTCCAGGTTTTTCCCTTATCTTAATTGAAGATTGTCCCTCTCTGCAGTCTACCTGGGCACCTCCCTTCTGATCTGGCTGAGCAGTGTTACATGAGTAAAAGGGACGAGAGGGGGACACTTTATCATTGAATTACTCTTGATCTACAACTCTGACAGAATTGAAATAACACTCTCCAAAGTCCAAATACTATGATGATTAATTAGAGCTGCTTTTATTATGAAACATTACTATCCCTTTAAGCAAAACGAGATGCTGAGGGATGTTTTATTCTAAAGGTTGTGTAAAAGAAATGTACATTTTCTGGCCCAGTTCTTTCCATATCCTGAAATATTATGGTGGAACTATTCCTACAGCAGTCAATGGACAGTTATTGTTAGTGAAATAATCCTGTAGCAACTCCACTGTATGGTAAGTATTGAACCCAAATACTGCTACTTTGAGCTGTAACAACCATTAACCCCTTAACGACCGCCCGATCCGGCTCGGGGCTGGCGTTAAAGAGGAGCTCTCAACTTGTTCAACATTGACTTCCTCTTGTAGCTTAACGTTATTGCAGCAGTAATACTTTGTTTTTTATTTTTAATCATGTAGTTGCTTTTAAAGTTGTCCTTGTGACGTCAGCTGCTATCAGGTTGCGGTTACTGCTATGGCCCGCAGCATGTCAATCTTGTTCATTTCCCCTCCCCTTGTAGTGGCTCGTCTCCTCCTCTGATGACGGAAGAGGACTGCATATGACCTGGTGCTCTCTTGTACATAAGCTTGTCCAGGTCAATGTGTATGCATAGAAGGAGCGCATTCTTTATGAGTGCCAGTCCGCTTGCCTAAGTCAGAGGCAAGTGGGCTGGCACTCATTATAAAGGAAGCAGCACATGAACGTACTCTGTCTATGCATACACACTGACCGGAGCGCGCGCTTATACACAAGAGCGTTCCAGGTCATATGCAGTCCTCCTCCGTCATTGGAGAAGGAGGAGGAGTAAAGACATTACAAGGAGAGGGCAAAAGAACAAGATTGACAGGCTGCATGCTGGAGCTGTACTCGCAGCCTGAAAGCAGCTGACTTCACGAGGGCAACTTTAAAAATTTTATCTCAGCAACTACATGGTTAAAAATAGAAAAACAAAGGATTACTGCTTCTACAACATTAAACTACAAAAGGAAGTCAATTTTGAACAGGTTGAGAGATCTCCTTAAAAGGCCATGCACATTTTTTTTTTTATTTGTACTTTTGCCGCACGGTATTCTGTGATGGTAGATCAGTGTGTAGCTGCTCCTCCATCCCAGAATTCAACGTCCATAACGTGCCAGGACCGTCACCGGTCTTAAGTGTCGGACAGCCATGACAGTCCTGGCACGGCATGTGTTCTTGAAGGGTTAAAAATAAAACATTTCTTAGCAGCAGGAACCAATCCTCTCTGATCTGACTCATAGCGGCCAGTAAGAATTGGTCTACATTAAAGGAACAGTAAACCTTTTCTTTCTTTTTTTTTTTTTTTGTTAAACCCTTTGAATTCCAGAAATGTATGCAATGCTTTGCAATATGTTGCGCACTCCTCTGGCACTCAAATGGCTAATGAAAAAAAAAAGGTGTTATAGTGGTTTTCCTGCTGATAAAAGCGTACTCCCACTGCAGAGATTTTTCATTCAAAAGTTTACAACTAAAACAGTTTTTTAACCCATTAGGGACCAGAGGGCTGTTCAACACATTTCGTCTAAACAATGCATTGTGCATCCCTCTGATCGTTAATGAATTAACCCTTCGAGTGTCAGAGGGGTACGCAACGCAATGCGTTGCGTACCCCTCTGGCACTCAAAGGGTTAAAATTAAACTACAATTCTCTCCTTTGATCGTCAGGTGGCAATATTCCCATCACTATATTATGGCAAGCTGTAGTCCATTACCTTAAACTCACCCAAAGACTGCATTTTAAAAATAACAGTCCTTCTGGACGCTAGTTGACGCTGTTGGTTTTGAAAATAAGGCTAAATTGTAATAACTTTTGAATTAAAAATCTTCCAGTCGTAGAAGTATTCTTGTTTTATTAAGCAGGAAAAACGCTATAACAGTATATTTATTTATTTTTAAACCCTTTACTGGCACTCAAAGGGTTAAATAATAAAACCGTACTGTTTACGGTAAGTGGAGGGTTATTACTAGTTCTTTAACAACATCCGCTTGTGCTCAGCTGATGATCTTCATAAAACATACTGTTGGAGGAGCCCGAAGACAAAGCTGAGCTCCTCTACACTTACAGCAAAAAATGGGCAATAACAGGAGCGTTTTGGAGATCTGCGGATAGAAAATGAACAGCCTCCAGCAATGACAGCATTCAGTCTTATGGTGCGAGACGACCAAGTGACAGTGCATTGAGATGTACTGAAGCCCTGTTAACGACGACAGGGTTAAAATTTGTATTAAAGGAAGACAGACGCGCATTCCGTCCAACCTCCTACTCCCGGTAGCTGTCAGTCACCAAGCACCCCAGGACAGAGCCGACCTATATATTCTCCAATTGCGAGGGAGAGGAAACTAGCAAAAGGGGAAGGGGGGGGGAGGGGATGGTATACTTCATATGGAAGAGGTTGGAAAGAGAAAAAGTATATATATAGCCTAGTGGTTTTCATCCTATTTATGTTGAGACATAACATTTTTCCTTTTCATTTTTCCTTAAAGGGATAGTAATGTTTCACAAAAACAGCAGCTCTAATTAATCATCATAGTATTTGGACTTTGGAGAGTGTTATTTCAATTCTGTCAGAGTTGTAGTTCAAGAGTAATTGAATGATAAAGTATCCCCCTCCCATCCCTTTTATCTAGTGTAACACTGCTCACCTCAGATGTGGAATCTAGTCTCTTGACCAGACAGATAACAGTGAGGGACAATCTTCTTACTGTGAGAACAATGAAAGCCCTGCCCCCCTTGAAAGGTGTTTCAGCTTTTTCCCTTATCTTAGTTGAAGATTGTCCCTCTTTGCAATCTACCTGGACACTTCCTGCTGCTCTGAGCTGAGCAGTGTTACATCAGTAAAAGGGACGAGAGGGGGACACTTTATCATTGAATTACTCTTGATCTACAACTCTGACAGAATTGAAATAACACTCTCCAAAGTCCAAATACTATGATGATTAATTAGAGCTGCTTTTATTATGAAACATTACTATCCCTTTAAGCAAAACGAGATGCTGAGGGATGTTTTATTCTAAAGGTTGTGTAAAAGAAATGTACATTTTCTGGCCCAGTTCTTTCCATATCCTGAAATATTATGGTGGAACTATTCCTACAGCAGTCAATGGACAGTTATTGTTAGTGAAATAATCCTGTAGCAACTCCACTGTATGGTAAGTATTGAACCCAAATACTGCTACTTTGAGCTGTAACAACCATTAACCCCTTAACGACCGCCCGATCCGGCTCGGGGCTGGCGTTAAAGAGGAGCTCTCAACTTGTTCAACATTGACTTCCTCTTGTAGCTTAACGTTATTGCAGCAGTAATACTTTGTTTTTTATTTTTAATCATGTAGTTGCTTTTAAAGTTGTCCTTGTGACGTCAGCTGCTATCAGGTTGCGGTTACTGCTATGGCCCGCAGCATGTCAATCTTGTTCATTTCCCCTCCCCTTGTAGTGGCTCGTCTCCTCCTCTGATGACGGAAGAGGACTGCATATGACCTGGTGCTCTCTTGTACATAAGCTTGTCCAGGTCAATGTGTATGCATAGAAGGAGCGCATTCTTTATGAGTGCCAGTCCGCTTGCCTAAGTCAGAGGCAAGTGGGCTGGCACTCATTATAAAGGAAGCAGCACATGAACGTACTCTGTCTATGCATACACACTGACCGGAGCGCGCGCTTATACACAAGAGCGTTCCAGGTCATATGCAGTCCTCCTCCGTCATTGGAGAAGGAGGAGGAGTAAAGACATTACAAGGAGAGGGCAAAAGAACAAGATTGACAGGCTGCATGCTGGAGCTGTACTCGCAGCCTGAAAGCAGCTGACTTCACGAGGGCAACTTTAAAAATTTTATCTCAGCAACTACATGGTTAAAAATAGAAAAACAAAGGATTACTGCTTCTACAACATTAAACTACAAAAGGAAGTCAATTTTGAACAGGTTGAGAGATCTCCTTAAAAGGCCATGCACATTTTTTTTTTTATTTGTACTTTTGCCGCACGGTATTCTGTGATGGTAGATCAGTGTGTAGCTGCTCCTCCATCCCAGAATTCAACGTCCATAACGTGCCAGGACCGTCACCGGTCTTAAGTGTCGGACAGCCATGACAGTCCTGGCACGGCATGTGTTCTTGAAGGGTTAAAAATAAAACATTTCTTAGCAGCAGGAACCAATCCTCTCTGATCTGACTCATAGCGGCCAGTAAGAATTGGTCTACATTAAAGGAACAGTAAACCTTTTCTTTCTTTTTTTTTTTTTTTGTTAAACCCTTTGAATTCCAGAAATGTATGCAATGCTTTGCAATATGTTGCGCACTCCTCTGGCACTCAAATGGCTAATGAAAAAAAAAAGGTGTTATAGTGGTTTTCCTGCTGATAAAAGCGTACTCCCACTGCAGAGATTTTTCATTCAAAAGTTTACAACTAAAACAGTTTTTTAACCCATTAGGGACCAGAGGGCTGTTCAACACATTTCGTCTAAACAATGCATTGTGCATCCCTCTGATCGTTAATGAATTAACCCTTCGAGTGTCAGAGGGGTACGCAACGCAATGCGTTGCGTACCCCTCTGGCACTCAAAGGGTTAAAATTAAACTACAATTCTCTCCTTTGATCGTCAGGTGGCAATATTCCCATCACTATATTATGGCAAGCTGTAGTCCATTACCTTAAACTCACCCAAAGACTGCATTTTAAAAATAACAGTCCTTCTGGACGCTAGTTGACGCTGTTGGTTTTGAAAATAAGGCTAAATTGTAATAACTTTTGAATTAAAAATCTTCCAGTCGTAGAAGTATTCTTGTTTTATTAAGCAGGAAAAACGCTATAACAGTATATTTATTTATTTTTAAACCCTTTACTGGCACTCAAAGGGTTAAATAATAAAACCGTACTGTTTACGGTAAGTGGAGGGTTATTACTAGTTCTTTAACAACATCCGCTTGTGCTCAGCTGATGATCTTCATAAAACATACTGTTGGAGGAGCCCGAAGACAAAGCTGAGCTCCTCTACACTTACAGCAAAAAATGGGCAATAACAGGAGCGTTTTGGAGATCTGCGGATAGAAAATGAACAGCCTCCAGCAATGACAGCATTCAGTCTTATGGTGCGAGACGACCAAGTGACAGTGCATTGAGATGTACTGAAGCCCTGTTAACGACGACAGGGTTAAAATTTGTATTAAAGGAAGACAGACGCGCATTCCGTCCAACCTCCTACTCCCGGTAGCTGTCAGTCACCAAGCACCCCAGGACAGAGCCGACCTATATATTCTCCAATTGCGAGGGAGAGGAAACTAGCAAAAGGGGAAGGGGGGGGGAGGGGATGGTATACTTCATATGGAAGAGGTTGGAAAGAGAAAAAGTATATATATAGCCTAGTGGTTTTCATCCTATTTATGTTGAGACATAACATTTTTCCTTTTCATTTTTCCTTAAAGGGATAGTAATGTTTCACAAAAACAGCAGCTCTAATTAATCATCATAGTATTTGGACTTTGGAGAGTGTTATTTCAATTCTGTCAGAGTTGTAGTTCAAGAGTAATTGAATGATAAAGTATCCCCCTCCCATCCCTTTTATCTAGTGTAACACTGCTCACCTCAGATGTGGAATCTAGTCTCTTGACCAGACAGATAACAGTGAGGGACAATCTTCTTACTGTGAGAACAATGAAAGCCCTGCCCCCCTTGAAAGGTGTTTCAGCTTTTTCCCTTATCTTAGTTGAAGATTGTCCCTCTTTGCAATCTACCTGGACACTTCCTGCTGCTCTGAGCTGAGCAGTGTTACATCAGTAAAAGGGGCGGGAGGTGGATACTTTGTCATTCAATTACTCTTGAACTACAACTCTGACAGAATTGAAATAACACTCTGCAAAGTCCAAATACTATGATGATTAATTAGAGCTGCTTTTATTATGAAACATTACTGTCTCTTTAAAGATAAGAAATTCACCCTGGCTACTAGAATTAATTCATGTCAAATACCACATATTATGAAACAGGCCTATTATAGATATTATCAAATAAACATTTTTTATAGTAAGTATCAGTTAAAGGACCGGGGTGTGTGCATTTTACTGCTTATTCATGAGGTCAATACAAAGAAGCATCTGAAGAATTCTTTACTCAAAGAGATGAGTACAAAACAAAAGGCAATCCATCCGTTAAGTCTAGAGGAAAGGTGCTTTTGCCTAAAACAATGCAAGGGATTTTTTTCTCCATGGTAAAGGCAGTAAGGTTGTGGAATTCTTTGCTTCTAGATGCTGTGTTTGCATATACCACTGGTGTTTAAAATAAGAAAAATAGTTGTTATGACTTTTGTACTGTTACGTTTTGATTGTACCTACAAAAGACTTTTCAATAAAATGTGAATTTCAAAAAAATAAGAAAAATAGAGGATACCTTTCTAGCTCGCAAAAATATTGAAAAGGATGATAGCTGGTTTCACTGCAGATAGGATACTGATCCAGGGAAATATCCGATTGCCTCTGGAGACATGAAGGACTTGTTTGGAAACAGCATTTCAGGACGTAATCCTATTTTATTGCATACCATTGACACTTACCTCCGACATGTTCACTCTGCCCTCTTGGAAGGAGCAGTCCGCTGCATTGTGGGTGCAGACATGTCTATATTTACACCAGTGGCAGGGAAAAGAGCCATTTACACAAGAAAGGCAGCTGAAAGAGAAAGAAAGAGGCATATAAGTATATATATTTATAGGAACAAACCCTTTGAATGCCGTAGGGATGAGCAACGCATTGCACAGAAATGTGTTGGGCACCCATTTGGCACTCAAAGGGTTAATGACTTTTTATCACTTGCAACCCCTAACAAATGGCTTGAAGGTAACAATCCTGCAACAGAATCGTAGGGGCAAACTAACTACACCACAGGGGACACAAAAACCTTCCCCACAGTCCCATGATTTTTGATCTCTTGAATGGTTTATTTTCTATGGTGCAGTTGGTTTGCCTCTCCAGAATTAAGCCCCAACGGCCATATGTATAAATACCTCTATAGATAGGCTATCCAGTACAAATGAAATATTATTATGGAGAAGTGAGCAACTCTGAATTGATTCCTAGGGGCCACTGGCATTTCCTATTCAGATTGATTCCTAGGGGCCACTGGCATTTCCTGCTCAGATTGATGCCTAGTGGCCACTGGGATTTCCTGCTCAGATTATCGTAAACTGGATCTTGTATTAGAATGCCACAGAGTTATTCAACACATTGCGTCACATAGGTCTCTGGCACGCAAAGGGTTAATTATGGCTAAGGCAGCCTTTTGGCATTGGACCAGTGCCCATTTTGACCCACTCTCGCAGAAACCGGCACAATGCCATCCACACGTTTGAAACACACAGGCCAAGATCTCTGATCTCTGCCTCTTCACAGGATGAATTACTTACTTCATAAACAGTTTTAATACAAAAAAGTTGCCCACTTACTGAACAAGGGCCCCTATTGCCAGAAAACTCTACATTAATTCAAAACCATTTACATGAAAATTATAACTGCACAAAGGTTGAAAAATTTACATTTTGCTAAGCACACAGCCTGTTCTTTCACTCACAATAAAGTGTGTGTTAATCTCCGCACTGCTCCGCGTTTCACTCCCATTATCTGTGATAAACGTGTTTCTAATAATTTCATTTAATGAGTTTTACTCTTGCAGGAGTTTTCATAATAAAAGAACAAAAAGAAATAAAAAATAAACATTTCTTTATAAAAGAAAAAGTCGAATGTGACTCAGGAAAGAAAGAAGAAAAAAAAATACACTCAGCGACAATCAGATGCCAAGAAACAAAGATGGATCATTGTGAGACTTGAAAATGTAGGACACAAGATTCTAACCTAGGAAGATGGGGAGAGGAATACCGCTCTCTATGGGTGACAGTTACAAAAGGAGGTACTTGCATCCACAGCAAAGCATGGAAGCTTGTTCTGGAATGTTTGAGTTATGGCATGAATATCTGGGCTCCTATCAGAGTGCGAGGGTTTTTGTGCTTATAGGTCATCAAATTCAATGGTTCTAGAGGCAGAATGCAAGAAACATGGCATGCACTTAAAGGAGCAGTAAACTTTTTTTTGTGAAAACACATTTTACAGAGTATTTCTTGCTGAATAAAACAAGGTCAGATGTCAGATGTTTTATTCAAAATTTATAGCAGTTTAAATAATCAGGAAGTTAATTTATTGTGTTTACTTCCTGATAGTTCTGACAGGAAGTGAATTTACTGTGTTTACTTCCTGATAGTTCTAACTGACAGGAAGTGACAGGCAGTTTCTATCACATTCTATGGAGAACTGTACGTCTCTGACTTTCCTCTCCATTAGAATCTAACAGAAAATCTAATTAGAATTTGGCCACTAGAGGGCACTGCTAATGTAAAAAGACATGGGTTTAAACTGTAATAACTCTGGAAATATAAATCTCTCAGCAGTGGGAGTACCCTTATTTTACTCAATAGGAAAATCCCTACAAAATATATTTTTTCATAAAAAAAGTTCTTTAAGGCATTTTTTATGCGCAGATAGACAATGAGCATGTTCTAATGCAGGAAGCTATATACTGTAAGTTTCTTGTATTGTGCATGAAAAATGAGCTTTTACAAAAAAAAATACAGTCGTAGAAAATCGTTCGAAAAAGCACTTCCTGCTTTAGGTGAATTCATTATTCCACTCAGACAGATTCGTTAATTCTGACCACACACACAAAAAAATATGCGCAGCTGTTCGTTGATCTTGATTCTTCATGCGCAATCCTATTCTAGTGATTTTCAAATTGGAAATAGCGCATGTGCATGTTTCCTGCATTCCATCCTGGGTTTCAGCCGCAGCTATTGCCACATGTATACAGAACAGTCTCTTAGTTAATGCTGCCTTAAGTTCACTAAACTCCGCTCTGTGTCTGTTCCAGTATTTGACTATGTAGATGTCATTAGTCATTTTAATAGAAGCGGATATAATTTTATTTACACTGGAGACTCCTTTAAATGAACGGCCCTGACATTTGGTAAATGCGTTCGTTTAACGAATACGTTGTAGCTATTAGGCAGAGTAAATGGAGAGTTAATAAGAGGATGCATTTACAGCCGCTGATATTTGCTGCGTGAAGCTGCTCACTGGAGCCGACACTGAATAGAGGCGGCATGTTAACCTTTTATTAAAAGACTCGAAACCAAAAATTACAAAAAAAAAAAAAGAAAAGGGGAAAAATGTGCACATTGCTCTACTCTTAAAGGGATACAAAGGTTTAATTTTAAGATTCTTTAATATTGTAGGCATTAAAGGGATAGTAATACTTAAAATGTAAAAAAAAAGTATGTTGTAGAGTTTATCCCCCTGAGTAAAACAAGGGCACTCCCATTGCTGAAAGGTGTTTCATTCAAAAGTTATTAATTTTCAAAGTTGGAATTTTTAGGTGCAATATCACAGTGGCCTGAAATTGTACAGTGGCGCTGTTGCTACACCATTCTATGGAGATTTATGGTCAACTGACCAGAGCTGTCCATAGGATCGTGTAGCAACAGCGCCACTGTACAATTTCAGGCCACTGTGATATTGCACCTAAAAAATTCAACTTTGAAAATTAATAACTTTTGAATGAAACACCTTTCAGCAGTGGGAGTGCCCTTGTTTTACTCAGGGGGATAAACTCTACAACATATTTTTTTTACATTTTAAGTATTACTGTCCCTTTAAAAAAGAATTACATCGATAAAAGTCCTGTCTCCCAAACCTTTATGGTTTGAGATATGCAACTGGCTAAAGATCCCCCCTCCAGGCTGTTTCAGAGACGTTTGCCCTCCAGCTGACAGCAGCAGATTCCGATCATTAGACAGGACAGCAGCTCTTCAGCAGAGCCGAAATCGCGCTATTTAGAAATGAATACTTTGGAAAGGTCTATAAACCAGGCACACTGTGTAGACCGTTCCAGTGAAGTATTTATTTCTACAATGTTAAAATATCTTAAAATTAAACATTACTATCCCTTTAACACATTGTGTGCCAGGGACTGTGCAACATTCTACAGAGTAACATGTTGGATTCTGAAAAACCATATGCTCTCATTTATACATTTTTTTGTATTTAACATCTTCCCTGAAAGACAGAGTTTAGAAAGGGTAGTGGCAGGTTAACAGGAGGTACAACTATAGCCATTTGTGATATGAACACTAACATTATGCAAAAGAGCATTTAGAGAGGTGTCCAAAACATTAGGGTAGATTCACTAAGCAGTGATAAAGTGGTGATGACTTCTCCAGTTTATCATTTCTTCTATGTTATTCTATGAAGCCTAGTCACTAAGATATCCAAAGTTGAAGAGATCTTAGTGAATAGTCTCCATAGAATAACATAGGAACTGGAGAAGTCATCTCTACTTTATCACCGCTTAATGAATCTCCCCTATTGTGTTGCATTGATACTTAATGGGATAGTAATTCTTAAAAGGTAAACACAAAGTTGGCTGTAGTGTGTGTGTGTCCCCTGAGCAAAACAAGGGTACTCTCACTGCTGTAAGGTCTTTTATTCAAAAGTTATTACAGATCAAACTTAATTTTTTTTTTAGGTGCAGTATCAGAGTGGCCTGAAATTCTAAAGTGATGCTGTTGCTACACCATCCTATGGACAGCTCTGGGCAATTGACAACACACGGTGTGGGAGAATATAAGGTCCAAAAATATCTCTACATCCAACAATACCCTCTCCTAAACACAAACAGAGCAAAGAGAAGAATTTAAAGTGTTTAGACAATGGCTACTAAGTTATAGGAACAGAGTCACAATAATTTAAAACTACATGCTCCCTCCCCATTACCTCTGCAAATTCCCATGATGTTAGCATCTCATTGGGCTCTCATGAAATATTTATTTTGTGTCCATAGAAGCCCGTTGATTGCAGACTCGATAACAAGGGGCTTCTAAGTAGAGTAATGTTATTTCCTATCCCATAAGTGCAGTGAGATGCTGATTTCACCCAGCCCTGTAGATCATTGAGATCTGCAGGGTTACCGGAGCGAGAAAGGCTGAATTCTAAAATATGGGAAGCTCTGTTAAAAGCCTTTGATATTGACGGTTTACCGCCCTTTTATTAATAGGCATTAGGCAGGCAAAGCACCAATAGATTACAAGTGCTGATTTTAGAGTGTAATATTATTAATACATTCCCCCACCCTCGGCTACTGTGGCTATCCGTGAAACAAAAAAACCTTTTGCTGTTACAATCTTACTAATGACAGAAAGTCACATTTTTACCAACATGCCAGGAAAATGTTAGCTAGGTGGCAAACCTAAGAATGGCACGGTAAGAACTGCAAACAAAAGGAATAAAAAGCATGATTCCGTTGAAATTGGTATAATTTTATACTGTAGTTAGAAAACAAGAACAGCCACAACATTGTTGAAAGTTGTTTATAAATGTTACAAGGAAAACCAAAGGGTAGAAATGAAATTGTTTAAACTAAAGGGCATGTTGCCCTGAAGATTGTTGAATTAACTTTTAAAACTAAGTACATACCTTGTAAATGTCACAATCCCTCAGCGTATTCCTGAATAGCTGGGTGATGTCAGCATATTTAGTTTATGATCTGAGACGTGGTAATTTAGGGTCAGAGCAGGGACAAACTTCCAATTGAACATGAGAAAAATGTCAGCAATCACTTCTGCACATACTCAGTGGGACCGCATCAAGGTAGAAAACCTGAAATCCCCCAAATTGTGGTGAACTACAGTTCCTGCCATGTCTGGCCAGCCATGACACTGGTGCTCAGCATCTTATGGAGGTTTGTGGTGAACAGACCATAGCCGTTCATAGAATGTCATAGCAACATCACCAATAAAGCGTCAGGCCATGAAGGTACGGCATCCAAAAATGAAAGTTTGAGATGCAATAATGTTGAAATGAGTCCTATCTCTGCACTGAGAGTAACTGAGTTTTATTCATGCAATATAGACTTTTTTCAGTATTAAAGTACTGTTATTCCTAACAAAGGTTACTTGAAAGACATCCTGAGCGTTCTTACACCCTACACGTTCCGGCATTACGAGCTGTTAAGTGCAATCTGTAAATACTGCTCTTTAATAAAGCAGTATATTCGTGGTGTCAATTAGCATGCGTGACTGGTAACAATAATAAGCAATTAGCTCAATAACTCAAGTTCATGTTAATTTGTCTACTAGTTAATGGACTCTCTCACCCATACACAAGACCCAAACATATCCCGTGTGCAGAGGAATTGAAGGATTTCTATTGGTCCATTAAATGTCAATGGAATGGAGAATATGTATACTTTGTGATGAATGAACAATTATAGTGTTTATCGCTCCCCTTCTCATAAGAAGTAAACGTTCCAGTCTTCCGCACACTAGAATCCATTGGCTGGATGAGCATAATGGGATAACTGTACCCCAACAGCAGTGGAAGGGCTGATGGTTGTTCATATTTATACTAGTCCGGTGGAAAAAAAAAAAAGGATTTTGACTGTCTTTAACAATTAACAGCAATCGACTATTACCATAAGAGATGACATGCACTAAACATCTATGCAAACACAGTCTATGACAGGGTTACCATTTGTGCTGATTAGCTATGAATGTCCTGGTGGGTTATGCACTAAGGCATGATAAAAAGGAGATGACTTCTCCAGTGATATCACTTCTCCAGTTCCTATGTTACTCTATAGAGCCAATGCACTAGGATTTCTCCAACTTTGGAGATCTTAGTCCATAGAATCTACAGAACAACAGGAACTGGGGAAGTGATATCACTGGAAAAGATATCACCTCTTTATCACAACTTCGTGCTAGGGTGACCACATTTCCCTTCTGCCATTCCGGGACGTGGTCACCCTAGCCGTCATACCTTAAGTCCCTGGTGGTCTAGCGGCGTGGAAAGTGCTGTGTGCCTCCTCCGGCACAGAGCTGAAGCTCCCGCGCGCTGTGCTCAGTAATGCAGAGCGCTGGGAGATGATGTCTGTATTACTAGAGCGCTTGCCTCCAGGTAAGCTGCATTGCCGCCCTGGATGTCAGCCTGCAAGTGGTGTGTCATATCATGGACGCCGCGAGCGGCGTCCATGATGTGACACACCACTTGCAGGCTGACATCCAGGGCGGCTTGTCTTCATTCCGGGACACTTCATTGTCCCGGTTGAAGGGGACCCGGGACGCGGGACATAGCCCTGAAATAAGGGACAGTCCCGGACGTTCCGGGACCCGTGGTCACCCTACTTCGTGCATAACCCCCCTGGAGTTCTTGCAGGGGACGGCAAATCAAATTTATTTCAGCACTATCTCCATTACATGCTCTGTGGTGAGTGTGGGAAGCTTCTTAACGCTCATCACAATAATGCAGCTATGTACACACAATTCGTGTGACTGTGTGAGGGTTGCATGTAAGACGCCCTCACTCAGTGAGCACTTTGGATCTGAGAGCTGCCTGCACCGAGTTTGTACCAGTGAGGCTCTGTGTCCAGCTGCATTTCTGTGCACAATTCTACTAATGGACCGACACAGGAAAGTGCATAATTCACTATTAATACTAAGACTATGTTTACAGCTGCTGACCATCAATCCATACTAAAGGTTTAGTAAGGTTGGTACAGGAATAAACATGAAGAGACTTCCAGCATTTGTACCTTCTTTACACACACTTGCTTTGCAGTATATGCTTGACAAAGAAGGCAAACAACGGGCAAACTGCGTCCCTCCAACTGTTGACAGCTATACTACCCATCATGTCAATGGCTGGTGGGGGAGGATGAGAGCTTTAGCCCTTAAAAGCTTAGAGGCCACAGGGTGGCCAGCCATGGTTTAAAACTAAAATATCCTATATAATAATTTTGCTAAAACGTAACAATGCAGTCATAAGCAGTAGAGACTGCCTGCGCCGCGGCTGATGCAGAGCTGGACGCTCCGAAGGAGCACCCTGTGGTCTCTTAGCTTTTCAGGGCTAAAGCTCTCATCTTCCCCCACCAGCCATTAACATGATGGGTACAAATGTACTTAGCTTCTACTGGAGCCGAAGAGACAGCACTCAATTAAAGAAATGAAAAATCAGTTTTATTCCATCTTGTCTCTAAAAACACCAAACGTTTTCGGTCCAATATAGGACCCTGATGAAGGTCCTATATTGGACCGAAAACGTTTGGTGTTTTTAGAGACAAGATGGAATAAAACTGATTCTTCATTTCTTTAATTGAGTTCTGTCTCTTCGGCTCCAGTAGAAGCTAAGTACATATACATATATATATATATATATATATATATATATATATATATATATATATATAAATAAAACAAACTGGATAACAACGAACAATATAGAAATATAGAATCATCAGATACCAATTTTAGGGTCAGGTATTGAGGTAAAATTAGAAATGGCTTCAGTTAGGTTTTGATTGCCTTATTGCTGATCAACAAAGGACATCTGGCACAAGTTAACCCTTTGAGTGCAACACAACGTATTGGATACCTCTCAGGAACACAATGTGTTAAAACCTGGCAATTCATGTCTTTTTTTTTTTTCAATTGAAACTATGTGACGTTTAATGCCCTCTTATCACCATCTCCTCACTTCTTCATTGGTTCAATAAAGAACAAACTGTAGGATGGATAAAAAATCCTCACCAAAATCACATTACAGCTGAAATATAGAAAGACAGACTGAAATAGGGACAGATAACTTGATTAGAAAGACAGGAGATAGATAGACAAATATTACAATGACTGATGGATAGACAGAGAAAGAAGGGCAGTGATAGACAGGCAGCAGTAAATAGATAGACAGACAGACTATTATTCATTATTTACGCCATTAACCCCTTGGATAGTAGAGACTGCATCATAATGTGTGGGAGACATCTCCAAAAATAAAATCCGAACCCTTTATTGCTTTATTCCTTTGGATAAACCTTAGGCACTAAGGGCCATATACACATCTCCCAACATTTCCAATGGCCAAAGTGGGACACCTTTGTTTAACCCTTTGAGTGCCAGAGTGGTACAGAATGTATTGCAAAGCAATGCATTCCGTGCCACTCTGGCACTCAAAGGGTTAAGAAGACATTGCTGTGGCATGGCTGGCTGGTTGAAGGGACATTAGTGAGAAGTTTAGGGGGTTTTTATGACCTATTGACACATCTTTGTGTAACGGAATAAATTATTTAGAGAAAAACCAAAGTATTGTATTTAATCAGACTAATGCATAAACACAAATACCGATGTAAAACAAACATTAATGTGAGTTTTCTTGCTGTGGAGCAGCAATAGAACAGCAATAAAACACAGGGACACCAGGGTGGGAAAAAGGGACAATGGGATTTGGGTCTAAAAGAGGGGCATCTGAGAGGAATGGACCCCTAACATCTACTAAAAAGGGACACTTGGGAGGAATGGACCCCTAATATCTCCTAAGGAGGGACACTTGGGAGGTACCGACCCCTAATATCTCTTAAAGAGGGACGCTTCGGAGGTATGAACCCATAAATATCTCCTAAAGAGAGACACTTGGGAGGTACGGACCCATAAATATCTCCTAAAGAGAGACACTTGGGACGTATGCACATGTTCAAAAGAAAAGTGGCGTTTTGGAGTAAACTAAACATTTCCATTGATTTAAATGGGGATTTTAACTCGCTGAATGCCAATGCGAAGCAATGCGATGGTGACCTCTCTAGCATTCAAAGGGTTAAAATTAGATTTAAATCAATGGATATTTTTGGAGATTTTAGTTTTCCCCTAAAGAGCAGATGGTTTGTGCCAGAACTCCTCCACTTTTCTTTTGAACCCCCAGCCCTAAATGTAATACACTGTAGACTTTTATAGTATCCAAAACGTAATTTCCTTGGTGTGCGTGAGAAAAACTAAGCTGGAACACTTAAAGGAGCAGTAAATCTATATATTGTAGGGCTTTTCCTGCTAAGTAAAATAAGTGTACTCCCACTGCTGAGAGATGCATATTTCCTGTCTTTTTACATTAGCAGTGCCCTCTACTGGGAAAATTCCAATTAGTAATTTTGTTATATTCTAATGGAGAGGAAAGTCTGTGACTTGCAGTTCTCCACAGAATGTGATAGAAACTGCTGAGTCACTTCCTGTCAGTTAGAACTATCAGGAAGTAAACACACAGAAAATTCACTTCCTGCTTATTTCAACAGATATATCATGTGAACAAAACAACTAATAGCCGTGGGAATGACCTTTTTTAACTCAGCAAGAAAAGCTCTATAATATAAACAAAAAAGTTTACTGCTCCATTAAATGACTAGGATTTTTTGCCCTGCGTACGGTCAAGCACAGAGAAACAAGCCAGAACAGATATTGGTTACAATCTTTTGACAAATCCCAAGGAATTGGGACACATGCTAATTACTAGTCATAGCCTCACTTTCCTGCATCTGTAACCTTTGAACTTTGATCCTGTCTGCCCTGTGTAAAACGAGCAGTCTTCCTTAGTACAAAAAACTCCTCTGTCCAAACCCGGGAGCTTGTGACAAAACAGGGCAATCACTCTCGTGAAGCTATTTAAATACTCAGACACGCACATGGCAACCTTGTATCTGAAGTCACACTTGGAAGGGTTCTTGGTGAGAACTTAGAAGCAAATGCCTTGAGGCAAAGAAGAGCAGTTCTGGGTTAAACCAACTGCACCATAGAGGACAAGTCAAACAAAACTCCCATTGATTTAAAGCAGTGAATCTCAGCCACGGTGCCGTGGCACTTCGGTGTGCCACTGACATCAGCTTAGGGTGCCCCATGTTTTCTATGAAGACTGACAAAAATGGACTTTTAAATAAAGATTTATAGAAATTGTTATGCACATTATGTTTAATTTTGTTGTTATGATTGTAAGACCTAATAATAACTGTATATTTATGTATGGTACCTTCATTATGTCTTTGATAAAGTACATTAAATATTTTAGGGGTGCCCCGAATGTTCTAGATTACATGTTAGGGGTGCCCCAAACAAAAAAAAGATTGAGAACCACTGATTTAAAGGGATAGTAGTGTTTCACAAAAACAGCAGTTCCAATTAATCTTCAAAATATTTGGGCCATGGAGAGTGTTATTTCAATACTGTCAGAGTTGTGATTGAAAAGTAATTGAATGATAAAGTATCCCCCTCCCACCCATTTTACCTAGCGTAAGTCACTTCCCCTCAGATGTGGAATCTGGTCCGTTGACCGGACAGCTTACAGCAAGGGACAATCTTCTTACTGTGAGAACCATCAAACCCCTGACAGGTTTTTCTTATGCTCACTGAAGATTTTCCCTCTCTGCGATCCATCCGGACAGTCTTGCTGCTCTGAGGTGAGCAGTGTTACATCAGTAAAAGGGGCGGGAGAGGGATACTTTATCATTCAATTACTCTTGAACTACAACTCTGATAGTATTGAAATAACACTCTCCATGGCCCAAATACTATGAAGATTAATTGGAGCTGATTTTATTGTGACACATTACTATTCCTTTAAACATAGATTTTTATTTGTTGTGTTTATCCTCCTGAGTAAAACAAGGGTACCTGCACTGCTGAAACATGTTTTATTCAAAAGTTATTACAGCTCAAACTTGAATTTTTTTTTAGGTGCAATATCTCAATGGACTTAAATTGTACAGTGGCGCTGTTGCTACACCAACCTATGGAGATTTATGGTCATCTGAGAGCTGTCCATAGGATGGTGTAGCAAGAGCGCCACTGTACAATTTCAGGCCATTGTGATAGTGCACCTAAAAAAACTTGGGTTTGAGCTGAAATTACTTTTGAATACAACACCTTTACGGAGTATCCTTGTATTACTCAGGGAGGATAAAGTCTACAGTATATTATATATATATATATATATATATATATATATATATTTTATTTTTTTCAAATAAAGTATTACTATCCCTGTAAATGTTACAATACACTCTAATACAAAGAATGTTTTGGCGACATCTCTAGCATTTAAATCACAGGGAATATGTGGAATTTTTATTTGTTCCCTATAATGAAAGTGGTTTAGCCAAGAATTGTTCCACTTTGTCTTTATCACAGGTGCCAGCAGTCATGGCTTGAACAGGACTAACACGACTATGTCGCTTGGTCTCACAATCACGGTCTGTCACACATTTGCTTCAGGTTATTCCAATGAGGCAAGACAGGTGCATCCCAGGCCAGTCTAAATTTAGACCCAACTGGGCCATGCTCTATTCTCCACTACTTTTAACCCTTTGCATGGTGGCGAGTTACCCAATGCATTGCAGCGGCATTAGATACCACCAGCACTTGAAGGATGAACCCTTTGAGTGCCAGACAGCTGTGCAGAATATTGCACATACTTCTGACAGTCAAGAAAGTTACATAGGTATGTTTCTTGACGCTGCCATTTACCAGTTTCCCTGTTTGCAGAGCGGCTTCCCCTTTCCCTGCAAGTCTCCGTACACTGAGCTGCAGACCTATCACCTCTCACTGCTGCCTTCCTGTTCCAGCCCTGCAAGGTAAAAGGTTACAGGTCTGTACTGCACAGTGCAGCAATACTACTACTTTCCCTTTGAGTGTCACAGAGTATGCATGTACCCTTTTAGCACTCAAAAGGTTAACACCAGCTCTGTTTTCATTGGGAAAGGAGAAGTAGCCAAGGCTAAGGAACAAAAATGATGCAACAGGAGAGAAGAAGGAAAAGCAGAACTAAGGGGCAAGATGGTTTAACCCTATGACCACTACAGAGGATGTACAAAGTGCATTTCCCATACCTCTGACTCTCAAAGGGTTAATGATGGAAGGAAGTGATCTGGAACATCCTTCTTGTTCATTAACCCTTTGTGTGCTAGAAAAGTCTCCAGCACATTTGGCAACTATTTGGAATGCAAAGGGTTAGCACAATATGTAGTTGCTATGCATTCTCCTCTTTCTCTTTCCCTCTCACAGTTCTCTCCCTCATGTCTCCCCCCCGTCTCCTTCGTGCCTCTCTCTCTCCCCCCATATTTCTCCTTCATGCCTCTCTCTCTCCCCCCATGTCTCCCCATCGTACCTCTCTCCACCCCCCATATGTCTCCCTCGTGCCTCTCTCTCCCCCCCATATGTCTCCCTCGTACCTCTCTCCACCCCCCATATGTCTCCCTCGTGCCTCTCTCTCCCCCCCATATGTCTCCCTCGTGCCTCTCTCCACCCCCCATATGTCTCCCTCGTGCCTCTCTCCCCCCCATAACTCCCTCGTGCCTCTCTCTCCCCCCCATATGTCTCCCTCGTGCCTCTCTCCACCCCCCATATGTCTCCCTTGTGCCTCTCTCCACCCCCCATATGTCTCCCTTGTGCCTCTCTCCACCCCCCATATGTCTCCCTTGTGCCTCTCCCCCATATGTCTCCCTTGTGCCTCTCCCCCCATGTCTCCCTCATGCCTCTCCCCTCCCATGTCTCCCTCGTGCCTCTCTCCCCCCCATGTCTCCCTCGTGCCTCTCTCCCCCCCATGTCTCCCTCGTGCCTCTCTCCCCCCATGTCTCCCTCATGCCTCTCCCCCCCATGTCTCCCTCGTGCCTCCCCCCCCATGTCTCCCTCGTGCCTCTCTCCCCATGTCTCCCTCGTGCCTCTCTCTCCCCCATGTCTCCCTCGTGCCTCTCCCTCCCACGTCTCCCTCGTGCCTCTCTCCCTCCCACGTCTCCCTCGTGCCTCTCTCCCTCCCACGTCTCCCTCGTGCCTCTCTCCCCCACGTCTCCCTCGTGCCTCTCTCCCCCACGTCTCCCTCGTGCCTCTCTCCCCCACCTTCCTTTACTCCTTCAGTCTTCTTCTCTACTCCCACTTGCCTCAATCCCACAATTTGTCTCTATTCTCCCCCCCTTCTCCACTTTTGTTCCCCCTTGCCTTTCTAACCCAAATTCCCACCCCTTTTGAGTGCCAGAGGGGTATTTGTGTACCTCTCTGGCACTCAAAGGGTGAATTCAGCGTTTTAACCACTTGAATGCTAGAAAGGTGTCTAAGCATTGCAAAAGACAAGTATTGGAGACTCCACAAACAATCGATGGGTTAAACGTTCAATTTAAACAACTGGCAAGTTTTCTTGTCCCCTAAGGGACAATCATTTGCCAAATAAATGCTCAATGTTTAGCTGTTCCTATGCCCCTTAATGTGTCAAATGGCAAAGTATTTATTTCCTTGCTGGACCATTTGGAAAGTGTAAATGTTGGGAGGTCTGCTTAACCCTTTGGGTGCCAGAGGGGTGCACTATGCATTGAGAAGGCAATGCACTGCATAACACTGTCAACCAAAGGGTTAATATACACAAGGCTCAGTGGCTGCAACGTTCCACATCAAACATATCTGCTTAAACCACTTTGCATTTATATCATCAAAAACCCACCCAGAGTTCCAGAAACCCCATCCGTCGGAGAAGAAAAGGGAAAACGCACAGCGTGAAACTTTGTAAACAGCCGGAGAATATTTAAGATAGGAATATGCATTACAGACATACAGAAGATCTGCATTTTAAATTCAAGGGATCTTTTCATATTCCCCATTAGAGTTACACTTTTAATATGTCAAGGTAGGACACACACTGCAGAGAGGCGCATCGGAGCCCGGAGGTTTCCCTGCGAGGTAGACATCCAACCGCCAACACTCAGAAGCCATTAAATATAAATTTGTATTACGCAAAAGATGCACACACACGCGAAAAAAAAAAAATATATATACACACAACAACATTCAGGAAATATTTAATTAAGCTGCTTGCAAAGGAGCAGAAACTCATTTCCACGTCCTCGTAGCCTCTCTCCCTTCGCTTCAAAATGAGAAGCCTTTAGCTTTACCTACAAACATGTTAATTGGCGTGTTTCTTATGCAAATATATGCAGTTTGATTTCAGTGGCGGATATTAATTTAAAGATTGCACAGAGCCGTCACTCTCTGGTGGGTTTGGAAGGTGAGCAAGTGGAAGAGACTATATTCTGTTCAGGGAACGATGGAGATCATGTTTGGGGTGAATGTGGGAACCTACGGAGACCGATCATACCCCGGCTGATAAACCCTTTGAGTGCCAGAGTGGTATCTCAATGCATTGCAAAGCACTCAAGGGGTTAAAACCTCACTACACTGTGATGAACAGCTAAGTTGTTTGGCCGGCCAAGTTCCATCACCATCACCACTAGGATCCTGTAATACATTGCAATGCAAGTCTGTGCTGACCACCTTCACATCAAATATGGACTCCTATGTATTGGGTATAGGGTGTTCTCTAGTCCTTAACACTTTGAGTGCCAGAGGGGTACGCAACGCACTGCTTTGCAATGCGTTCCGTGCCCCTCTGGCACTCAAAGTGTTAACTTTTTTGGATGCTAAGGAGGTCTCCACATCTATTGTGAAGCAATAGAACGCACGCTCAGTTTGTAACATGCTTGGATATATATGTAAGTCTCCATACTCTCGTAAAGTGGAAATTTTACCTCTAACAAACTTAGTGGAATGTAAATCATGTAAAATGGTCTGTATTTTCTGTTTTTTTTTTTTTTTAAAACGCTGTATTTAGAAAGAGAATATTACAAATATAAAACCGCTTACATCATTTGGACATCTTGCCTATGGTACACAAGCTGTACCGCAGCAAGAAGTCTCAAGGATGGTTATCCCCTATGATGGGGAATATCCACCCACCACCTGCGATCTCGGCCGCTCTACTAAATGTGTATGTACATGGAGAGCCTGCCCCTGTGCGATTCAGTGCAAACGTAAACAAGATGGCTGCTCTCTCCTTCCTGGATCCGATGTTAGGCGTAGGTATTTTTTTTTGTTTATAGATTAGTCTTTTAATACATAGTTGATGTAAATCTAACCCCTGGGAGGAGCAGTAATATAATCCTACAACCCCCCATAGACTTTTCCTTCCCAGAGTTGGCACTGTGAACTATGGAGGGGTAGATGATGATTACAACTGGCTGCAGTCAAGTCGCACCCACATGCAACACACATGGGGAGGGGGCAGACATGCAGAAATAAGGGTTGTACTTTTATATGCTTCTCCTCCCAGGGGTGGAAGCTGTATCTACTAAAGGGATAGTATTGTGTTATGTGGAAAACATAAATATTGTAGTTTATTCTGCTGAGAAAAACCGCTACTGATCACCCAGCCGATTAGTCTGGGAGATCAAAAGAGGCGACGCAGGAGAGAAAGAGCTCCCGTGCTTCCATTCTACCCAGGCTGTACCCGGGTAGGAGTGGGCGAGATCGGCAAACCCTCTCACGTCAATGTGGGAGGCTCTCTCTCAAATGATATGAGAGGGTTACTGGTACTGCCCACTCCTACCTGGCTCTGGGTAAAATAGAAGCATTGGACCTCTCTTGCTCCCCTGCGTCGCGCCTCTATTGATCTCCTAGCCGGATTGGGAGATCAATATCTGTGGGGGCATCAAGAGGGGTCCTGATGCCCCGCCACAAGGTCTGACTTTTAATAATGTTTAACCCTTTGAGTGTTACAGAGGCATCCAACAAATTGCAATGCAATGGCTACCTACCTGGCGCTCACAGGGTTCAATTAAAAAAACACCAAGGTAAAGCCGTGCCACGCTCCTGCTAGTACTTAAAGCGGAACTTTCATCCACTATAAAGTGGCCCTGCTATAATTAAGCAGGTAGCGACTAGTTTTAGAATATATATTATACCTTTCACAAGTAGCCTGATCTAAAGAAATCCATCACTGAAGGAGACCGGAACCCAGGCTACAGAGCAGACATATTGTCTCCACTCCTGCGCTGTCAGTCCCGGTCTCCATTGTGCACTGTACCATATGGTTACCAGAAGGGACTGACGGCACAGGCGTGCAGACTGCACTAACCTGGCCATCAGTCTCCTACAATGATGGATTTCTTTAGATCAGGCTACTTTTGAAAGGTAAAATATATATTCTGAAGCTAGTCGCTACCTGCTTAATTATAGAAGGCGACTTTATAGCGGATGAAAGTTCCGTGTTATATCTTATTAAATGTGTTATATCGTATTAAATGATCAAGGGCAACATTTATAGGGGTCATTAATATTTTCTGTCCATAGTCATTTAAGTGGGGATCATAATTAGGAGACGTTTGTTCTACTTGAATCATCCCCTCGAGTGCCGGTTTCGTTACTGGAATTCACCTAGCCTTCCTCCCTGCAGGCAGTCACTTGGCCTGGTGGTATTTCTGGACTTCCCAGGACACGTAACACTATCAACTGAGACACTGCGCTACTGCTTCTATTCTTCTGAAGAATTCCAGTCTTCCTTTCTTTTGTATTAGAAGTGCACCACTTGTTATATAGGACTGATGTCTTCACATCTATTTCTTGCACACCGTTGCAAGCATTTGAAGTCCTTTTCATACCTATAGAAGCAATACTGACTTTCATGCGCACAATATCAAGACAATTTTTGCACAAAAACTTTTTAGTGTGCTCTTGCATCTAACCTTTTTTAGTGCCAGAGAGCTACTCAACGTGTTGGATATCCATCTAGATTACGGAGGGTTAAACAGCGTCTACTGTGTGATAAATGGAAATGTTAGTCTAAACCTGATGAAAAATACCTGAATTATAGACGTTAACCCTTTGAGCTTTGAGTGCCGGGGGGAAGGGGGCACTCAATGTGTTAAACCCATAAGGACAAGACAATTGTGCAATGCGGTGGGAAGAAAAGTGTTGCACGCTCCTGCAGGGACATCTTATTTTCAGAGGTCTGGATTTACACACCTAGGCAAGGTACTCTCTACACACAAACAACAACAATCCGGCGCTTCTCTGTGTATAAAGTGAATATGTGCCCTGTGTTTAGCATATATAATAATATTTCTAAATAAATAAAATAAGTGAGATATTAGTTTTCACAAATTGGCCAAGTTGCGGGTAAGCTTGCCAACCCCGCCAAGGTTTCTCACTGTACGGCAAGTCCTACTCTATACATCTGTAATGCCCTATCTAAAAGTTAAAATAAAACTTAAAATTACAGATGTATAGAGTAGGACTTGCCGTACAGTGAGAAACCTTGGCGGGGTTGGCAAGCTTACCCACAACTTGGCCAATTTGTGAAAACTAATATCTCACTTATTTTATTTATTTAGAAATATTATTATATATGCTAAACACAGGGCACATATTCACTTTATACACAGAGAAGCGCCGGATTGTTGTTGTTTGTTTGTTTGTTTATACTTTGGGTTTTGGCCTGAAGTTTGGGGGTCCGGAGAGCCCTTATTCCTGGCTGCTATCTGTGTATACACTTTATATTCACATTTAAATATTAAAATGTATTTATTGTATGTATTGGTTATGGTGAGTTGGCGCTGGGAGTTTTCTTTCCTACTCTCTACACACACTTTGCTCTGCCCATTACCCCTCGCTCGCCAGTGTTTGGCCTACTATAAGCTTTAAAGAGGGACTTTAAGGTAGTAATAAGTCGCCCTACAATAATTAAATGTATGGCGACCAGCATCCTAATACATATATTACCTCGGTAAAGTGCCACATTATAAAGAAATATTTTCACTTCGGACATCTTGTCTGTGTGCCTTTGCTGTCCGTCCCAGTCTCCTCTAAGAATCAATGCAGTGTGCCTCAAGGCACCGGAAGGGACTGATGGCGCAGGCGCACAGACGGCACTAACCTGGCCGTCAGTTTCAGAAGATTAAGGATTTCTTTAGAATGTGGCACTTTAGATAGGTAATACATGTATTAGGATGCTAGTTGCCTTATGTTTAGTTATCGAAGGGTGACTTATTACTACCTGAAAGTTCTGCTTTAGCCCTTTGGTTGCTACAGAGATCGCCAACTAATTGCACCACAACGCAATGGTGATCTCTCCATCATCAAAGGTGTTACATAATAGCCTGTAAACGGGTATTCAAGGACATGGAGATTGCTCTGGTTATACCCACAAGTCAGAATGCCTGATACACACTTCAATATTTGGAGCGCTAGACAATTGACTCCTCTGCCTATTGGGAAATCAGGTCCTGTTTGCATGAATTTTTCAACATGCTCCTTTATTTAAGAGCAACTTGTAGTTTTGTATGAGTGTTGCTTGAGTTCCAGAGGGGTATGCAGTGCACTGGATACCCCTGTGGCACCCAAAGGGTTAATCTACAGATCTGTTTAGTACCAGTGCTACAAATTCTCTAAGTGCTTGCTTGTACAGGATAAAAGTGTATTTTAGTTGCTGTTCAACTGGGATTTACTCAACATGTCGGAGGGCAGAGCAGCTTCTGCAACTTTGGTCTAACAGCGCTTTAAAGGAGCAGTAAACGTTTTTTATGAAAAAATGTATATTGTAGGGATTTTCCTATTGAATAAAATAAGGGTACTCCCACTGCCGAGAGATTTATATTTCCAAAGTTATTACACTTTAAACCCATGTCTTTTTACATTAGCAGTGCCCTCTAGTGGTCAAATTCTAATTAGATTTCCTGTTAGATTCTAATGGAGAGGAAAGTCAGAAAAGTCAGAGACATACAGTTCTACATAGAGTGTGATAGTTCTAACTGACAGGAAGTGACCGGCAGTTTCTATCAGGAAGTAAACACAGTAAATTCACTTCCTGGTTATTTGAACTGCTATACATTTTGAATAAAACATCTGACAGCAGTGGGCGTGACCTTGTTTTATTCAGCAGGAAATGCTCTATAAAATATGTGTTTTCATAAAAAAAAAAAGTTTACTGCTCCTTTAACTCACTGACAAATTTGTAAGTAATGGTGCTAATGAAACTGCACAAATATTTCAGGTAATTGTGTGTCCTGTGCTCTGTGGTTGAGCATTTTATAAAATTTACAATAAAATTGGATGAAAATTTCTTTATTTTGTCATAGGATTGACCTGCTAGAAAAAAGGGCAGATTTTCAACACCACAATCATACTGTTTGACATCCCAACCGACTATTTATCTAATTCCATCTTTGCTTTTCTCCCCCGTACTGAATTTCTGAAGCTTTTAAAAGAAAAAAAAAATGGAGGGAGAGTTTCTAGACCACAAATGAACAGCCTGCATGCCTCCAGCTGTTCTGGACTATCCTATCATCCTCAGATCGCCAAAGGGATGGGAAGTGTACCGTAAACAGCTGCAGTGTTGCATGTCGCCAGCTCTTGTGATATCACAAAGATGTTCACCTTGAAGGTCAACATTTCAAGGTCAAACAAGGACGACTGTAAATCTGGGCTCCGGTCTAGGCCTGTATGAAAAATGTACTTTTCTACTGGATTTTAGCTATTTAGCCATTCGAGGACCAACAGTATGTAACACGTTGCTTCAAAATGCACTAAGCTGCCTTCTGGTCTTCAAACAGTTAACAGTCATTGCATAAGTGACTCATTTATGAAGGAACCTTATATCTTATCTTTTTGCAGCTGAAAAAAAGGACAGTATTATGTTCCAAGCATAAGGAACAATAGCTGGACTTACAACTGCAAAACGAGCAACTGCTTAGGATGTGAAGCCTATTAGGGGGCTAAACAAGGGAGAGCAGTGCACGTCACAGAGTCCCCTGGCCCACACAGCGGGAAACGGCTCTCCAACAGGCCTGGTTAAAAGGAAGATAGAATGTTGTGTCTATTCTACATAAGCACTATAGGTTCCATCAAACTCTGTACTAACAAATACCACACTGATGACTCCCTCGGAACAGATACGCCTGCAGCAAGCATTTCCTTTACACAAAGCATCCAAAAAGGCAGGCGAACCCAGGGAACGTTTTCATTAGCAAATCCCTAATAAAGAAACTCCTGGGCGGAAACTAAACATGACATCTAGATCATATATGTGTATAGAATTACAGCCGGGCAGATTCCTGTTCATTCAGTCAAGTCCCCTGGAGTTACTTTTCTGTCCTGTCTGTAAACATGCAGATACATTCCATTACACCATAAATGGGTATTGTGGTTTTAGGACACCCCCTCCAGTTCCAGTGAAAAGCACTCTGCTTTTTAAGGACAGTGCTCCAGGGTCCCAAACGTGTCTCTTCCAGTGTCTAGCCTTCGGTTCATTGTAAACACATGAGAACATTGGAACAGCGATTCTTACGTTACACACAGCTAAACGAGTGATTAACCCTTCTGTTACCAGAAACCTCATATCTGATACAGACCTGAATGTCATTGCAGAGGACTGATTATCACTCGTTTAACCCCTTTTCGTTTGCCAGGGGTGTGCAAGCAATGTGTTGGCATCCAGAGGGTTAACCTCACTGAATTCTGTTGAAGTCGAATGGGAAATCTGTAGCTAAATCTGCCGACAAACTTATCGGCTGCAATGTAATTCAGCCATAACGGACCTTCGTCGAAATGCTTTAACCCTTTGAGTGCCAGAGGGGTACGCAAAACATTGCAGAGTAATGCATTGCCTACCCCTCTGGCACTCAAAGGGTTAACATTTATCAAAGGAAAATTCTGTCAATTTCTTAAGCATTCAATTAACCCTTTGGGTGCGAGAGAGGTCTACAGAGCATTGCTTCGCAATGTGTTGCATAGGTCACTAGGATGTAAGCGGTGGGAATGTGCATAGAGTATGCCCAGTGTTAGCGAGGCAGGAAGTATTGATGATGACTGTTTTCATCACTGGAGAAAATCCATATTAAAATACAGACGTATTTATCTATAAAAAGCAAAGTGGAGCAATTTTGGGGACTGGTGTAACAATAGGGCTCACAGTGCTCGAACCTGCGACCAGGACCCTGGAGTCACTCCAGGGGCCCGGCCACCCCCTGCGACCTCCCTTACCAGGGGCCCACAGCAAGTACATTTGTGCCTTCTTTGGCACAGACCTCTAACAGCTGATCTCCCTCTCCGGCACTCTAGTAATGCAGATCGCTGGGAGATGGCATCATCTCATTACTGCATTACTGAGAACCGCGCAGGAGCTCCAGCTTCTGAGGTCTGTGTAGAAGTAGGCACAGACCTCACAGACCTCTTAATACCACGCCGCTAGACCACCAGGGAGGTAGGAGATGGACACGGGGGGGGGGGGGGGGGAGGGAGTCATTAGGGGGGCAAGGTGGAGATGTGGTGGCAACGTGAAGACTGAGGGGGCAATGTGGAGACTGAGGGGACAATGTGGAGATTGGAGTGCAATGTGGAAAACATGTGGAGATTGGGGCAATGGGGGGAAATGTGGAGACTGGGGGCAATGGGGGGGTAATGTGATTGGGGGGGCCATGGCAGTTTCTGCAACAGGGCCCGGTGGCTTCTAGTTATGCCTCTGATAATCATCTGCACCATAGGACGCAAATAAAAATACCCCACATTTCCACATTTAAATGGGGCTTTTAACCCCTAGAAGGCTAGAGCGGCCTCCAACCTGTCGCTCCGATGAATCAGCAGATCAGAACAGATGAGCACTCACAGCTAATTACTTTATGTCAGGATTAGCGGGCCATTATCCCTTTGATTGCCAGAGGGGTGTAACACATTGCTTTGCAATGCGTTGCACACCCCTCTGGCATTCAAAGTGGTAACCGATCCCACCCGTGTACAAATGGACAAGCTTTTTGGAGATTCTATCCCATCCTATCGGGTCACGTGGTACTAAGTGATGGTATGGGGGGATGGTGCAACGCGTTGCAAAGCAATGTGTTACACACATCCCTGGTATTTAAGGGGTTAAAACAAATCTGAATTCCAAGGTGGGCGGTGGTATGAGGTATGGATAAAGGCATTGGTTGTATGGGAAAAGGCAGTGTTGTATGGGTAAAGGCAGTGTTGCATGGGTAAAGGCAGTGTTGCATGGGTAAAGGCAGTGGGGGGTATTGGTTGTATGGGTAAAGGCAGTGTTGTATGGGTAAAGGCAGTGTTGCATGGGTAAAGGCAGTGGGGGGTATTGGTTGTATGGGTAAAGGCAGTGTTGTATGGGTAAAGGCAGTGTTGCATGGGTAAAGACAGTGGGGGGTATTGGTTGTATGGGTAAAGGCAGTGTTGTATGGGTAAAGGCAGTGTTGTATGGGTAAAGGCAGTGTTGCATGGGTAAAGGCAGTGGGGGGTATTGGTTGTATGGGTAAAGGCAGTGTTGTATGGGTAAAGGCAGTGTTGCATGGGTAAAGACAGTGGGGGGTATTGGTTGTATGGGTAAAGGCAGTGTTGTATGGGTAAAGGCAGTGTTGCATGGGTAAAGGCAGTGTTGCATGGGTAAAGGCAGTGGGGGGTATTGGTTGTATGGGTAAAGGCAGTGTTGTATGGGTAAAGGCAGTGGGGTATTGGTTGTATGGGTAAAGGCAGTGAGGTATGGATAAAGGCATTGGTTGTATGGGAAAAGGCAGTGGAGTATGGGTTGTATGGGTAAAGGTAGTGTTGGAGAGAGAAGACAAAGGGGAAGGGAACAGGAAGACGGGCAATAATGTCAGAAGGGAAGAAAGAAAAAAAAAAAAAAAAAAAAAGAGGAACATAAGATCTTTACAGAAGTCACTGTAAGAAAAGTAGGAACTTACGATTGGTGAACGCTGCAGTTGTAGAAGACAAAATCCACGCTCGCAAATTTCTTCCCTGTCTCTGCAGATTTCAGGTAAAGCTTCACCACTCTTTTATCACCTACAAAATAAGGGAATATAGATCAGAAAAGACAATATTATGTAACTATTCATCTCGGACATCCTATATAATAATTCGCTAATTTGTGTGTAACGCACGACATGCGCAGTAGACACTGCTGCGCGTGCTGCAGTCATGCGCAGTATAGACTGCCCACGCCGCGGCTGATACAGAACTGGGTGCTCCGAAGGAGCGTCAAGCTCTGTATCAGCTGCGGCTCGGGCAGTCTCCGCTGCGCGTGACTGCTCCGCCACCGGGTGGCAGTGGCACTGTGGCCCGTGTAACGGGCTGTTCAACTAGTCACCATATAATTCTATTAAAAAAAAACTAGCCTCATGCAAAGGAGAACATTCTAGTATGAGAATATCAATCAGGAAAATGTGGCAAACCTTAAAGGAGCAGCCAACTTTTTTTTTTTTATGAAAACATGCATATTGTAGGTATTTTCCAGTGTTTTCCAGTAAGAATACTCACACTGTTGAGAGATTAATTTTTCCAGAGTTAATACACTTTAAGCCCATGTTTGTTTGTTTTTTAAATTAACGGTGCCCTCTAGTGGTCAAATTCCAATTATTCTGTTACATTCTATTTGATAGGAAAGTCAATGACAAACATTTCTCTGTAGAATGTGATAGAAAATGCTGAGTCACTTCCTGTTGGTTAGTACTATCAGGAAGTAATCACACTGTAATTTGCTTCCCGATTATTTGAACTATTATAACTTTAGACTAAAACACCTCACAACGGTGGGAATGCCCTTGTTTTACTCAGCAGGAAAAGTTCTATAACATAGGTTTTCAGGAAAAAAAAAAAAAAAAGTTTACTGCTCCTTTAACCCCTTACCGCCCAAGGAAGTACATGTACGTCACGAGCGGATGTCCCTGTTGGACAGAGGACATACACGTACGTCCCGGAAGTCATTTTGAGTAATGGAAAAAAAAGTTTGGCGGGCGTTAAGTGCCGGCCGCGCGCACTAAGGGGTTAAAGCATTCCATTTGCTGTCAGCTTCTGGTACTTACTGAAGTAGCATCCTGAGCTCCCATGAAAACTTTGACATATTGAAAAGAAGAGATCAGCATAATCCAGACTTAACCCCTTGAGTGCTGTGCAGTGCGTTGGGCACCTTTTTGCACTCAAAGGGTTAAAATGTAACCACTGCAGTTTATTCAGAAAGCTAGTGTTTTGGAGTAACTACTATGCCTTCATTACAATATTTAAAAAGAAAGGAACAAACCAACTGTACCATAGGGGAGAGATTTCCCATTGATGTAAGTGGAGCTTCTAATCACTTGAATGAAAATCTCCAACACATTTCTTTACAATGTATTGCAGACCTCTATGGGTTAAACATTACTGTTTTATGGAAAAGGAATCTTATATTTGTGCCCTGTTGTGCAGTTGGTTTGCCCCAGCAATGTTCCTTTGTTAGCTTCCCCAATATGAACATAGATATGAATGCATCCAAGTGGGGCACCGAGAACCCTCCGTAATTGCCTGTATTCCCTCAGTCAGCCATCTTTTCACCTCTAACCCCTAATGACCACATCTTGTACTTTTACACGCCGTGTCGTGACTTCTCATCGATAAAACACCAGTCACAACAAAACGGTTAAATCTGGGGAATTAGCAGAAGGCGTTTAAGAACGTGGGGGAATAGATGTTAAAAAACAACAGAGGAGGCTTCTGTTCTCAAACAAAAGCCGGCACTTTAAATGGGAATTAAAGAAAAGCACATAAGAGCTGAGTAGGCGTTTTTCTGCGAGACTGGGGTTCCTTTGTTGTGCAACTAAAGCAGCTATTTATGAAGTTGGAATTAAGGCAGCAAACAGATCGGTCCCTTCTGTCCCTTGGCTGAGAGGCTCTGACGCCTGTGGTTACTCAATGCTGTATCATGTCCAATATCTGACCCCTTTATCATGGCTGGACTTCATGCTGCCGGCCTCTACGCCCTCAGACTCTCGGAAAGGCTATTCTCTATTTGCATAATACAGTAAACACTTTCTTTGCCAGGAAAATCTATAGTGTATTGTGCCTGGCCTCACTACCAATTAAAAACGTAACCTTTTGAGTGCCAGAGCAAAAACGGTTAAAGGAACAGAAACCGTATAACTAGTCTATACTTATAATCAGGGACATATGTCCTTTCCATTAAAGGGATAGTAATGTTTTAAAATAAAAGCAGCTCCAATTAATCTTCATAGTATTTGGGCCATGGAGAGTGTTATTTCAGTACTGCCAGAGTTGTAGTTCAAGAGTAATTGAATGATAAAGTATCCCCCTCCCACCCCTTTTACTGATGGATCACTGCTCACCTCAGACCAGCAAGACTGTCCGGATGGATCGCAGAGAGGGACAATCTTCAGTTATCATAAGGAAAAAACTGAAAAACCTGTCACAGTAAGAAGATTGTCCCTTGCTGTGATCTGTCCGGTCAAGAGACCAGGTTCCACATCTGAGGGGAGGTGACCTACACTAGGTAAAAGGGGCAGAAGGGGGAATACTTTATCATTCAATAACTCTTGAAGTACAGCTCTGACAGTATTGGAATAACACTCTCCATGGTCCAAATACTATGAAGATTAATTGTAGCTGCTTTTATTTTGAAACATTACTATCCCATTAAGTTAAAGGGATAGTAATACTTTAATATTACTAATCCCCATAGTGTAGTTATTTCATGAAGAATTCAATTGCCCCCAGTGTCATCTCTCAAACCTTTATGGTTTGAGAGATAACCGTAAGCAAAGTTCCCCCCCCTCCCTCCCCCTTTCCTAAAGTCAGCATTGTACTGACTGCAGGGATATCCGGTTTTATTTTCATCAGGCGGTTCCGCAGCAGAGCCAAGATCGCGTTAGTAAAAAAGAATTATTTCATTGAAACGGTCTTCTACGTGTGCTTGGTTTGCAAGCACATGCAGAAGACCGGGGGCAATTGAATTCTTCTTGAAATAGCTACACTATGGGAATTAGTACTACTATCCCTTTAATGTTAGGTAGAGTGTTTACTAATATTTTAAGTACAAAATTTAGATCCGAGTTTTAACCCATTGAGTGCCAGAGGGGTACGCAACATACTGCAAAGCAATGCGTTGTGTTGCGTACCCCTCTGGCACTCAAAGGGATAAGTTGTTGAAAAATCATCTGCAGCTCTAATTAGCCATGTAATCAAGACCCAAGAGAGTAATGATTGCCACAATCTATCCCACATCAGAGGCAGTGACATTAAGAGTCTGACAAAAATATAACTGTTACTATAGCAAAATACATTCCGTCCTGTGACCCCAACATGTTTATGATCTGTACCAGTTTTTCAAACTGTTACTACAAAAAGTAACTTTCAAAATTAGTGGACCTTGAGATCTTTGAATTATTAATCCATAGTGCTCCCCACAATGTAGATTATATATGATATATAGCTGTGAACTCTCAGGATTTGCCTTTGAGACTCTGGTTTTTGCTGTTGATTACCGGGTCTTCGGGGCAGAAGATGATTCTCCGGATGTGGGAAGTTTAAGAAGCCCCACCCCACACTATTAAGCCACGCCCATTTTTGTGCCACCAATGGCCTCATTTATCTCACCCAGCAGCACCACAAGATTCCCCTCCAGGGAGTCCATAAGTCAAAGTTTTCAGGTTTGGGGATTTATCCTGGCTTTCTGTAACTCAGAGATGCTCCCAGTTAATCCTCAATCTATTGTATGATATAATTTAAAGAACTCACTGGTTGAACACAAACAAGACATCAGAACTTCTGTCTGCCTTTCTGGTAGCAGTCAGTTTAGTTTAGAAAGTAATATGCAGTTCATTAATGCAGTTACTGTAGTAAGTGCCCCTGAACTCTTTTCAACCCCCAAGATTTGGGTCAAGACCCTGAGAGTTCCCACATGTCAGAACAAGTGACTTTAGTTGCCAGTGTGTCTGCCCCATGGCCACCACAGCACGACGTTAGAGTGACCACTGGCAGATGCAGCACAACATGATTATCAGACATCTGGTGCTGCCCCAAGTAATCTGCTTGTTGTAGGGTGAGTCTCAAAGACACAGTTGCTCATGTGAACTGTGGTCTTATAGAATAGAGCAGTGGTGGACAAAGTGAGGACCTCCAATTGCTGCCTGACTACAAAGCCCATCAACAGTAGGCTGGATGGGGTTGATGGAATTGTAGGCCCAGCATCAGCTGGGGAGGTCTGATGTTGCACAATCCATGATTACATGAATGCCTTGTTGAAACATCTGTGTTAACTATAATCATTTGCAACAAACTTGCAGAACACTTAAAGGGATAGTAATACTTCGTTTGAACTTTATTTTATTTTGTAGGCATTAAAGAAACATGAAGAATGATATAAGTCTTATCTCTGAAATCTTTATGGTTTGAGAGATATTTACAAGCAAAGTTTCCCCTCCCGCCCCTTTTACCTAGTGTAAGCTATCTCTTCTCAGATGTGGAATCCAGTCCATAGACCAGACAGATAACAGCAGGGGACAATCTTCTTCCTATGAGAACAATGAAATCCCTGCCCCCCTTGACAAGCTTTTCAGCTTTTTCCCTTATCTTAATTGAAGATTGTCCCTCTCTGCAATCTACCTGGGCACCTCCCTTCTGATCTGGCTGAGCAGTGTTACATCAGTAAAAGGGGCGGGAGGGGAATACTTTGCTTGTGAATATCTCTTAAACCATAAAGGTTTGAGAGATAAGACTTATATCATTCTTCATGTTTTTTTAATGCCTACAAAATAAAATACAGTTAAAACGAAGTATTACTATCCCTTTAACATGATAGTGACTAGATGCTCCGGTCACAAACTTTTGTGTAGCTTCCTCCATAATGGATTTTGGCAACTAGTCCTGAAAGTTGCCAGGGTAAACTAACCCTGTCCCACATACGATTTCCACCGCACATGTATCTCTAGATGTTCATAGTTGGAAGTTTTACGCAGCTGAAAAATGTAATTGTATAATCCTTATTTCTGGACATGGAATAGAAGATCAGTCTCCCCAGATACTTATAATATGATTTCCAGCTTATGAAAACCAGAGGAGCAACTATATGTAAAGGATCCAGTAACTCACCGTGACCTCGTGTAATTGGGATGACGTCTCTGGTAGAGGGAGAGTTGCAATAGATCCTCCCATCCTGAATGTGTCCTTCCATTTCAGTAAAATCCTCGAAGGAGCAATTTACCCCAGCAGAGAGGTCAGGGACATTCCAGGCCTGTAGTACCATCTGCAAAAATACAGGAGCTTCAGAAACCAATTCAACCAACTGTGAGTGGAGTAGGAGGAGAAGGAAGAAGAGGGGGGAAAGGAAGCGGAGGAGTTGTTGGGAAGAGGAGTTGGAGTTGTGGGGAGTGGGGAAAAGAGGAGGGACGAAGAGGAAAAGGAGGGGGGAAGAAGATAGAGGAAGAGAAGAGGAAAAGGAGGGGGGAAGAAGATAGAGGAAGAGAAGAGGATAAGGAGGGGGGAAGAGGAAGAAGGAAGGGAGGAAGAAGGAAGGGGGGAAGAGGGGAGGGGGGAAGAGGGGAGGGGGGAAGAGGGGAGGGGGGAAGAGGGGAGGGGGAAGAGGAAAGGGGGAAGAGGAAAGGGGGAAGAGGAAAGGGGGAAGAGGAAAGGGGGAAGAGGAAAGGGGGAAGAGGAAAGGGGGAAGAGGAAAGGGGGAAGAGGGGAGGGGGAAGAGGAAAGGGGGAAGAGGAAAGGGGGAAGAGGAAAGGGGGAAGAGGAAAGGGGGAAGAAGAGGGGGAAGAGGAAAGGGGAGGGAAGGGGAAGGGGTGTAGATGAAATATCAACCCAGAGGAGTGGAAGGCATTACTTTGCCAATCACAGGGTTAAATGCATTAGGATGTTAATAAGAACAAGAGCAATTCTGGACCAAATCAGCAGCACCACAGTGAACAAACAAATGTCCAAAATCCCCATTGATTGAAATGTTTTTGTTTTGTTTTTTAACCTTTGTGATGCAATCAGCTGGACTCCAGGCCCATACCATTGAATAGGACAGGCTCATACCATTGAATAGGACAGGCTCATACCATTGAATAGGACAGGCTCATACCATTGAATAGGACAGGCCCATACCATTGAATAGGACAGGCCCATACCATTGAATAGGACAGGCCCATACCATTGAATAGGACAGGCCCATACCATTGAATAGGACAGGCTCATACCATTGAATAGGACAGGCCCATACCATTGAATAGGACAGGCCCATACCATTGAATAGGACAGGCCCATACCATTGAATAGGACAGGCCCATACCATTGAATAGGACAGGCTCATACCATTGAATAGGACAGGCTCATACCATTGAATAGGACAGGCCCATACCATTGAATAGGACAGGCTCATACCATTGAATAGGACAGGCCCATACCATTGAATAGGACAGGCTCATACCATTGAATAGGACAGGCCCATACCATTGAATAGGACAGGCCCATACCATTGAATAGGACAGGCCCATACCATTGAATAGGACAGGCCCATACCATTGAATAGGACAGGCCCATACCATTGAATAGGACAGGCTCATACCATTGAATAGGACAGGCCCATACCATTGAATAGGACAGGCCCATACCATTGAATAGGACAGGCCCATACCATTGAATAGGACAGGCTCATACCATTGAATAGGACAGGCCCATACCATTGAATAGGATAAAAGTGAGTGAGAATTTTGGTTGGCTACCCTGGTGGTTTTGTCTCACAATTGCTCCATTTGTTCTGTGCACGTCACCCTCAGTATTTCAACCCTCCTCTGGCCAAAGAAGCCTATTTTACACTGAGAGGAATACACACGTAGCCGAGCTGTACAAATCCAGTCCCACAGAACTACAGATTTTACAGTATATGGAGGTACACGCAGGACCCACTTTAATCTACATCAAACTGACCATAAAGGATGGTAAGCAGGCTTTTCTGGTAAGAAAGTATTACAGTCCCATCATTAACCCTTTGAGTGCCAGAGGAGGTACACAATGCATTGCAAAGCAATGTGCCGCGTACCCCTCTGGCACTCAAAGGGTTAAAGGGACAGTGCCACTTAATAATGAAAAGGATATATAAATTACAGGGTTTACCCTTCTGAGTAAAACAAAGGTAAATTCCACTGCTGAGAAGTGTTTTATTGGAAAGTTATTACAGCTCAAACTTACATTTTAGGGGCGGTTCCTCTATGGCTTGAAAGGCTACAGTGGCGCTGTTGCTACAACATCCTATGGAGGTTTAGGGTCGACTGACCAGAGCTGTCCATAATCTGTTGTAGCAGCAGTGCCACCATAAAATACCAGGTCTGTGAAGGACTGCACCCAAAAAAAGTCGCACTAACTTCTGAATAAACCACTCTCAGCAGTGGGAGTATGTATTCTTTACTCAGAGGAATAGACCCTACTATATTATTGTGCCAGCTCACGAGACATTAAATAGATTAAGGAAGGGGCATCCAAGTTTTTTCAGTTGTGGGCTACATGTGAAGGACAAAGTAATTACATCCTGTTGGCTTTAACCCCTTACATGTACGCCATGGATTTCAGGGCTCCCCACGTGGCTGTTGAGTAACATAAGTATGCACCCACTTTTGACAGATTCATGTTTCCAGAGTTATTACAGTTTAAACCTGTGGTTTTTTTTTTTGTTTGTTTTTTTTTTTACATTAGCAGTGCCCTCTAGTGGTCAAATTCTAATTAGTTATTCTGTTAGATTCTAATGGAGAAGAAAGTCAGTGACTTACAGTTCTCCACAGAATGTGATAGAAACTGCTGAGTCACTTCCTGTCAGTTAGAACTATCAGGAAGTAAATGCACAGTAAATTCACTTCCTGATTATTTGAACTGTTATAACGTTTGAATAAAACAACAGACATAAAAAAAAAAAGTTTATTGCTCACTGATCCTCAAGAGATTATAAAAAGTGTAATAAATTTGATTAGTACAATGTGCACCGTTATAGGCCAAGTGGCGGTCATTGAGTAATTTTGATCAAGTCAATGAAAACGCTGGCATTTAATGCTTTGAGGAGCAGAAAGCTGATTCCCCCCCCCATGGTCTTAAATAGATTAACACAGTGAATTATTCTCAGGAAATGTAGCGCGTCAGTTAAACAATGGCATTGACAAGTGATTAGGTCCTACAGGAATAATTCATGGGTGCTAGTGAATTATGTAAAATAAAACTTTTTTTTATTATATATAAAAAAAAAAAAAAAAAAAAAAAAAAAATCTCAGGCAGAGTGTACCCTGGGGTCAGATGGCCACATATTGTATATGCCCATGGGCTAAGGTTTCTGATGTGCTGTCACTCACCGGGACCTCAGACATGGTGACAGAGATGTTTTTGGGGTAAACTGTGAGCTGAACACATTGATGTTGATCTGTAGTGAACCTGTGAAGTTCATCTGCTCGCTCACACTTATCCTTTCGCGAACACCTAGCAGAGAAAAAGAAAACATTTTTGATATTTGGGTAGAAGAGATGGGTGCAAGGGCAAGGGTGCAGAGGGGTTTGAGGAAAAGCAAGGATCAGGGGTGAGGGAAACAAGGACCGGGAGAGGAGAGGGCAAGAGCAGGTCGGGGGGGGGGGGTGAGCAAGCTAAGGTCAGGGACCGAGGTAAAGCATGGTTCACAGGAAAGCAAAACAGGTAAATAAAAAGTTCAATGGGGTCAGTAAGATGAATAAAAGAAAGAGGGGATTAGGGAAAGCAATGGTCATGGAGGAGAAGAAAGTGAAGGCTAGTAAGGGAAACTAATGTGGGGAGAAAAGGGAAAGCAAAGGTCGTGATGGGGGATCAAGGGAATGCAAAGGACGCACTGGTGTAGCAAGGGTCGTGATGGGGGAGCGAGGGAAAGCAAAGGTTGTGATGGGGGATCGAGGGAATGCAACGGTCGTACTATTGTAGCAAGGCAAAGCAAGGGTTTTGATGGGAGAGCAAGGAAAAGCAAAGGTCGTGATGGGGGAGCGAGGAAAAGAAAATGTTGTGATGGGGGAGCGAGGGAAAGCAAAGGTCGTGATGGGGGAGCGAGGGAATGCAAAGGTCGTACTATTATAGCAAGGCAAAGCAAGGGTTGTGATGGGGGAGCAAGGAAAAGCAAAGGTTGTAATGGGGAGCAAGAAAAAGAAAAGGTTGTGATGGGGAAGCAAGGAAAAGAAAAGGTTGTGATGGGGGAGCAAAGGTCTTGATGGGGGAGTGAGTGAAAGCAAATGTCGTGATGGGGGAGCGAGGGAATGCAAAGGTCATACTATTATAGCAAGGCAAAGCAAGGGTTGTGATGGGGGAGCAAGGAAAAGCAAAGGTCGTAATGGGGAGCAAGAAAAAGAAAAGCTTGTGATGGGGAAGCAAGGAAAAGAAAAGGTTGTGATGGGGGAGCAAGGAAAAGAAAAGGTTGTGATGGGGGAGCAAGGAAAAGAAAAGGTTGTGATGGGGGAGCAAGGAAAAGAAAAGGTTGTGATGGGGGAGCAAAGGTCGTGATGGGTGAGTGAGGGAAAGCAAATGTCGTGATGGGAGAGCGGAGGGAAAGCATAGGTCATGAAGGGGAAGCGACGGAAAGCAAAGGTCGTGATGGGGAAGCGACGGAAAGCAAAGGTTGTGATGGGGAAAGAGAGGGAAAGCAAAGGTTGTGATGGGGGAGCAAGGAAAAGAAAGGTTGTGATGGGGGAGCGAGGGAAAGCAAAGGTTGTGATGGGGAAAGAGAGGGAAAGCAAAGGTTGTGATGGGGAAAGAGAGGGAAAGCAAAGGTTGTGATGGGGAAGCGACGGAAAGCAAAGGTTGTGATGGGGAAAGAGAGGGAAAGCAAAGGTCGTGATGGGGGAGCGAGGGAAAGCAAAGGTCGTGATGGGGGAGCGAGGGAAAGCAAAGGTCCTGATGGGGGAGCGGAGGGAAAGCATAGGTCATGATGGGGAAGCGAGGGAAAGCAAAGGTTGTGATGAGGATAGAGAGGGAAACAAAGGTCGATGTGGATGTTGTGAAGGAATGTAAATGGGACAAATAGTGTGAAGCGAATCAATGGTCATTCAAGGGGACCATGGGAAACCAAGATTTGGGTGTGTGTGAGAAAACCAAGGTCTGGACTGGGGGGTGGACACAGAGAAAACAAAGGTCAAGGCAGAGGGGCCTGAGGAAGGTCAGAGTGACAAGCGAGAGGGACAAAAATTGGGGTAGGGGGGCAAGAGGGAAAATATATAACAGAGTGGTGCAAGTGAGACAAAAATGGTAACATTTAATATTACTAGTGCGTTTCTGGCTACTATTGTACACTATCAAAGCTATGTCTAACATATTTAAAGATAAATAAAAGACAGGCCAAAATGTTGTGTGACTGAGTGCCTTAACTTAATTGGTTTTCTGGACAGGGATTTACAAGGTGAGAAGGCTCAGAATGAGGTGAGAATCTTCTCCATCAAACGCAAAGCGCTCTGCGGGATCACTGACAGCCGAGAAGGCAGAGTTCTAGGGAAACAGCAGATTTATTGCTGCAGACTGACAGGCCTCCTTGTCCCAAGCATCCAACATGATCCGCTGACACTGCGGCTGGGACGCCCATTCTCTGCCAGACTGGACACTTAAAGCACAGCTTGCTGGTGAGACTGGCAGCTTCGTAGCATAGAGGATTATCAGCAGATTCTCTGCCAAACCTGCCCAGTCATCACACAGAGATGGATGGAATAATGCAGCACGAAGTTTGGCTTTAACACTTTCACTACAGAGGGTGATGGCAAAAACACTGCGCCAGAATAAGTGAAAGTGATGCAGTGAAACTAAAGACTACTAACATAACTCAGCATCAGCCCATAGCGGCAGAAGGGTGCACAAAGCATTTCAAACAAATGCACTGCACACCCCACTGACACTCAAAGGGCAACAGGGAATAATAAATAAAAAAAGAAAATTAATAATTTAATATATCCCCATTCTTCTGATCTGCAGAAACAAATTTTTTTTTTTTTACTGGATTAAGGCATCCATTTGATGATCTGGAATGCATCAGTGATGCAGTGGGAGGAGTCCACATTCAGTCATGTCATCTGAAGTGAGCAGTAAATCATTAAGGTGCTAACCACATCGTATTTTTCAAAGATGAGGTTTATGTAGGGATTTCTTAAAAATTGGACCCTGCGGCATTTTTTTTTAGCTGTTGTCAGACTACTACTTCATTCAATGGGCTGCTGAGGATGATGGGAATTATAGTGCAATGTCAGCTAGAGGGCCACACATTGCCCACTTCTCCCTGAAGGACAAGAGACACCATTATGAACTGTATACCTGGGACTTCAAATCTGAGTGGTAGACAGGTTTAAACTCAAAAGTGCTTTCCAAAGCATTTAGTCACTAAGGCAATATGCACAATGTAAAGCAGAGCAAGGAACAAACTACCTGCGCAATATTGCACTAATTTGCAATGATGTAAATGGAGAGTTTAAATCCTCTGAATGCATTGCCGCGTATACGAATTGGATGCCTTTCCGGCACTCAAAGGGTTAGCGCCCCTTGGATGCAATACGTTGGTGACATCTCTAATAATCAAGGTGGAAAAAAAAAAAAATCCCCATTTAACCCTTTACGAGTGCCAGATGGGTGCACAACGCATTGTAAAGCAATGCTCTGCACACCCCTCTGTCACTCAAAGGGTTAAAAAGAGGGGCATTTTTATCTGTCCCTGATGTGCCAGTTGGTTTACTCCAGAATTGCGCCCATTCAGTTTGCTGAAAGCAAATTTTGGGAGCTACAGCGGAATCTGGTATTTGTGGAACATGGATTGTAAGCTCTTGCGAACAGGACCCCCTTCATCTTTTTATCCATTTAAGTGTATCATTTTTCTGTAATAAATATACAGGTGCGTGACTCATAAGATAAGGATTGTCCTCCATGCCTGGCCTGAATTATTGCTCGTAAATTCCCATGTTCCTCCGGGGCTTTCTGTGTAAGCTGATGACTGGTAAGGAGAGTCCATTTTCTGTGTTCTGTGCTATTTAAAGAGGAAGACTAAGAGGGCTGTCATAAACAGGGTGGGGGGAGAGCTTCCTCTGGGATCTTCCACATTGTACTCACGTGTTGTTAAGGACACACCAGCCGCAGTGAGGATCCCTGGATCCAAGGCAGGCATCACAGCTCTCGTACTGTTCACAACTCTCCACCGGCACACGGGTGACCTGGAGAAAAAAAAAAAAACAGGGATAAGAATCAGACCCCGGTGTGTAACTTCCAAGTCGAGGAAGAAAATTACTCCACTGCTCGATGATCCTTCATTCTCTAACCAAGGTACGGTCAAAGAACTCACACTGGAACCAGGAATGGAACCGTTTGATAATCAGGAAGTATTCAATACACTGGTAACCCTTATGACACTCAAACAGTTAAAGCTGAACTATCACCCTCATAATATTGCCCCCAATCCTTAGGTAAAGCCATTCTTTTATTATGATGAAAAAGTCCTCATTATTAAAGTAGAAAAAAAACAAAGAAAAAAAAAAAAAAAAGAGCGCACACGCTCTAAGTGCAGATTGTAATGACTTATTGGAACTGTCATCAAATAATAATTATGTAATCTGTATACCTGCCATAGAGCGCCAGGCTTCCCCCCCCATGCCAACCCTGAGATCGCAGAGAATTTCCCAATATCCCATAAATAGGTTTGCATAGGACGGGGCAAACCTGGCGCCCATGGCAGTTCCCCTAATTTGTAAATAAAAAGTGTCCTGAAACTCAAAAAAATTGCGAGTGCGAAGTGAATACAAACTAATAAAAATTCTCTGTTCTTCTACCATTGTTTGATCCTCTTCTAAGATATGTGGGTGGGGCTTGTTCAGAGGGGAGGGTCTAAATAATGCAATTTGCATCATGTGGGCGGGCTTACTTGGGATGTTTCAGAGTAGAAGAGATGAGAGACAGCGTTTGCATATAAATTAAGAGGAAAGTGGGAGGAACAGGTGACAGTGGGCAGAACGGGTGGGATTATCACAGAGCTCTTCATTTTGGAGAATGGCACATATGAATGTGTGTGTGTGTATGCGAATGAGTGTGCGCATTGGTTTATACTGGCCAAAGGTGCTTTGGCTACTGTCCTTAGGGTGGGGTGTCTGGTATGTAAATAGAGTTCTAATTAACACTATGAGTGCTGGAGAGCTATCCAATGCGTGGTGTTAAAATCCCCATTTAATAACAATGGAAACGTTGCTCCCTATGGTGCAGTTTGTTTGCACAGCCTTGTTCCACTTTCCGTTGTGCACATAGTTCAGTGTATTTAACGCACTTGAGAGTCAGACACTAGAAGGATTTGAAGGGTGAATGGTGGGGGGCATATTTAAAGTGTTAGTAATGTCTGAAAAAAAAACTTTTTTGCATTTAGAAGAGCTTAAAAAGCTGATCTAAATGCAAAAAACCGTATCTCTCAAACCGCTATGGTTTAAGAGATACGGGCGTTTAAAGTTTGATTTCTCCTACTGACAGCTGTAAAGCTGTCAGCAGGAGATCCGTGTCGGTTGACACACGTTTTAGACCATTCCAATGACGTGATTCCATGTAAGCAACGAGATCCCGTCACTTCTCAAGCGCCAGCGTGTCAACCGACACGGATCTCCTGCTGACAGCTTTACAGCTGTCAGTAGGAGAAATCAAACTTTAAACGCCCGTATCTCTTAAACCATAGCGGTTTGAGAGATACGTTTTTTTTGCATTTAGATCAGCTTTTTAAGCTCTTCTAAATGCAAAAAAGTTTTTTTCAGACATTACTAACACTTTAAGCACAGATTCAACCATCTGAACGTTAGATGATTGTGCGACGCAAGAGACTCTGCACACCTTCTAGGCACTCAAAGGGTTAAACAAGTCATGTGACCCCTCTGACCTGCAGAAGGCAATTTTTTGATCAGTGAACTCGAGTCACAGGGGTCAGATGAAGAGTAATTACAAACTAAAAAGCCCATATAAACCACAAGATAACCCCTCACAGAGCGGCTCTGGAAATGCACATCACCGTGGTATGGGGTGTGGACACAGAAAAGAGCAGCAGGGATCACACAACTATTCTCAAACCGAAGATATTTTAATGCAAAACATAAATCACTATAATAAAAAAGGCTTGATTTATGTCTCAGGACCACCTAGGCAAGCCGCCCAATAAACACGCCCAGGACTACACCATATAAAAAAATCTAAAGAATGGAATATAGTCTGCAAACTAGCAATTAGCCTATCCAGACCTCCCAACATTTCAAATTGCCAAAGAGGGACACTTGTATTTTAGGGGGTGTTGCTGGGGGCGTGACTGGTAGGCGGGGCACTACCGAGAATTTTTAGGCTATTTCATGATCTATTGACACCTGCTTGTGTAACCAAATAAATGACTTATAACAAGACCAAAGTATTTTATTTACACAGACTAACTTATAAACACATATACTGATGTTTAAACAAACAATAATGTGAGTGTTATTGCTGTAGAGCAATATGATACACTTATATATACACCTCACCAGTCTGATCTCCTAAAAAGAGGGACATCAGGGTGGGAAAGAGGGACAGAGGGATTTGGGTCTAAAAGAGGGACTGTCCCTCCTAAAGAGGGACACTTGGGAAGTATGGCCTATCTAAAACTGAAAACGAGAAAAATGTTGTGAGAGAGGGGAAGAAAAAGCCTAAAAATGTTTACAAGTATCTAAATGGCATAAATATTAAGTTTTATAGTAGGTTCTTAAATCCAAGACAGGGGAGTTAAAGGGATAGTGATGTTTCAAAATATACGCATCTCCGATTATTCTTTATAGTGTTTGGGCCATGGAGATTGCTATTATCATTCTCTACGATGTGTAGTTCAAGAGTAATTCAATCATAAAGCTTCCCCCTGCTGCCCCTGCTGCCCCTTGCTGTGATCTGTCCGGTCAAGAGACCAGAGTCCACATCCGAGGGGAGGTGACTTACACTAGATAAAAGGGGCAGGAGGGGGGATACTTTATCATTCAATTACCCTTGAACTACAACTTATAGAGAATGATAATACCGCTCTACATGGCCCAAAAACTTTAAATAATAATTAAAGCTGCATTTATTTTGAAACATTACTATCCCTTTAATGAGCATAAGGCAATGGCTGACACCTTTCTTATGTTCTGTATATACAAAGGAAGCAAAGAAGATGAATACATGAACAGGGGGACACATATGGAAGACTCAGATGTAATGTAAGTACTACTTTACCGAATGGGTAATAAACTCATGGAACAGCTTCCAGCAGGGGTGGTAGGTACTTATACTGTGAGAGAATTCAAGAACGACTGGGACAGACCCACTATTCTGGGTACAATGACAATTGTGCATTTTAATTAGATCGGACAACGGACAGGCTGGATTGACCCTGGATTCTAGCTGTCAATAGCCATGTTTCTGTGACCATGCTAAACGTTTCCAGTGCACCTATGTCATATGTACGAACATAGTAAATTAGGTAGAAAATAAAAAGACACCAGTTCAACCTATTCAACCATTAACCCTTTCTGTGCCAGCGGGGTACGCAACGAATTGCAAAGGGTTAAGGACCAACTCATTCTGATTGCGGGAGGGGGGGGGACAAAACCATTGCAATGTTTTTCTTTCCCATCTTGCAGTCAAAGGGTTAATATGCCACATTTACATGGTTACATGTAACATTTTGGAGTACGGTCTAGTCTGCTGTAAAAACAGTTTTAACCCTTTGCAAAGAGTTGGATACCTCTCTGATACTCAAAGGGTTAAATCTTTGTGCATTTTCTGCTTACAGGAAGGCCACTCTGTATGCTGGCCCACCAGCGACACAGTATAATGTAACTGTCCAGGGGAGGGGTCCTTAGAATCCTCTGAAACGCTGGCAAGTATGCAAGTTACACAGACATTTGCCTACACCGCCTAATGGAAAAACAAGCTTTAACTATAAATCACAGATCGATTTTGGATATGATGCTGTTCGTTTTGATTACTTTTATCATATTTATTGTCTTGTTAACTAAAAGTCCAGCAGGTGTGTAGTTTAGGAAATATTAAGGTTTATTTCTGGGCAAAGTGAAAGTGAAAATATCCTGGTGCCACAAGTGCTTAATTAGCATATGAAATGTCACTAAATACCTTCATTAGCATATAAAAGTCATTGAAAACAATTCAGCAGCACACGAAACTCCACTGAGAAGCTTAATTAGTATATACAGATATCACTGGTACCATATGGTGTCCACAATTAGCATGCATTAGCATACTGCGCCAAGTTTGAATATCTCCTTAAAGGGATACTAATGTTTCAAAACAAAAGCAGCTCCAATTAATTTTCATAATATTTGGGCCATGGAGAGTGTTACTGCAATACTGTCAGAGTTGTAGATCAAGAGTAATTGAATGATAAAGTATCCCCCTCCCGCCCCTTTTACCTAGTGTAAGTTGCCTCCCCTCAGATGTGGAATCTGGACTAGACAGCTCACAGCAAGGGCCAATCTTCTTACTGTGAGAACAATGAAAACCTTGCCCCCCTTGACAGGTTTTCCTTATCACTGAAGATTGTCCCTCTGTGATCCATCCGGACAGTCTTGCTGCTCTGAGGTGAGCAGTGTTACATCAGTATCATTCGACTACTCTTGAACTACAACTCTGACAGTATTGAAATAACACTCTCCAAGGCCCAAATACTATGAAGATTAATTGGAGCGGCTTTTATTTTGAAACAGTACTATCCCTTTAACTGTACATTAGCTGGTCTTTTGGCTAACATGACACAGCCAGTTTTTAATAAAGTTTTCCAATATGCAAACCTGAATCAAGGTGACAGCTCCATGTCCTTATTCTGCAGATATGCATTGCATTGCAGAGACACCACAGAACATTACAGTTCTCCATGTCTGCAAGTTTCCAATGTTCCAAGATGCAGCAGGGTTGTTTTTTTTTGTTTTTTTTTTTAACCAACAGATTACGATAAAAGGAAAAGGGAAGCCACTGCCCTGTAGGTAAAAGGCTTTTATGGTGATTGATTGAAACATTTAATTTCCTGGCAGATTCACTGCAATGGTAAAGCCCAGTCATGGAACACAGAGAACGCTTTTAACAGCGGGCACAAAATTATAAACAAATCAATAGAAAATTCTAATTCCCCAATAGTTTACTTTTTTTTTTTTGTTCCTTGGGTCAAAAAATAGTCTCTTAAAGGAGCAGTAAACTTTTTTTTTATGAAAACACATATTTTACACAGCATTTCCTGCTGAATAAAACAATGTCACTCCCATCGCTGTCAGATGTTTTATTCAAAATTTATAGCAGTTAAAATAATCAGGAAGTGAATTTACTGTGTTTACTTCCTGATAGTTCTAACTGACAGGAAGTGAATTTACTGTGTTTACTTCCTGATAGTTCTAACTGACAGGAAGTGACAGGCAGTTTCTATCACATTCTATGGAGAACTGTATGTCTCTGACTTTCCTCTCCATTAGAATCTAACAGGAAATGTAATTAGAATTTGACCACTAGAGGGCACTGCTAATGTAAAAAAACATGGGTTTAAACTGTAATAATTCTGGAAATATAAATCTCGTGGCAGTGGGAGTACCATTATTTTACTCAATAGGAAAATCCCTACATTATATATTTTTTCATAAAAAAAAGTTTACTGCTCCTTTAAATGTCAGAGAAGTCCCCAATGCGTTCGGCAGCAAGGTGTGGCATTCATGGTGTTAAGTCCAGTGTTACACGGTAATTAATCTGATAAACTCTTTTAGTGCCATAGATATGCACAAAAAGGGAAAGCAATGCAATGTGCGCTCCAAGGGTTATACGCGAGTTCTGACACGGTGTGACAGTGAACAAGACTAAGGTCCTCTTCACATTGCTGCTTTCTGGTGCAGAGTTTTCTAATGCTGCATTTACTGCTAATGAATCGAACACACTGACCCCGGTGTAGATGTTCACAGCGACAGATGATTCCAAATGCATCTTGCTGCAACTTTCCTGCGTCTGTGTGCAGAAAGCAAGCAAGATGACCAGAGCTGATCTGCATGTATATCAGGTCTACAGAGACGGACAAGAGAATTTCTGGCAGTTTTTCAAATTGAAGCAGGCAAAGTGTATGAGCCAACCTAACGCTAAGGACCAGAGAGGTGCACAATGTACTGTGAAACATTCAATGGGCTTAAAAGTCCCATTTAACAAATGGAAATGTTGGATAGGATTGCTTGTCCTCTGTTGTGCAGCTGATTAAACAAATTAAGAGCCACTTATTTCTAGTGTATAACTCGACTTTAAAGCAACAGTAAACTTTTGTTATGAAAAAAATGAGTGAGGCTTTTCATGCCGAGTAAAATAAGGGTACTCCCACCACTGAGAGCTGCATATTTCCAGTTAATAAAATGTTTTTTTCCCCCAGGAAGAGTGCCCTCTAATGGTCAGATTCCAATTAGTTATTCTGTTACATTCTAATGGAGAGGAAAGTCAGTGATATACAGTTCTCCATAGAATGTGATCGAAACTGCTGAGTCACTTCCTGTCAGTTAGAACTATCAGGAAGTAAACACAGTAAATTAAATTCCTGTTTATTTGAACTGTTATCAAATCTGAATAAAACAACTGACAGTGGCGGGGGTGTCCTTGTTTAACTCTTCAGGAAAAGCTCTGTAACAGATTTAAAAGTTTAGTGCTCCTTTAAAAATATTCTAAGTAGTATGTACACTGCAAGATACAGGAAGGGGCGGTACTTAGAGTATTTGACTATTGTATTGTATTTTCTTCTGCTCCATTCTTGGAGTGATTAAAATTCTTACATCAAGGTGAAACTTTCCCTTTAAAAAAAAAATGATCTTTAAAGAAATACAGCTTGTAAAGTTGGAAATAGGTATAATTTAGCTGCTGAAAGAACAAGAGAAAGTAGATACTTAGGCAAAACATTTCAAAGATCACATTTCTGCTCTGCACTCAGAACCATGATCAGCAATACGCGCTGATTACATTTGCATGGAGACTAGCGGATTTCAGGAGACAAGATGCGATGCCTTAGGTGTTTAACCCTTTCAGTACCTGAGAGGTACCCAACGCATTGCCCTCTAAAGTCTCAAGGAGATCAGCCTGCTGGTGCATGATTGTTACAGTGCGGTTTTCTGGTCCCTCTTATTGCTTAACCCATTCGGTGTCAGAGAGGCAGGGAACGGGAACTGTTCTATACTAACAAGTGTCTCTTAACCCCTTGACGACCCTTGATGGACCTGGCACGTCATGGGTGGATTTGGGTTAAGGACCCATGATGTGCCAGGACCGTCATGGAATTCCTGGCTCCCCGCAAGGCTGAACGTCATTCATGGACTCTGGAAGCGGATACAAAAAAAAACAAAAAATGGTCCATGGTCCTTAAGTGACGGCCGTGTGCGTGCACGGCTGGTCCTTAAGGGATTAATTTAACTGGATAAAGAGGAACACCCCAAACAAAACCCCCACCAATAATTAGCCACATAGCGATCAGCTTACCAATAGTACTATTATCTAGACTAATTAACGCGGTAGTCAGAAATCCTACTTCTGCCGAGACTGATAGCCAGGCAACAGTGCAGACATCTTTCTTATAGACATCTGTGTTGTCCGTCTCAGTCTCCTCTAGGAGCTGTGGCATGGTACCTTAAAACGTTGAGTGCCAGAGGGGACCTGAATACTTTGCAAAGCAATGCATTCCATACCCCTCTCGCACTCAAAGGGTTAAGGTAACAGAAGGGACTGAATGCAGGCGTGCAGATGCCTCTAAAGGAAGAAGCCTGCCCGTCAGTCTCAGCAAAAGTAGGATTTCTGACTAACGCGGCAATTATGCTGGATAATATGACTATTGGTAAGCATATCTCTATATGGTTAATTATTGGGGGGGACTTTATATGCGCTGATACTTCCTCTTTAACGCACATAGATAGGTGCCCTTCATATAGCAGTCACGCACATCCTATATAATAATTCTCTAGGATGTTTGTCAGAAGCAGTCAGGCGCAGTAGAGACTGCCCGACCGCACAGAATGCTGGGAGCACGGAATTCTGGGAGGTGTAGGAATGCTGGGAGTTCTGTGCTGGGAGCATTCTGTGCTTTCAGCCAGTCTCTACAGTGCATGACTGCATCAGTGACAGGACGAAGAGCAGGACCAGCCTCTTAACCCTTTGAGTGGACCTTGGCCCATGTACACAGGCTTTTACACTAGTTATCTATATTGTGCATGATATCTGCAAGTTCATGTATATACACCACCTCCATGCAGTAAGCCATAGGCTTCTATAGACCTGAACTGATTGTAAGGGACACAAGATGTCCAATTTTAATCAAACAAATTGCAATGGACTTCAAACGAGATCAAAAAGCTTAAGAAATGCATTGGAGATCTCTCTAGCAACCAAGGGGTTAAATCCCTTTTTTAGATTTTCCCGTTATAGGCCAAGGATATTTTCTATACCAGGACATAGTGAATTGTTCTGTGGGTGGGGCCATGTGAAGACTGGGGGTATGGCTATGGGTGGAGCCAAGGGCACCCAGATTGCCTTGCCTAGGGAGTGCCTGTAATTTAAATCAGTGTCTGTATAGAGCTCTTCTTGCTGAGCAAAACGTGGATAAATAAACTGTTGGGAGATGCTTTTTTCGAAAGCTATTGCAGCTGAAACGTATTCCCATAATAAAATTGTTATTAAAAATGCATTCTGGTGTCCAGACACTTTCTGTTCCCATCTATAAGTGTTCCCTTGAACCCAGTCCTCATGATTTATCCCCCCACCCCAAAACAGCACAGTTTTTAAGACACCCTCAGAGGAAACATATGGCTCTCATGTTTAGTACAGATGTAACTGTCAGAATGTCTGAGCCACGGACTCATCCACTTGAAATCCTGACGAGCTGCGCTGCTTGGAAGCCAGCGCTGGAGAACCACTTTGGAAACAACTACCCTAGAATGTGACCATAACAGCTCCTCCCCAATTGTGACAGTCTAGACTGTGACAACTTTTGAATGAATCACCTTCCAACAGCAGGTTTAACCTTGTATCAATCAACAGGAAAAGCCCTGTTGAATATATATTTTTTTCATAATAAAAGCTTTATTGATACTTTTTTTTTAGCAAGCTGGAGAGGAACCTTTCTGTTGCAGTCCTCATCAACACAGCAACACATCTACCAATTATTATTATTAACAAAAAATGTGCTTATTGTAACATTCACACTGAGTGACACAGCAGAGTGCAGATAATGTTGCATAATGTGAATATTACAGAAATCTCTTTCAAATAAGAGCAATTTGTATTCCTTTTAACAAGTGGCAAACATGTTCCCATACTCTGCTGAATCACTGATTGTTAGAAGACAGGAGCGCTAGTAAAACTGTTCTATACAGAGAGGACGAGGGACTAAGAATCAACCCTTAGAGAGCCAGAGAGGAATCCACCTCAACATGTTGCAATGCGTTGATACATCTCTGGCATTCAAAGAGTTAAGTGTGTAATTCTGGGGAAACTAATTGCATCATACAAGACAGATCTGTCCGTCATCATCCTTGATGTAAATTAAGCCTTTGAACCACTGAATGCCAGAGAAGTGTCAGTGTCAAATGCATTTTCTTTCAGTGGACTGGGGACGTTTCAAGTGTTCAATGGCTTAACCCTTTGGTTATCTCTCTAGCATGCAAAGGGTTAAAGGGATAGTAATGTTTCACAAAAACAGCAGCTCCAATTAAACTTCATAGTATTTGGGCCATGTTATTTCAATACTGTCAGAGTTGTAGTTCAAGAGTAATTGAATGATAAAATATCCCCCTCCCACCCCTTTTACCTAGTATAAGCCGCCTCCCCTCAGATGCGGAATCTGATGTCTTGACCGGACAGATCACAGCAAGGGATAATTTTCTTACTGTGAGAACAATGAAAGCCCTGCTCCCCGTGACAGGTTTTTCAGGTTTTCCCTTATGCTCACTGAAGATTGTCGCTCTGTGCGATCCATCCGGACAGTCTTGCTGCTCTGAGGTGAGCAGTGTTACACTAGGTAAAAGGGGTGGGAGGGGGATACTTTATCATTCAATTACTCTTGAACTAAAACTCTGACAGTATTGAAATAACACTCTCCGTGGCCCAAATACTATGAAGATTTATCAGAGCTGCTTCCATTGTGATAAATTTCTATCCCTTTAAATGTCCCATTTAAATCAATGAGAATTTGCTCTACTACTTTCTGCATATGGCTGTATAATGGATTTAATACAAGTTCACTTGAAGGTGTTGCTGCCCTAAAGGTCAATATAAAATATGTTATATGAACCCTTTAAAGACCAAAGCATTGTGCTTAGGGTTCACAGATCGTCCCTTTAGGACCTGTTACACAGATACATGGGAACCATAATCCCAGTAATATCCAGGGTAGTTCTGGTCCTTAACAGTTTGCATGCGCGATTGGTACGTAACACATTGCGCTCCACAGTGGTATGCAACGTATTGCTTTGCAAAAGGGGTTAAAACAGAAAATATATGATCAGTCACGTCCTAGATATCGTTACATTCTTTGGCATGATTAACAGTTACAGTGCTAGATGCACACGGGGAAATCTTGCAGAGGACACTATGTGAGTTCCAGCCCAGATTCTGTGGCTCGTGTTTCCTTTCCCAGATCCCGGAGAGTAAAAGGTGGAAGGGCAGATACTTTCATCTGAGATAGGAAAGTCGATGGTATTTATAAAACGAATTAGCACTCGCCCGCAGGCCACCAGGTAATTAAATTCCATATGGCATTGCTTGTGAACTTGTTAGCTGCCTCTTTTATAGTTATCGGTTCCAATCAGCAGTCCTGGAGGCACATTTTGGAATGAAAGACAGGCACAACAATTTGACGAGGGGTTAGGAAGCGCATTACTGCCAAGCAATGGAGATGTCCTCTCTCTGAAGTGCACCCCCAAGGCAGTAACTTTCAAATTAGGATAGGCAAAGGCCATGCAATTATATAGGAAGAGAAAATGTGAAAAATGTGTCCTTCAATTAAGACTAGTGTAAAGCATTTCACTGAATGGGGGAATACAAAGACAAAATGAACCCTTAGAAAGATAGAATAGTATAGGAGGTAAGTGGAGTGTTATTATTAGGAGGTATTCGTTCTCTTTTAAATTGCAGCCACTGATTAGCTTACCTGAACCCCAAGCAGGCAAATCCTAAACCTACGGCCCATTACGTGTCCCTGAGAAGCTCCAGTTAATCTTCATACATTTGGACCCTTTCAATACTGTCAGAGTTGAGTAATTGAATGGCAAAGTATCCCCCTTCTGCCCAGTTTACTATTGTAACACTGCTCACCTCAGAGCAGCAAGACTGTCCGGATGGATCGCAGAGAGGGACAATCTTCGGTAAGCAGCAGGAAAAACCTGAAAAAGGGGGCAGGGCTTTCCTTATTATCACAGTAAAAGATTGTCCCTTGCTGCAACCTGTTCGGTCCAGAGACCAGATTCCACATCTGAGGGGAGGTGGCTTACACTAGGTAAAAGGGACGGGAGGGGGGTACTTTATCATTCAATTACTCTTGAACTACATATCTGACAGTATTGAAATAACACTCTCCATGGCTTAAATACTATGAAGATTAATCAGGGCTGCTTTTATTGTGAAACATTACTATCCCTTTAACCTGACGAGTGCCAGAGTGGCATATCTGGAAACTTATCTGTAGAATCTCTGCAAAGGCTCATAGGCTGGAAAAGGGCATGTCTAAATTACGTAAATCTCATCCAAACTGGGTGGCGTTAATCTGGTAGGCGGGACTTATAAGGATTAATAGGAGGAAAGGTGGTATTTAGCATTAGAAAGGGAGGGGACGTAGGCAGAATGGGCAAGCAGTAGGTGGAGTTACCCAGGAAACACACAAAAGCCAGAAAACCAGAGATCTGGTAATTAAAGCGGAACTTTCACTTTGTCGCCCTCCAATAATTAAACATATGACGATTAGCTTCATAATACGTCTATTACCTCTTAGAAGTGCCAGATTCTAAAGTAATCTTTAATCTTCGGAGACTGATGGCCTGGTCAGTGCAGTCCCTTCTGACGCCTTATGGCACAGTGCAATGCCTCTAAGAGGAGACCGGGACTGACAGCGCAGATGCACAGACAAGACGGCTAAGCTGATGCCTGGCTTCTGGTCTCCGAAGATTAAAGGGATAGTAATACTTTGTTTTATCTTTATTTTATTCTGGAGGCATTAAAAAAACATGAAGAACGGTATAAGTTTTATCTCCTAAACCTTTATAGTTTGAGAGATATTCACAAGCAAAATTTCCCCTCACTGACCAAAACAGTCAAGTCTGCCATCTAGCTGTCAGATTTGGAATCCGGTCAGCGGAACGGCCGTGGCTCTACAGCAGAGCCGAGATCGCAAGATATAAGAAGAACTATTTAATTTGAATAGTCTACAAAGTGTGCCTGGTTTGCAAACACACTTTTTAGACCCTTCCAATGAAATGGTTATTTTTATATCTTGTGATCTCGGCTCAGCTGAAGAACCACCGGTTGATCTGCAGACCGGATTCCAAATCTGACAGCTAGATGGCAGACTTGACCGTTTTGGTCAGTGAGGGGAAACTATGCTTGTGAATATCTCTCAAACCATAAAGGTTTGAGAGATAAGACATATCATTCTTCATGTCTTTTTAATGCCTACAAAATATAACAGAGATAAAACGAAGTATTACTATCCCTATAAGGATTACTTTAGAATTGGGTTCTTCTGAGAGGTAATAGACGTATTATGATGCTAGTTGCCATATGCTTAATTATTGGAGGGTGACTTCATACAATGTGAAAGTTCTGTTTTAACTCAGATTCCTCAGACCAGATCTGGTATCCAATGCATTGCAATGTGTGTATCACCTATCTGGCCTCAAAGGTTAAATTAATACAAAAAAAAAAAAATATATATATATATATATATATATATATATATATATATATATATATATATATATATATATATACACACATACCTTTAAACTACTATTTCTGTCATAAACAAAAATTACGAAACAATTGCCAAAGGGGTACGCAATGCATTGCAATAAGTTGCGTACCTCTCAAATGGTTAAGGACCAGAGGGTCAGCAATGCATTACACATCCCTCTGTTCCTTAATCGACTAAGGAGACAAAGTTTAGATCGCATGCTCTTCTGACAAGCAGTGCCTTCACTGTTGTCACATGGAGTGTTACCTACATAAAGATGAAAGATGATATTACTACTAGGGCAGCAGATTATCAGGTCGTTAGAAGGACTATTTAACGAAGCATGAGATACATGGAAATAGAACGACGCAGCTGGACTCCCAGACCTTACTAGATACAGCAACTTCAATGCATCAGCGGTCCACAAAACTAGGCTAGATAATCTATCATGTGAAGGACACCTTCCTCAGCCACCTGTCCCCCAAAGCCTGGGACATCACCGGCACACCAGAATCCTTCCTGAGGACTGGTACAGGATGGAGAACAGGACACGATAAGCAGAAGAAGCATGCTGGGAACTGACCTATTCATTACAGAGGACGTAAAACAGTATAATAGGGAATCAACACCACTTCTGATTTCAGTGCGTGTGTGAACCTTGTGGATGATAGGACAGGATGTATTCCTTGGCAACATTAAGGGGCAGACTGACCTATTAACCCTTTGAGTGTCAGTGGGATGTCCAACACATGGCACTCAAAAGGTTAAAGGAAAGTCAAAAGGGGTTATTAACCTCAACTGCTGCGTAGGTTATAGTTCCTTGAATATTACAAAGATGTACAGCCCTCTGATAAAGTGTTATTAAAGAGAAAATTTTCGTACGGAGGTTTTTTAATACCCAGCTGGGACATACTCACACCCCCCCACAATATCCAGCATCTGACCCGGGGGTAAGATTTATATAAGCCTCCAGTGTCTTACAGGGATTAAAGATTACACACCCTTGCCCCCCCCCCACCATGTGCAAAAAGAAATTCAATTTTGGGGCTCTGATTCCCACCCACTGCAACCCGCTCTTAGCTTAACCTTCTGTTCCTCACCCCCTCCGAAGTAAGCTGTGATAGCATCACAGCGGGCGGTATGCTTGCATTTGCTGCCCACTTCCAGCAAAGCCCTGTACAGACATGTAAATTTAAACCAATGGTAAATAACCTTTGATGACCTCAAGGTCTTTGCATGGCGATACTGGAGATTAGGGGTGCACCGAAATAAAAAAAAAAATGGCCAAAAATCTATGGAGGCAAGGACATCTAGATCCAGGGCGCCAGGTAGGTACATTTTTCTCACGGTTAGCCCTGCTTTGGGCACGCTAAGCCAGACTGACAGCTTCCCCCACGTTTCAGGAGACCATTCTAATCTCCCTTCACTGCTGTGTGGCAGTCCGAGGAGGAAGTGATGACAGATCACTTCCTCCCAGCATTCATGAAGCTGTGCGGGTGTATATATGTCCACGGTATGCATGGGTATCATGTACCGCTGATCACTTACATACAACAGTATTTCTGATGCTTCATTTCTTCACACAGATGAGGGCATTACCATACTCTCCAGCCATACAGTGGATATCCGAGGGATAGATATTGATTAGATATGTAGATCACTTATTACTGCGCTCAGGTATTCCTACCGGGTTTAGTTTCCTCAATAATTATTGATCTGTAATGTAAGGGAGACCACACACACAATTCTTATGATGCATCACAATTGGGCACGATAGGATCATAACTTTAGTACAGTGTTTCATTTGAGAGTATATGTACATTCGCACTATTAACTTGGAACCTCATTACATTCGGCGCTATGGACTTCATATAGCTTGTTTTTTTCTATATAACATACCAGCTTACTATTTATTACAGTTCATGATATTCTCACATATCTCAATCCCTATGCCATGTATCTATTAGGTTGACACTGTCTTTATTATGTGTTCATTACGATCACACGCTGTGCAATACGATGGAGTACTAGACTGTGTTTCATAGAATGTGTTACCCAATTGTCATACATATTAGAGATGTCCGATTTCTCCATAGTTCATATATTCGGTTGCTTATATGGTTTTATTTTGCTTCACTTATTTGTTAGATCGATATTTGTTTTGTTAGGAAATCCTTATCACGCTGTGCAGTGCTACAGAAGGTATAGTTCTGTCTTTATGACGCTGTGCAATGCTATGTAGTGCAAAATATCCTATATAATAATTCGCTAAATTGTGTGTAATGCCGCGACATGCGCAGTAGAGACTGCCAGCGCCGCGGCTAATACAGAGCTGGGTGCTCCGAAGGAGCATCCAGCTCTGTATCAGCCGTGGGCAGTCTCTACTGCGCGTGACTGACCCGCGACCGGGTGGCAGTGACACTGTGGCCCGTGTAACGGGCTGTTCAACTAGTTAGTAATATAATACAATTATCCCAAAAACGTGGGTTTATTTAAAAAAAAAAAAAAAAAAAAAAGTCATTTTCGGTTTTCGGCCAAGTGAATCCTGAAGTTTCGGTTTTGGTTCAGAATTTTCATTTCGGTGCACCCCTACTGGAGATCCAATGCACAGATCTCTTCCGATGTGAAGCTATCACAGAGGACTCTGGAGGGGGGTGAGGAGCAGGAGTGTTAGCTGGGAGCAGAAATAAATATTTTTTTTTTGTCCTCATGTATAATACACACACACACACACACACACACACACACACACACACACACACACACACACACACACACTCTTCAAATAAAGTGAAGAGGGGCAAATGAATTTACATATGTATAATACACATACACACGTTCACCTCTAGTTGGAGCTTTGTACAACTAGGATACAGCAGAGGGAGACAAGGGTATGCTGGCACACAATGTTTGTGCCTAGCGAAAAATCTTTCAAGGAATGCAGAACTTGATTGTACTCAAAGAAAAAGAAATATGGCAGATGTGGAGAATTTGAACAATCTGTGTCTACCACTCCAAGCAGATTTACTGCTGGTACCCATCCAAAAGCATCCCAGTCTAAATCCGACAGGTTTGGTCACCTTCCAAACCGCTCTCAAAGGGAGATAAGGAATTTCAGAGGAGTTTATTTGTGAGATTAAGATCAATTCACAGGCTGGCGGCTTTCTTAAAGTCACAAAAAAACAGGAAAGCGATGCAAAATTGTAAGAACTTTGAGCAGAGATTCGGAACCATTTCACAGGTCAATGTTAGATACTTGCAACGCTCACAGTCCTGACTTGAACCATCAGACCAGTGCAAGGATGGGCAAATTTTAGCTTTGGTTGATGGGAAGTATTGTCTCCAATGCTGGAGAGCCAAATGTTGCCTTCTCCTCAATCAGCAGAAAGGCAAGTCTGCAGTTTAAAGGGATAGTAATGTTTCATAATAAAAGCAGCTCTAATTAATCATCATAATATTTGGACTTTGGAGAGTGTTATTTCAATTCTGTCAGAGTTGTAGTTCAAGAGTAATTCAATGATAAAGTATCCTCCTCCCGCACCTTTTACTGATGTAACACTGCTCAGCCAGATCAGAAGGGAGGTGCCCAGGTAGACTGCAGAGAGGGACAATCTTCAATTAAGATAAGGGAAAAACCTGAAAAACTTGTCAAGGGGGGCAGGGATTTCATTGTTCTCATAGGAAGAAGATTGTCCCCTGCTGTTATCTGTCTGGTCTATGGACTGCATTCCACATCTGAGAAGAGATAGCTTACACTAGGTAAAAGGGGCGGGAGGGGAAACTTTGCTTGTGAATATCTCTTAAACCATAAAGGTTTGAGATATAAGACTTATATCGTTCTTCATGTTTTTTAATGCCTACAAAATAAAGTAAAGATAAAGGGATAGTAATACTTCGTTTTAAGACAAATAAGCCAATCACAATCATGACCTTCAGTGACTGGTAGGGTGAGCAACAGTGCAGTTCAAAAGGTTAACTGCTCGGGTGCCAGAAGTACCCAAGGCATTGCAAAGCAATGTGTTGGGTACCTCTATGGCACTCAAAGGGACCCTATTGCCAAAAAAAAAAAAAAATTGTTAAAAAGCTTTCAAATTATATATGTTATACCCTTGTATGTTCGCAGTGGTGAATGTGTGTTGGGGTGTGTGTGTATGCGGTGGTCCATGTGTGTTGCTGTGTATATGCACGTAGTGGTCAATGTGTGTTGGTGTGTATGAACGAAGTCATGAATGTGTGCGCACGCTTGTGAATGCATGCATTACTATTCATATTGGGATATACAAACTCATCTATACACAGCAATACACACATCCCTTTTGCTACAAGAAATAGCAGCACTTTAGCAGCGAAGTTTCAGCTCCAGAGCTACACTGTATTTCCTTATTACAAGCTTAATTTCATTTTGAACTGATAAATACACTGGAGTATTTCACTACACTGCTATGTAATACTCAGAGTGGACTGAAGACATATTGGGAAAGAAACCTGTAGGCTTGGATCAATACCACTTCCAACAGGCAATCCTATTTTCTTTTTCCACAGGGAACCCTGGAAGATGAAAGCAGATCTTCTACCCACCCTTACCGTCTATATGTCGTGCTGCCAGAGACCCAACGATCAGCAGCAAAAGAAAAAAGGGTTACAGGCATTTTATTAATTGCTCCTCTACATTTGATTAAAATCCTTCATTCCTTCACGGCCCTTCAAGCTCGCTTACAACTGTGCATTTAATTACATTCTCTGCTGAGCTGATAACTGTAACCCCCGATCAAATATTTCACTTTATTAACAAAGGAGAGCAGTCACAGAGAAAAGTAAGGCTTCAGCTGGGGGACACACCGGATTAAAAGGGGAACACTTTATAGAATTATTCTCCTGTTTGGATCTAGTAAAAACACTGCAAAATGGAGTGTTTTTTAACCCTTCAAGCGCCAAAGGTACATCAAACGCTTCATAGAAGGTATGAAACTCCCTCACAAGCGGTCATCTCTTTCTTACAAACATCTCAACTTCCATCTGTGGGGGAACCTAGCAGGGAAGAAATATTACTGATAATTTGTGACATGGAATGAAAAGGTAGGCCTTGAATGTGGTACACATTACTGTGGATCTTCCCACCGTCCATCACTGACTGCACCTACCTAGGTATACGGGGCGACTGCATTTCCAGCCTGCCATTCAGAGACACTGCTAAAGTAGTGGAGCACTTGTCCTAGGCTCTTGTGCAGCTATAGGAATTTCCAGGTAAGACCCGGCAGGTATACAAATGTTAGGTTTCTTACCAAGGGAGAATAGATTTCATCTTTTTTTTTTCCTCCTTGGCATTCCTTTATTGCTGGCAGCCAATACAGACTGATTACACAGCAAAAAGGCAGTACTCAGATAAGCAGAAGCATCTTCCATATTTATATAACTTAATATTCTGGACTTTGCCAAAAGGATGTCTGCATGGAAGACTGACAACCATTAGAGTGAGAGCTTGCAAATGGACAATGATCAGGGCTGGATTCACATCCCAGGCAGCCCTAGACAAGGCACACACCCTCACACTCCTAACATGACACTGTCCCCAGACCCATGAACTGTGTCCTGGCACAGAATATGCCCTTTACCTTCAAAAAAAGCTTCAACCCCACTGGTTGCTAGCGAGATCTCAAGAGCTCCGTAGCATCCACAGGGTTAAATAATAGCCTGTAATGGTGTAGGGACACTGAGGTTTCTCTGGCCACACCTACAGTTTAGAAGGTGGTGCGGGCAGCATAGTCGAGGCACCCACAAAAGGTGTAGCTGTAAGCAGTTGCCTGCTGTGCCTATTGCGAAATCTGTGCCTGAAAACAATCAACTATCTTAAACCTTCGAATGTCCAAACAACTGCTTACCAACTCACTGGCCAAGACTGGCACTCAAAGTGTTGGGAGCTGTAGTCCAACTACAGCTGGAGAGTCACCGGTTGCCCAATCCACCCTACAAACTATGTTTTTCATATAGCGGTTCAATAACCATTTTAAGTGCAGGGAGAATTCCCTCACACAGACACCAGCCACAGGGGATTTCAACCCTTTGAGTGCCACAGGGGTACACAACGCATTGCTCCGCAGTCACTTTTTGAGGAACCTCAGCAAAACCAGCAACAACTAGCACATACAAGAGTGTAAGCGAACACAATTAACCCTTTGAGTGCCAGAGCGGTACCAAAAAAGTACACAAATTGTGGATGTGGGGGGTTCCTAAAATAAAACAGATTTGGATGTTCGAACATCCTCTCTAACCAAACAATGAAGCATTTCTTCTAAAAACTGGGGGAGAATGGTCAACTTGAATTATCAATGAGCTGGGCTTTTTTTTTTTTTTTTTTTCTCCCCAAGATTCAACGTGACAAGAGACAGCAATAGGACATTCACTTCCCACAGTTAAGACTACTGTCTTCTAGATTCCCAAGTGGATTTTTATCCTTTAGTCAGGACATCTTGAAGTGAAACTGCTTCTTATTCACCTGGCGAACACCAGTGAACCATCATTAGCATGACAATGCCGTGAAACGAGAGAAAGGCGAGGGGGCTGACCAGAACCAGGGCATTGTACATGGTAACGGCTCATACAGACAGCTGCCCCTAGCAACAGCAGGAAGCGTTAGCAGTGCAAGCAGGGATGTCAAAGGTTATTCTGAGAAGCGGCCCAGTGTAAAAAAAAAAAAAAAAGACAAGAAACTGACATTCTGGGAAACACATCAAAGGTCTTCCTAACCCCACAGCATCCAGGGGCACAAGATGATTTGGTAGCAAGTTATAACATTCACACACACACACTCCTATATTAGACCATGCAGCTGACATAGGAGAGCTGTCTGCATGGATACGAGTAGAGCGATTCTGAAGCAACCCAACTACCAAAAGGCACCAATTTAGATGAGGCTTTTTACGTGCCAGAGGGGTATCCATTGCTTCTCAAGGTTAACCCTTTGAATGCTAGAGGTTTTAATGGACACTTAAATTTAACAGCACATTTATCTTGATCCAGCATTCAAGTGGTTAAAACGGGGATGGGAAATATCACACGAGACGGGTCAAACGACTCAAATCTCATTCTGTCAGCTAGAGCGCGGACGTCTGTGAAATGGGAGGGAGGGGGGAACTTTATAAGCGTATATACATTGTATACATGTTTGAGAAATGGGACTTATATCGGTTAATTTATTTATTTTTTTTAATATCTATAATATTACATTTTGTTCAAACCCCCAGGTTAACCCTTTGAGTGCCAGAGGGGTGCACAACTCACTGCTTGTACACCCTCTGGCACTCTCAAAGGGTTAAAAGCCTAATTTCGGTTCTGTTGGTTTGCTCAAAAATGGCTCCTCTTTCCTCTGTGCACTGGACTAAATAGTAAACCAGTACATATCTCGTGTTAATATGACCCCCTTAGTCTTTTCCCTATGCCTACTAATCCTTTTTTCAATGAACACATCCTAATAACCACCACCACTGACCTTACCATAGCTATAAAATCCTAGCGGCCCCTATGAATTTTGTCTCTTCTCACTGGTTCCAGAAACGGAACATCTTCAGCCAATCCTGGATGTCATATCCACGGAGACCACCATGACTGTTGCCAGCAGGACCACAGTGCCTCAAACTCCGTTCACTCCGCAATGTGTTGCATACCTCTGTGTTTCTTAAAGGGTTAAGTAGGCTCATGTTTGAAATACTGCCAGCAACTGTGATGTCAGCTTCTGTTGACATAAAATCCAGGCTGCAGATGCACTCTATTGCACAAGGATAAATTCATAGGGCCATTGGAATTTTGTCATCCTAAGGCAAGTGGGGTGAGGTTATTAGTAGGTGGAGTTCGTTCTCCTTTAATTCATCCCCTTCTCAACTTCTGCCTTACTGTAATTTATAACCAACACACGCACAGACATCAAAAACCCTCAGGTCCCCTTGATTTGCAGATATGGTTCATATCTATCTCACACATCCAACTTCAAGTGTAATCAATGGAAAATTAAGTCCTTCCCTGGGGCATACAGAACTCTCATTGCCCCTGACAGCTTTTCACATGGAACAGGTTATATTATCACAAACTATGCTTACTAATTCCTTCCCCAGGCCCCACAGAGTTGAGGGCAAATCATGTGAATTGTGAATAGATTTGGGGATGGAGGACATTGAAAAGGTTCACTTCATAGTCACTGGGACAATGTCGAAGGTAAGGCATGTATGCCAGGTATTCAGTGTGTGACGTTGGTGCTGAAGACGTATTTTACCGATTGCACCCATGCAATAATGCACCTTGCATTGTGTTCTGTGGCCACCGCCTTTATTTTTCCTATTGCGTGGAAATATGTCATCGGTGGGTGGAGACAAACTGCACCGTAGCCATGCATAACAGAAACATTGCGCAAATGTACAAAGGTGACAACTAACAAAATCCCTACTGACTTAACCCCTTAAGGATTGAGTGCATGCTGCTGGCACTTAAGGACTACAGAGTTTTTGTTTTTGTTTTTTTTGTGCGATCTGATGCAGGGCTCCCCGAACGGTGTGCAGCCCACGAAATCCATGATGTGCCAGAACCAGTCCTGGCACGTCATGAGTCCTTAAGAGGGTAATCCTTTTGAGTGCCAGAGGGGTATCCTCTGGCACTCGGAGGGTTAAATACTGCTTTTTTAACCCCTTGAATGCTAGACAGGTCTCCAAAGCACTGCAAGCTCAAATTAAATGGTGATTTTTTATTTGATCCCTAGAGTGCTGATACCCAGTCGTTATTTATTATTTGGCAAATCGCCATTCGTTGTTTGCAGAGTCACTCAGCTGCTGCAAGAGCAAATAGGGTACTATCCTGCTTAAAAAGAGGCGAAGAAGCAAGGGATGCTAATATTATCCTACCTCTGTATAAATCCTTGGTTAGGCCTCATCTAGAATATGGAGTACAATTTTGGGCACCAGTTCTCAAAAAAAGACATTACTGAACTGGAAAATGTGCAGAGACGTGCAACAAAACTGATAAAGGGATTGGAGGATCTGAGTTATAAAGAGAGACTAGCCAAACTGGGTTTGTTGACATTAGAGAAGAGACGTCTAAGGGGTGATATGATTACCATTTACATATATATTCAAGGTCAATACAAAGAACTATCCAATTAATTATTTACGCAAAGAGCTGAGCTAAGAACAAGAGGTCATCTATTAAGACTAGAGGAAAGGAACTTTCAAATAAAACAAAGGCAGGGATTTTTTACAGTAAGGGCTGTAAAGCTATGGAACTCTCTGCCTCTGGATGTTGTACTTGCAGATAATGTAACTGCTTTCAAAAAAAGCAATGGATGCCTATCTGGCACAGGACAATATTGAGAATTGTGACAGATGGCTTCAATGCAGATAGGATGTTGATCCAGGGAAATATCTGACTGCTATTTGGAGTCAGGAAGGAATTTTTGTACCCGCTTGGGAACTGCTCAAAAGGGTTTTTTTTTGCCTTCCTCTGGATCAACAGTGGTGTGTTTGGCATGGGCTGGACTTGATGGACGCATGTCTTTCTTCAGCCTCATCAGCGATGTTACTATGTTTGAATGTTTTTCTCTCTGTCCCCATTCACGTGGCTTCATTTGTATCTCTTACCAATAAGTACATGTAAGGTGAAGTGTTGTCAGTAAAAAAAAAAAAAAAAAAACAAAAAAAAAAACAATGGAGATTTTATGCTTGGGAATTAGCACATCTTATAACGTGCTTAGCATCCCCCAATTTAACCCTTTGAGTGGCAGAGGGATACGCATTGCATTGCTTTGCAATGCGTTGCGTACCCCCTCTGGCACTCGAAGGCTTAACCTTGCAAACTTCCCCCATCTATGTCAGCCTGCCTGTCCTTCTGTGGGCACATCTTTTCTTCTTTTACAATACCTGCCACCTTTTTAGATGACTGGATTGTTTTTCATTTTTCCTTTACCTTTGTTTACGGGAAAGATGCAGAATATGGTAGCATATAAAATTGAATGTCTGCTTCAAGGTGCGCCGAAACAATGGGCGCATCTATCTCTTCTCTGCTGAGGAATTACTCATGTGTTCAGCCACAATAGAAAAATCTGCACTTCTAAAACTTAAGACCTAGTATACTAACCCACGCGGACTGGTTACCTCTTACCTTTTATTAAATGTTTTTGTTCTAAATATCAAGTGAAAAAGCCATGGAATCAAACCATTAATTTTGCTGTTTAACCCCTTAAAGGGACAGTAATGTCAGGAAAAAAAGTATTAACTATATGGTAGATACAATTAAAAGAGAGTACTTGCACTTATTCGTATCTCTCAAACCGTTATGGTTTGAGAGATATAGGAAAATAAAGTTCTCAGGTCCCTCCCCTTTCAGCTTGATGAGCTGTAAAGCTGTCAGAAGCAGATTCTGGTCGCTTGACCAGATGTGGCTCTACAGCAGCACCAATATAATGATATCTAAAGATAAATACTTAATTTGGAATGGTCTACAAAGTGTGCCTGGCTTGCAAGCACACTTTGTAGACCGTTCCAATGAAGTATTTATTTTTAAATAGAGTGATTTCAGCTCTGCTGAAGAGCCTCTGTATGGTCAAATGACTGGAGTGTGCAGCTGTCAGCTAGATGGCAGACTTGAGTAAAACAGCCAGGAAAATTAACTTTAGCAAGTTATATCTCTCAAACCATAAAGGTTTGAGAGATAAGACTTACATTGATGTTAATTTTTTTTTAATGTCTACAATATTAAATCAACTTAAAATTAACCATTACTATCCCTTTAAGGATCCATGACAGTCCTGGCACATCATGGGTTGTCGAGCCATAAGGACCCAAAGACGGGCCAGGACCATCATGCATTTCAGGGTTTCCCGCATGGCTGCATACTGTTCGGGGAGCCATGAACAGGATCACCACAAAAACAGTCCTTAAAGGGATAGTAATGTTTCAAAATAAAAGAAGCTTCAATTAATCTTCATAGTATTTGGGCCATGGACAGTATTATTTCAAAACTGTCAGAGTTGTAGTTCAAGAGTAATTGAATGATAAAGTATCCCCCTCCCGCCCCTTTTACCTAGTGTAAGCCAACTCCCCTCAGATGTGGAATCTGGTCTCCTGACCGGACAGGTCGCAGCAAGGGACAATCTTCTTACTGTGAGAATAAGGAAAACCCTGCCCCCTTGACAGGTTTATCAGGTTTTTCCTTATGATCACTGAAGATTGTCCCTCTCTGAGATCCATCCTGACAGTCTTGCTGCTCTGAGGTGAGCAGTGTTACATCAGTAATAGGGGTAGGAGGGGGATACTTTATAATTCAATTACTCTTGAACTACAACTCTGACAGTATCAAAATAATGCTCTCCATGGCCCAAATACTATGAAGATTAATTGGAGCTGCTTTTATTTTGAAACATTACTATCCATTTAAGTGCTGGCCGTGTGCACGGACTTTTTTTTTTTTTTTTTTTTTCTTCCAACTGATTCAGGGATCACTGGCATGCAGCTGCGCTGGGACCCCTGAATTCCAGGACATATATGTACATCATGGGTCTAGGCCAGTTCTACCCATGAAGTACATGTATGCCCTTAGTCCTTGACAGGTTAATATGTATGTAGTTGCGGGGAACTAAAAAAAAACATATATCACTTTTGTGTATTATGATTCTAGTTACCTGTTTTTCGGTCATAGCGTAGATATACTGCTGGTCGGGGCTCAGTACCAGATCCCTCAAGACTGCATTCCCCTCATGGACCACCACATTCTCATACTGCTGGGTAGCATGTGAGGAGGGGCCAGACAAGTCGACTAGGATCTATAGAAGAAAAAATACATAGGTGAGTAAGTAAGCTCACAGACCCATTAGAAAACACTTGCAATAGGTAAAGCAATGTTTGGTGCTCCTTGGCTCTCTCTTGTAAAGAAATGCCTGCTCATTGACTGAAGGATACCAACTTGTATTGGTTGGCCCCAGATCGTTCCAAATCCTTTGTGCGTGTCGGCCTAAATCGTCTGCATGCTAAAGCCGAAATCATTCCGTTTCAAAATATTTGCTGTTTTTAATGGAGAGTTCCTGTGTTCTCCAAGGAAATAAAAAATGGCTGCCAAAACTTGCAGGCTTCCCTGGCCTACAAGAGAAATGAGGCTTCCTAATGGCCAAAAAATGCTGCACAGAGGACAATCACCCTTGGAGAACACAGGAATTCTCCATAAAAAAAAAAAAAAATATTTTGAAAATGAATGATTTCGGCTTCAGCATGCCAGTGGTATTGAACAATCTGGCGTCAACCAATCAGAGTTAGTTTATATGGAGCTCTAAATGCCTAGAATTATTTTACAGTACATTGAAGGCCTCTCTAGGAATCTGAGTGCTAGAGAGGTACTCAAAGGGTTAAATCAGTGATGGGGTGTGTATATATCTCCCCTTTGGTGAAGCAGGCAAAGTGTGCGCCCCAGAATTGTCCCTCCTTTTTTCATTATGCATATGGCCCTTTTGTAAGATGGTGGAAATTAGGCAAATTCAACATCAGATCAGTACAATACATTGACATCAGTGAAGTGCATCTCTAATAAAAGGATGAGTGCGGAGGGAGTAAGCCAATGTAAGTGCTGTACATTGATTAAACATGACTAGCAGGTAGAATAGAACTACAGAAAAACAAATATTAACAATGCGCAGTGAAGTCCCCTTTTGGAGCGGAGCAGACAGCGCACTCATCCCCCTATACTGTATGTCAGCCTGACACCACACTCCTGAACATGCCAGAGGATGGGCTAGGTTGCCAGGGCAACAATGGAGACAAGTAGTATCTACTGAAATGTGGGCACGTGGTCTGAACAGAGAGACGATCACAAGTGAGGGGAGAGAATATACAAAAAGAAATCCACGGGCTGAAACATAAAGGAAAGGGGGTTCAAGGGAAGTGTACCGCAAAAAAAAAAAGAAAAAAGAGAGAGTACATTAAATGTACATATCAAACTGAAATCCAGAGAGAGAGAGAGAGAGAGAGAAAAAGCGAGACAGCGAGAGCGCACAAGAGAGACAGAGCGCGACAGAGAGCGAGTGCGCGAGAGAAGAGAGAGCAGAGAAAGGAGACAGCAGAGAGAAGAGACAGCAGAGAGGACAGCAGAGAGAAGAGACAGCAGACAGAAGAGAGCAAGCAGAGAGAGAGGAGAGAGCGAGCAGAGAGGAGAGAGCAAGCAGAGAGGAGAGAGCAAGCAGAGAGGAGAGAGCGAGCAGAGAGGAGAGAGCGAGCAGAGAGGAGAGAGCAAGCAGAGAGGAGAGAGCAAGCAGAGAGGAGAGAGCAAGCAGAGAGCAAGAGGAGAGAGGAGAGAGCGAGTAGAGAGAGGAGAGAGCGAGTAAAGAAAGCGAGGAGAGAGGAAAGAAAGAATGGAGAGAGGAAAGAAGGCGAGGAGAGAGGGAAGAAGGCGAGGAGAGAGGAAAGAAGGCGAGGAGAGAGGAAAGAAGGCGAGGAGAGAGGGAAGAAAGCTGGGAGAGAACAAGTGAGCTAGCAAACAGTGGGGAAGTGAGCAAGAGAATGAAGTGGTACAAAGCAAACAAGAGATTTGGAGAGAGAACAAGAGTGTGTGCACATCCAGTATTTATGCGCACACACACACACACACACACACACACACACACACACACACACACACACACACACACACACACACACACACACACACACACACACACACACACACACACACACACACACACACACACACGGCCGGCACTGCCTGTACACAATCACAGAAACACCAGCCATTAACTAGATGACGGATACACAGGTCACTATGTAGTTCAGAAAGCAGCTCTCGTCTTTATACACAAAATATCTGCGTGATCCCTTTCAATCATCAAATTGATAGAAAGCCTTTTAGCGGATGCTATTTATGTAGCACGACTGGCAAACCGCATTTGCTGAGTGTAGCAGGCTTGTGCTGGGTTTTAAACCATTGATACAGACATGGCCACACTGAACGCTCTACTAATTTAAATTTATATGAAATTTTGTCTATGGTTTGCGCTAGAATTGTCACACTTTGAGCACATGCTGTATGACAACTTGTACAAAATGGTGTATAGTCATTATTTTTAAATCCAATTTAACGCTTTATCGACCAGATGAGTGTTCAACGTTGATTCACAATGCATTGTACACCCATCTGGTCCTTAAAGGGATAGTAATGTTTAACAATAAAAGCATCTCCAATTAATCTTCATAGTATTTGGGCCAAGGAGAGTGTTATTTCAGTTCTGTCAGAGTTGTAGTTCAAGATTAATTGAGTGATAAAGTATTCCCCTCTCGCCCCTTTTACCTAGTGTAAGCCACCTCCCCTCAGATGTGGAATTTGGTCCACAGACCAGACAGCTCACAGCAAGGGACAATCTTCTTACTGTAAGCACAAGGAAAACCCTGTCCCCGTTGACAGGTTTTTCAGGTTCAGGTTTTTCCTTATGATCACTGAAGATTGTCAATTGTTACATCAATTAATGGGGCAGGAGGGGTATTTTATCATTCAATTACTCTTGTACTACAACTCTTACAGTACTGAAATAACACTCTCCATGGCCTGAATGCTATGAAGATTAATTGGAGCTGCTTATATTGTGAAACATTACCATCCCTTTAATGAGTTGAACACACTGAGGCCAATATGACACTAATGGACTGTCATAGAGGAAGAAATGACAAAAGGAATGCCAGGCGGGCATACGTCCCCCCTGTCAGAGAGCTCCACATGTAAAGTTGCCCGAGGTGGTGGTGGGGGGGGGGAGAGGCAGGAGGACATGCTAGAGCTGGGAGCAGAGACTCCCCTGAGCATGCTCATTAGGATGGAAATATATTCCAGCGCACAAACAAATCACAGGCCTCGTTTAATTAGAGCCACGGCTTTGATTCTCCGCCAGCATCCCAGATAACATCTGAGGATTATTTTTAGGCAGTTTTACTAAACAAATGTACTTAATTAAGGAGAAGACCCTAAGCAGATTTAAAGAAACAGGGACACAGCACCGCAGTCAGTGGCCAGTGTTACACATCTTATAGGGCGGATAAGAATGTAAAAATATTTTTAGCCAGGTGTCAGGAGCCATCCAAAAAATTTTAGGAGCCGGTAAATAAGTAAATGCACAAAGATCGCAACATTACCTCGGACACAATAAAAACGCATTGTACTCAAAATCGGTTTGTTCCAGAAAACCTTTTGATTGAAGCTTCTCCCATCAGTACATAGATCATTTAATTCCACCCCCAATAAGACTACTGCTTTCCAATGTGTTGTACACACAGAACTGATATACACCCCTTTGACATGAAAAGGGTCAAGAAACTACCATCCCCCTTTTTTTTTTTTTATACAGTGCTACGCAAGATTAACCCTTTGAGTGTCAGAGAGGTATCCAACGCATTGCTGATACCCCTCTGGCACTCAAAGGGTTAATATATGCTTCAGGTGCCTGTGATCTACATCCCTGTGTTCCACAGGTTCCTGGGAGTCCTGGCGGCACTGACAGTTTTCGTACTGATAGCGAGTGAGCAACTCGATGCAGCCCGCTGGTCTGGAGCTTACAGACAATCAGGACTGTACAAAACACCAACCATGGAAAGGAATTCTATCACAAGCTTAAAGGGATAGTGATACTTCGTTTTCTCTTTATTTTATTTTGTATGCAATAAAAAACAAAGAAAGTCTGATCTCTCAAACCTTTATGGTTTGAGAGATATTCACAAGCAAAGTTTCTCCCTCCCGCCCCTTTTACCTAGTGTAAGCCATCTCTTCTCAGATGTGGAATCCAGTCCATAGACCAGACATATAACAGCAGGGGACAGTCTTCTTCCTATGAGAAAAATGAAAGCCCTGTCCCTCTTGACAGGTTTTTCAGCTTTTTCCCTTATGCTCACTGAAGATTGTTCCTCTCTGCGATCCATCTGGACAGTCTTGCTGCTCTGTGGCTGAGCAGTGTTACATCAGTAAAAGGGGCGGGAGGGGGATACTTTGTCATTGAATTACTCTTGAACTACAACTCTGACAGAACTGAAATAACACTCTCCATGACCCAAATACTATGATGATTAATTGGAGCTGCTTTTATTACGAAACATTACTATCCCTTTAAACAATTGGTATTGCTGGGAAGTTTTAAAATTAGCCGACACGGAGATATTTGCAATATTAATCTTAAAAGTCCAGGAAACATACATTCTAATTGATACCTCCCTGCTTGCTCTAACTGAGGGGGGGTGCACCAATCAGTCCTCAAGTAACCTCCGACATGCTGCATGAACACAAGACAAAAACATGACTTCTCCTTTCCCTTTGTGGAATGTATTTCACCAATGTAGAGACTAAAGGAGCAGTTCATTGGTGCAGCTCATATAGTAGGCAATACAGAGCTCTACCACCCTGATAATTTGGTCATTCACCCAGAGACCCTTATAGTTGAGCCAAACCCTGAGAGTTTGCAGGTATGTCTCCAAAGCACGTTGTGACTTCTGCAGCATCCAAAGGGCTAGTCATGGTTTTTACTTATTTTAGGCAAACTAACCAGCAAAAGGAGAAACCCACAGACGTGCTCCAAACACAAAAAAAAGAGATATGGGCCATGTCAGCTTTAGCTGGGCCGTAGGTGGTGAGGGCAGATCTTGACAATAAACTGGCTATTTAACCTTTTCAGGGCGAGAGGGGTATGCAAAGTATTGCTTTCATAATGCTCTGCACTCTCCTCAGGCACTCAAAGGGTTAAAGAAGAGACGAGAATGAACTGAGAGGAAACCACAAGATCAGCACGAGTCTGAACAGCAACAAACCGATCGTTATCAGCAAAAAGAAGGGAAAAAAAAAAAAAAAAAGTAACAAAATCGACTGAAGCACAAATTAGAAATCTGCAGATTGAACGTGTCTTATGTATAGGGGTAAAGTAGAGCAATTCTGGGGTAAAACAGGGTACAAATAGAAATCCCCAAAACGCCCATCGATTAAAATACCGTTTTTTAACCCCTTGAATGCTAGAGAGGTCTCCAACTCATTGCAAAGCTTTCAAGGGGTTAAAAGGCTCATTTCAAATCAGCCAGAGTTTAGGGACATTTTAATTTTTTCCCTACGGTGCTAGTAATGCGAACCAGAAATGAACCTTTAATGTTAAATTGTGATTTTAACCCCTTTATTCACAGATGGGTCACCAACGCATTCAAGGGATTAAAATCCCTATTTAAAATCACTGTCAATTCTCATTTATCTGATCACCCCTACAGTGCACTTGGTATGCACTTTAACTTGATGAACAAGGTCTAAACCATTTGAGTGCCTGAGACGTATCCAAGGGTTAGTTACCAGGACTAAGAAAACCAGGTAGCTTAGCCCACAACCAGCACCAATATTCCCTTATCCACTCAGGATCCATTTAGACCAGGGGTGTCAGTCCTCAAGAGCTACAAACAGTCCAGGATGGAAGGATTTCCCTGTTTGAGCACAGGTGGACCAGGGAGAGAGGCTGAATCGCCTGAAACTCTGCCCACTTCCTGCCTAAGCCTCCACACCCTGTTCCACCCACTTCTCCTCCTCCTCCTGTTCCGCCCACTTCTACTTCCCATCTTGTTCCGCCCATTTCCCACCCACTATGACAAAGGACAATAAGCCCTGCCCATCCAACCAAGCCCCGCCCCATGAATTGTATTATTTACATCTCTCTGGTCGAGGACTCTAGAAAACAAAGTTCCCAGGTATTGGAAGTAAATTAGCATAAATCATAGTAGGAAACATTCTCCCCATGTGTCCTGTTTACCAGACATTTGGTTAAAGGCCCCAAAAGTTCCCAGGTACGAACATCCGTTTTACATTTCAGAATCGTATTTACACGTTTTTCTGCAATTGAATGTATAAATGCACAGAAATCCCCCCCGGATGCCTCTCCTCTCCCTTCAGAAGAGACATATTTGTTTGTTTTCCTAATTACAGTCAGATCAGCACAGCTGATAACAGAATACAATGTGTCTATTAAAATATTCTTTTTCGGTTGTTCCTTGCATGCACAGATTCTGGGGTAATTGTATAATTGAGCTGTAACCGCCAGTGAGGAGAAGGAGAAAAAAAAAATTAGGACGAAACTGAGCAAAACAACATTTTCAGTGAAACCCTTTGGCTACAGCTGTCAAATTACATCCTATAATGAGTGAAAATAAAGCTATTTTTTAATGCTAGTAAGTTAGCTAAAGACTGAAATGTAGGTCAATACTGGGAATATAAACGCTCTAGCAGAAGACAGTGGTATAAAAATAGGAAGGAATGATGATAACTGAATAACAAATGCAATGCAGTTCTGCTTATACCCAGCATAGTCCCATTCTGACCGGGGCTGGAATTAACCCTTTGAGTGCCAGAGGGGTACGCAACGCAATGCGTTGCGTACCCTTCTGGCACTGAAAGGGTTAAATACCAGGCTCTCCCAACCAAAGCATGCTAGGCTCCCTTAGCTCCGCCTATGGACACACCCTGAGTCCTCATATAACCCCGCCTCCAATCTCATCCACTGTTTAAAGGCAGAGAAAATACCCTTGGCTTATAACAAGTAACAATGAATACATCTTTAACCCCTTGGTTGCTTTGCAATGCATTGGAGATCTCTTTAGCATCCTAGGGGTTAAAGGGATAGTAATGTTTCATAATAAAAGCAACTCTAATTAATATTCATAGTATTTGGACTTTGGAGAGTGTTATTTCAATTCTGTCAGAGTTGTAGTTCAAGAGTAATTCAATGACAAAGTATCCCCCTCCCACCCCTTTTACTGATGTAACACTGCTCAGCCAGAGCAGAAGGAAGGTGCCCAGGTAGACTGCAGAGAGGGACAATCTTCAATTAAGATAAGGGAAAAACCTGAAAAACTTGTCAAGGGGGGCAGGGCTTTCATTGTTCTCATAGGAAGAAGATTGTCCCCTGCTGTTATCTGTCTGGTCTATGGACTGGATTCCACATCTGAGAAGAGATGGCTTACACTAGGTAAAAGGGGCGGGAGGGGAAACTTTGCTTGTGAATATCTCAAACCATAAAGGTTTGAGAGATAAGACTTATATCGTTCTTCATGTTTTTTTTTTTTAAATGCCTACAAAATAAAATAAAGATAAAACGAAGTATTACTATCCCTTTAAATAACGGACTATAAAGAAGTATAAACTGGTACAGGGACATTGAGGTTTCCCTAGCTGTGCCCACAATTCAGAATGTGTGTGTGTGGTCAGCACGGTTACCTACTCTGTTGATTGGTAAATCCAACCCTGATTATGACTCCTCAGTTTCCTAGAGTGCAGCACAAACATAACCTGCACAGGGCAAGATTACCATCTCAAGTGCCCTTAGGAAAGGCATTTTAGGTACCCTTAGCTTCACCTATGGCCGAACCCACATGCCGACGCCCCTATTCACATTCACTGTTTCCAGGCACCGAAATTACCCTTGAAGACACAGAAAGGGAGAGCTCTGCAGACCCACCCAATCTCAAGACAGTCCAGAACAGTAAAGCATCCTTTATTTAACTGAACAAATTAAAGGGATAGCAATGTATCATATAATGTGTAGCTCAGAACGTGGAGCCTATGTAACAGTACTGCAGTACGATGCTATGGTCACGTCTTGCTAGTTACAGTGTAATAATATTGGTTTGCCTCTATTATTCTACATTTACTTGAAGCATATGCACCCCCAAGTGTAAGCAAATCATTCCTAAAATATTGGACTCCCCACATAAAAACATGACAGTGGTGTGCGTTAACCCCTGTGTTGTCAGAGAGAACTACAGTGATCACCCCTTTAATAATGAAAAACAGGCATGCATTAATGGCATTTACCAGCTGTATTACATCTCTGCTCTGCCCCACACCTTTGGAACAAGCTCACTGCTAATGTCAGCTTTGATTTGGCAGGGCTAAAACGCAGCATTAAGTTACAATGACAGCGAGAGGAACATCCAGGCTGAAAAGTGTCCTGTTATACACAGCAGATATCAGTAATGACACCACAAAAAGAATGGAAAATGTACCAGTTCAGGACTAGACCTTCCCATGATTTCCACAGCTCAGCACAACTACCAGTCATTATACAACAGCATCAGTTGGCACACACAGATTCTCTATATATAATTACCTACAATACTCATCATCCCCAACCAGCCAACAACTTGTCACATGGCAATATTGTGTTATCTACCAGCGTGTGATAACGCAAAATCCTTAAAGCTGTTTTTAGGTGAAATTGTCCCTTTAACCCCTTAAGGACCAGCGGTCCCGGGGTGTGCTGTCCCTTAAGGACCACATAGAAGACTCTGACGTGAAGTCCCATGTGACTGATCACGTGGGGCGGCATGCTGAATGGAGGGACTGAAAGAGATCGCTCCGGTCTTGGAGCGATCAAGTTCAGTCCCCGGTATTACTCACCACACTCCTACAGGAGCGCGGTGAGTAAAAGTACGCGACGTGGTAGGACCGTCACTGGTCCTTAAGTGCTGGACCAGCGTGACGGACCTGCCACGTCAATGCTCCTTAAGGGGTTAACAGAAACTTAAAAATATAGAATTGGCAGATAAGAACCATTTGGCCCAACTAGTCTGCCTATTTTCCTGCTGTAAAAACCTCAAACCTTATTTGGCCCTTGGTCTTGTCTTATGTTCAGGACAGCCTTATGTATTAACCCTTTGAGTGCCAGAGGGGTATGCAACGCATTGCAGAGCAATGCGTTGCGTACCCCTCTGGCACTCAAAGGGCTAAACCTATTGCATGCATGCTTACATTCCTTCACTGTATTAACACTGTGAGTGCCACAGGGGTACGCAACGCATTGCAAAGCAATGCGTTGCGTACCCCTCTTGCACTCATAGGGTTAAAGAACATTCACAGAAAGGGAATATTCACATGTAAAAACTTACATGGGCTTACATTAGTAAAACTATATTTTAATTGGCTTCTTTATTTTTTTTTCAATTTTACTGACTTCTTACGTTATGGAGACTCAATATTGGGCACTTCCGCGTTGTGCGGCACGCTGTATGTGCGGTGCAGGACTTCCCACCTCCCTCCCAGCAGCCCCAGGGAGCGTGTTCACACTTCCCTTCATAGTGGTATTTATCTGGGCTATCATTGCAGCAAGCTCTGTTTACCACGAAACTGAGCTTGAAATGTGCCGCAGAATGTGTAAATGCCCAATATTAAGTCTCCATAACTTAAGTAAGTAGAATAAAAAAAACACCAATTCTAATATACTTTTACTAATGTAAGCCCATGTGAATGTTCCCCTTTAACCTCACGAACAGGGCTCTCTGATCCTTCTGTTCGCCACATTTAATCGTACTATTTAATACCTCCGTATGCCTATTCCCAATTGTACAGCGCTGCAGAATTAGTTGGAACTATATAAATAAATAAATAATAATAACACTTCTGCTGGTTGGCTATTCCACTTATCTACTACCCTCTCAGTGAAGTAAAACGTCCTTACATTACATCTAAACCTGTGTCCCTCTAGTTTTAGACTATAGCCTCTTGTCCTAACATTTTTACTCCTTTGAAATGTACTTCCATCCTGTACTTTGTTGAATCCCTTCATGTATTTGAATGTTTCTATCATATCCTCTCTCTCTCTTCTCTCCTCCAAGTTATACATGTTCAGATCCTTTAGTCTATCCCGATGTTTATTTTCCTGTAAACAGTCAACATTTTAGGGGCCCTTCTCTGAATTCTCTCTAGAGTATCTATATCCTTCTGGAGTTGGGGTATCCAGTACTGTACACAATACTCTAGGTGAGGTCTAACCAGAGATCTCGTTAATAACCCTTTGAGTGCCAGAGAGGTATCTGAAGCATTGCGTTGAAATGTGTTGCGTACCCCTTTGGCACTCAGAAGACTGAACCATTCTCTCTCCATGAAAAGGAACTTGCATTTGAGCATTAGTGTTCTTCTGAAGCAATGCTCTGCAAGGTGGCACTCGCATAGTACAACATACTACCCAGTATCAACCAGTTATGCCAGGCGTACCTGCGCTCCCGGCCGTGCTGTACAGATTAGTTCTGGTTTGTGGTTCCCCAGTCTGCCAGCCTCGCTCAGTTGGTACGCTTGGTAATAATTCATTGTTTATTAGTTTTTGGAAGTGGTGCAAACTCTTGGAGTCTAGTTAATTATGATTAGCGAAATGACTGAGATTAATCGCACTCATTAGTAACGCGTCTTTACAGTGGGAATGGTAAAAATGAAGGAGGGGGGAGAGTTTCCTTTTACGTTGGGACCAGGCAGGTGGACAGCCCAGGAGCAAGCATTAACCCTTTCAGCAGGTGATCCAAAGCCATTAACCATTCAGCTGTTAACCCTTTGCGTGCCAGAGGGGTAACAGAACGCATTGCAAAGCAATGCGTTCCGCACCACTCTGGCACTCAAAGGGTTAAAGAATATTTGTCCTTATGTATAAAGAAAAATGGAGCAATTTTTGGGCAAATCCACTGCAAACTTAGAGGGGGGGGGGGCGGACAAATTCCCGCTGATTTAAAAGGAGCATTGATCCCCTTGAATGCTAGAGATGTATTTAACGCATTCTGAAGCAATGCATTGGAAACCTCTGTAGTACTCACTGTTAAATGCACTATTTAACCCTTTGAGTGCCAGAGAAGATGCAACGCATGGCTTCGCAATGCATTGCATATGCATCTGGCATTCAAAGGGTTACATCAATGCGAAGTGTTCTTGGTCTCTTATGGGGCATATGGTTTGTTCTGCTTTTGCCTGTGATTGTTTATTCGTTTGATGTTTAACCCCTTTGTAGTAAATTCAAAATCATGTGGTGACATAGGTAGTATTACAACCTGATGTATGATCAGTGTTACAAGTGGCTTCATATATTTATTCACTGTCTAGGATATTTTAACTCTAAAGGAATATGCATAAAATACTTCAAGAGATAGCAACTTTTCACAAAAAAGCAGCTCTGATTAATCTTCATAGTATTTGGGCCATGGAGAGTGTTATTTCAATACTGTCAGAGTTGTAGTTCAAGAGTAATTGAATGATAAAGTATCCCCCTCCCTCCCCTTTTATCTAGTGTAACACTACTCACCTCAGACGTGGAATCTGGTCTCTTGAACGGACAGGTCACAGCAAGGGTCAATCTTCTTCTGCCCCCCTTGCCAGGTTTTTCTCTTATGCTCACTGCAGACTGTCCTTCTCTGCGATCCATCCGGACAGTCTTGCTGCTTTGAGGTGAGCAGTGTTACATCAGTAAAAGGGGCGGAAGGGGGATACTTTATCATGCTCGCAATAAGAAGATTGTCCCTTGCTGTGAGCTGTCATGTCAAGGGACCAGATACCACATCTGAGGGGAGGTGGCTTACACTAGGTAAAAGGGGCGAGAGGGGGGATACTTTATCAATTACTCTTGAACTACAACTCTGACAGTATTGAAATAACACACTCTGTGTCCCAAATACTATGAAGATTAATTGGAGCTGATTTTTTTGTGAAACATTACTATCCCTTTAAGTGGAAAAGTTAGGACTTTAACCAACTGCACTGTAAGGAACAAATAACGTTTTTCAAATTCTCATGGCTATAAATGGGGCTATAGAGATTTCCAACATGCACTGGAGCCCTCTCTAGTAATGCGTTAAAAGTACCATTTTTATTTGGCCCTGAGGTGCAATCAAACAGAAAAAAATATATAATTTATATAGTTTTGAAACTTTTCAGTGGTAGAGAGGTGTTCAGCATTGCTTTGTTATGTGCAGGGCACCCCTCTGACACTCAAAGGGTTAAAGAGGGCTTCCATCTAGCACTGAAGGGGTTCATGGCCCCTTTTAAATTCATCCCTGTGTTGTCATTTCTTAGCTCCATTGAAGCCTTTTAGATGCATTGGAAACGTTTCCTGGTTGTTAAACCTTTGAGTGCCAGAGAACTACGCAATGCATTGGAAAGTGAAACGAATCATATTTATTATTAACAGGATTCCTTTTCCATAAAGTGGAGGACTATGGGACTTGTAGTCCAACAACAGAAGGCTGCAGGTTACATACACGGAGGGAGACACTGCTCCCCTCCCTCTGCGTTTCATGATGCTGTTTTGCGCTTATCTCTCTGCGGAGGGGGATTAATTCCCCGTGACTGGCAGCAGCAACAGGAGCGGGCGTTCGGCGCTGCCACACTTCAAAGCCAGGGGCTTATCTGCCTCGAACACACGCGCCAACCTTTTCAGAGAAACCCTGCACTGTTACACAGACCGCCAGCAGCCCAGGAGAAAAGGGGGCGTGTGTGTGTGTTTGCGCGCAGAGAGCTGCTGTTCCACCTGCTTGGATCAAAGTCGTTTTATTTTCCCAGCTCTGTGTAATTCCTATTCCCTTCACTGGACAACAGACCTGCCATCTCATTCACTGGAAAATCCTCTGTTATAGGTCATTCTGAAGCAAGAAAACGTTATCAAGAGGAATTAAACCCACTGATTGCCAGAGGGAAGTGGAATGGCACATCAGTTCCAAAGATGTATCCAACACATTGATCTGAAAATGCACTGGATACCCCTCTGGCACTCACAGAGGCTCACAATAAAAGCAGCTCCAATTAATCTTCATAGCATTTGGGCCATGGAGAGTGTTATTTCAATACGGTCAGAGTTGTAGTTCAAGAGTAATTGAATGATAAAGTATACCCCCTCCCACCCCTTTTACTGATGTAACACTGCTCACCTCAGAGCAGCAAGACTGTCCGGATGGATCGCAGAGACCGACAGTCTTTAGTGAGCATAAGGAAACACCTGAAAAACCTGTCAAGGGGAGCAAGGTTTTCTTTATGATCACAGTAAGATTGTCCCTTGCTGCGACCTGTCCAGTCAAGTGACCACATTCCACATCTGAGGGGAGGTGGCTTACACTAGGTAAAGTGGGCTGGAGGGGGATACTTCATCATTCAATTACTCTTGAACTACAACTGACAGTATTGACATAACACTCTCCATGGACCCAATACTTTGAAGATTAATTGGAGCTGCTGTTTTTGTGAAATGTCACTATCCCTTTAAATGCTCTTCTTCATCTACGGGTAAAAGAAAGTGTGTGTGTCGGCACTTTTCTGTACGTATCTCTGACCTGCGTGTGTGCATATGTACCCGGCATGGTAGTAGAAGCACTGTGGGCGATGCGTTGGAGGAGGATGACCTACATCTGAGCACAGACATACTTGAAACTAGCTCACCCCAAGATCTTTGACATATTCACTCTTCATGTCCTCAAGACAGCAGATTCTAGGTGCAATGTCTGTGTTTGCTGTAACCCAGGGATGACCCAGTCAGTCCTCAGCATACCCCTCTGGCACTCAAAAGGTTAACAGAATACAATTCTGCCTTTCTGGTAGAAATGTCACCAATGTGGACATCAAATAAGCAGTAGGTGTAAATCATATAGTGGGAAAACACTGAACTCTCACATGTTGAGATTTTGGCCCTTCACCCTCAGATCTGGGTCAAACCCTGACAGGTTCCAATGTAGGAGCATCGATTCCAATAAAAACAGTATGCCCATTGAGATGTCTATTTCCTTTCGACTCATTCCATCCATGTTCCTACCCAAGATAGTGCAGGTGGGAAGTACACTTTAAAGGTGTATATTGTTAGGACAAGATATTAAACAACTAAATTAATTGCACCCTGTCATATCTCTCAAACCTCTGTGGTTTGAGAGATATACGCTATCAAAGTTCCCCCCTTCCCTCCCCGTGTGCAGACATCAGAAAAGGAGATCCCGGTCCGCAGACCATCCTGAGGCTCTTCAGCAGAGCTGTAATCGCTCCAGTCCGATAGAAATACTTCATTTGAACGGTCTACAACGTGTGCCTGGTTTGCAAGCATATACAGACCATTCAAATGAAGTAATTCTATCTAACTAGTGTGATTACGGCTCTGCTCAAGAGCCACAGGACAGTCTGCTGACCGGGATCTGCTTCTCTAACACGTCAGTGCACTGGGAGGGAAGGAGGAACTTTGAAAGCTTCTCTCTCTCATACCACAGAGGTTTGAGAGATAGGACTGGGTGCAATTAATTTAGTTTTTTAATATCTAGAAGTAATTAAACTTAAGTTTAACAAAGTATCACTATCACTTTAAAGGTATCCATTGTATCTGCCATAACCACATCCTTGGGCAAGGAATTCCATAATTTAACAGTCCTTACTGTAAAAAGAAAAAAAAAAACCTTCCTCTGCTGAAGTCTAAACCTCCTTTCCTCTAATCTCAAGGGGTGTCCCCTGGTCACCTGATCAGGCCTTGGAATGAATAGCTCACCAGAGAATCCTAGTACTGACCTCTCATATACCTGTACATTGTGATAAGGTCTCCTCTTAGTTGGATACCTCTATGGCATGCAAAGGGTTAGGAAGACTCATACAACTCTGCCAGCTTCAGTCATAAAAAACTGCCAGCAGCGGTCATGTCTACTGACGGAAGACGTTGTTCGCTCTTATACAAGGGCAAATTTCATAAGGGCCATTAGAATTTTCCAGCCATAGTAAGGTAAGTGGAGGGAGGTGGATTATTACTAGGTGTTTGTTCATTCGTTCTTTAACCCTCTGAGTGCCAGAGAGGTATCCAACGCATATCAGCACTCAAAGGGTTAATGCCCGGCCTGGTAATCACTGTGTACCTAGGAACAACTACAGCTGGTTCCAGGCATTGCCGGTAATGTCAGGCTGTGCAGGCCCCAACGTAGGTCACACAGCCAGTTGTGGGGCAGCTGTTTGAGCAAATGTTTATCACAAGCTAGGGGACAGATGGCATTCCTTTGAACAGCTGCTGTCATGAGGTCCAGCCAGCGGGCGATGGATAAAACGAGGGAGGGAGGGAAGCACCTTCCCTGTGCGCCGAGCTGACCCACAGACAGCAGCCCATATCTGGAATGTGTATACTGCATTCCTCATACATCACAAGGCTAAGTGTGTGCACCCTGTGATCCGCTTATAAACACACTTACTGCAGTTACACAAACATCTCGCATAGAAGGGCCTTTGTCTGGGGAATTCTCTCTCTCCCTTTAAAGTTTATCTTCCGTTTCCCAGAGGACACAAAAAACTGAACAAACAATACAGTCCTTGCTGTGATTACCCTGTTCTCATTGTACCAGTCATAGCCAGAGAGTTTATGAATAAACAAAAAGCTTTGCATTGCTGCATCTTTCTAAAGTATCTGTTAACCCTTCAAGGACATGGTTAAACTCGAGGACTAGGGTGATGTTCAATGCATTGAACACCCCTCTGAAGATCTAGGAGTTAACCCTCTGAGTGGATTTTGAATGAGTTCTGTACCCCTCTGGCACTCAAAGGGTTAAACAGGTCAACAAAAAGGGGATAAGTACAAGTTCAACAGTGCAGTACAGGAAAAAAAAAATGTCCCACAGAGCTTACAGTCTTAGTATGGCCTTAATTTGGACATCCTAAAAAAATATTTCTGGCTCTTTAAAGGGATAGTAATACTTAAATTTTACAACCTTGCATCTTGTAGTCCTTACAAAAAGAAATAAATTAAATGCCCCCAGTGTCATCTCTCAGACCTTTACGGTTTGAGAGATATTCACTTTCAAAGTTCCCACCTCCCTGACGTCAGCGCTCTAGCTGCCTGCAGGGGAATCCGATCCCGGGACCGGAGGAGGCTCTGCAGCAGAGTCAAGATTGTGTTATTTCAAGAGAAATCCTTCACTGAAACAGTCTTCTTAGTGTGCTTGGTTTGCAAGCACACAGACTGTTCAAGTGAAAGATTTCTTTTCATTAACGCGATGTCTGCTCTGATGCAGAGCCTCCACCGGTCCCGGGACCAGATTCCTCTGCAGGCAGCTACAGCGCTTACCTCAGGGAGGGAGGAACTTTGAAAGTAAATATCTCTCAAATCATAAAGGTTTGAGAGATAGCACTGGGGGCATTTAATTTCTTTTTTATGGGCTACAAGATGCAAGTTTGTAAAATTTCAGTATTCCCTTTAAGTTTAGGAGTACATTAAAAACATGTCTGTACCTAGACCCCTTCTCTGCCATTTTAACCCTTTGAGTGGCAGAGAGGTATCCAAAGCATTGCTTTGCAATGCATTGGGTACCTCTCTGTCACTCAAAGGTTTAAACTTTGCCGATGCCTAAAGCGTTCTTCTGTAGAATTCCAACACACAGTATATTCTTCTACAGCCAGTAACAGACCCAATCACATGTAACACACGGGAAGTCACTGAGTGATAGGGTTACCTTGAACAAAAGAAAATGGAGAACAATTGCTGTATCGGTTATTCCGTATCTACTTTACACAAAAGTAAATAAGAATGAGATCAACATCAGGAGTAGGCAACCTGCCACAGGCCACTAATTGAAAACTACAACTCCCATCTCCCTTGTCTACCCACTGCATTGTATACAAGGTGCCAGAGAAGTCAGAGACCAACAGGGCCCAGTGCCCAACATTTCAATACACTCCTGTTCAGTAGGACTTCTTCACAGTGTAAATCCAGGGAGATCAGTCCTTGTCACAGAGGCTTAGCACAGTAACATATTGATTGGCTGGGCTTTATAGTGCGACACGTACAAGTGGGACTATAGTGGAGAGGGAAGAGCAGGACTTGTAAGGCCTCATCAATGAAGAAAATTGGAGCAATTCTGGAAATATTCTATTGCTTTAAATGGGGCTAATCTATTAGAAACATCTCTAGTATTCAATGAGTTAAAGGGATAGTAATGTTTCACAATAAAAGCGGCTCCCATTAATCTTCATAGTATTTGTGCCATGGAGAGTGTTATTTCAGTTCTGTCAGAGTTGTAGTACAAGAGTAATTGAATGATAAAGTATCCCCCTCCAGCCCCTTTTACTGATGTAACACTGCACACCTAAGAGCAGCAAGACTGTCCAGATGGATCACAGAGATCTTCAGTGATCATAAGGACAAACCTGTCAAGGGGGACAGGGTTTTTTCCTCATGATCACAGTAAGAAGATTGTCTCTTGCTGTGATCTGTTCGGTCCCAGGACCAGATTCCACATCTGAGGGGAGGAGGATTACACTAGGTAAAAGAGGCGGGAGGGGGATACTTTATCATTCAATTACTCTTGAACTACAACTCTGACTGTAATGAAATAACACTCTCTATGGCCCAAATACTATGAAGATTAATTGGAGCTGCTGTTTTTGTGAAACATTACTATCCATTTAAAAGTCCCAGAGGGGTACGCAACATACTGCAGAACCTCCATTATAATATGTGAAGTTAAATTACGTGTAATTATTTTTTTTCATTGTTACTTTAATTTTTTAACGGATGTCTCTGACATAGAGGTGCCTGGATCTGTGTTACCAGCATTCCATATCTTTATTGTCCCTACTTCCACTGTTCAACTACAAGAAGGAATTTTTTCCCCATTCAAGGCAGGATTGGAAATTGCTGCATAGAAGGTTTTTTTTTTTGCCTTCTTTTGTATCAACGATGGTAAACAGGAATAGGAAAAGGGTTGAACTAGATGGACGCAAGTCTTTTTTTCAACCTAAATTACTATGTTACCTCTGCGGCTCTCCAGCTGTTGTTGGGCTTCAACTCCCAACACCCTCAGCTGGCTGAGGGTGCTGAGAATTGTAGTCCAAGATGGCTAGAGTCTCTTTGCGTTAGCTGTCTAAGGTTGATGGGAATTGTAACCAAATAACTGCTTGAGAGCCACATGTTGCCATCTTTGATATCAGATCATAAACCTATATCCTGTGTGCATTTGATTCCAGCATCAGCTAGTTTTATACAATCAATACAGTCAATAGTACACATGCTAATAGCAACGTATCGATGTAGCAATAACTTAATACCCAATAACATATATATTCATTTATAGCTGGAGGGGCCTTCCATACAATTAATAAACCTTTATGGTATTTAAGGGGTAAAAATAATAAGATTCTGTTATCTTCCTGTGCTATCTCTTTCCAATTTACATTTTTTTCCTGGTAAAAATACCTTTAAAAATGCTACAGAAGAAAGACTTCATTTGCACACAAAACAGAAAAAATAAACTTGCCTTAGGCCACACACACAGCCTGCAACCGGAGTACAATCAGAGAGCACCACTTCAGAGACCATGATCTTATTAAAGCTCTTACTTCTCCATATAGACTGCCGATTATCAGTAGAGGTCAGGAGATCCTGGGACTAAACAGCTGTCAGGGACAGTGGTATCACAGAACACGTACCTAATCCTTCAGTGACACCCATCTATAATTACTGTGCACAGCCAGAACCCTCCCCATTTCACAGCAGAGGACTCCGGAACACAAGACAGGTACAAGGCTTAGATCAGATTATATAGTAGGCCATGAGTGATGGAGATTGGGCACCTAAGGCAAACCATATAAAAGACCAAAGGAGAGATTTTCATCACTGTTAATCCTTTGAGTGCCAGAGGGGTACACAGCATGGCATACCCCTCTGACACTCAACGGATGGTAAAACAGATTAAAAAAAAAAATATATATATATATATATATATAATATGATGTAGAGTTTATCATCCTGTGTAAAATAATGGTTCTCCCACTGAGGAGGTGTTTTATTCAAAAGTTATTTTATTTTTATTTTTTGTTGTTGTTGTTTAGGTGCAATATCAAAATGGCCTGAAATGTTTGTGGCGCGGTTGCTACATCAACCTATGGAGGTTTATGGCCAACTGACCAGAGGTGTTTATAGAATGGTGTAGCAACAGCGCCACTGTAACATTTCAGGCCACTGTGATATTATACCTGAAACAGTAAAGTTTGCACTGCAATAACTTATGAATAAAACACCTCTAATCAGAGCAGTGGGAGTACCACTGATTTACTCAGTAGAATAAAACGCCATATATTTTATTATATATATATATATATATATATATATATATATATATATATATATATATATATATATATATACATATACACACACACACACACATTTTTTTAGATTTTTTTTTTTTTTACTTATTAAGTGTTACTATCCCTTTAAAGCTGCCTGAGGCTCCTGGGCCACTGGCTGCCCAATTCCTACTTTATTCTATAATATGTAGAGAAGTCTCTGCCACATGAAAAGGAGGCTTCAGAGAGTAAAATTGGATTGAAGAGTTTATTTCACATTATCACACTTTAGTGGAAGGATAATCACTTTCTGGGCATTCAGCTGTTGGGGACTACATCTCCCATAATCCATAATCAATTGCAGCTTGTAAAGGAAGGGGAATTGTAGTCTTCAAAAACTGGAGGCCCCACCAATAACTACCTCACACCCCATTTCATAACCCCACTGCAGTGGCTACGAATGACTCTTTAGCCCTCTGGGTTAGGGATGAACGTTCAGATATCTCAGACCAACCAAATAATCATTCCTGAGAACCTCAAAAAAGGGAAACTAATGCCTATAGGGGAAATTGGCTAACAAAATGTGACTTGTCTTGGTAGGAATTCATTTTCATAGAAGTCCTGTTATATACAGGGCTCACAATTTCCATATATATACACATATTACATACATACACGCACGCACGCACACACAATCATGTGACCAAGATTCTGCATCGAAGGACATACACCCACACACCCAGGGGCAGCAGTAAGGAGGAGTTATACAAATCTGTCCACTGGTCCAACTATGGAGAGTGATTTTGACAGGAGTAGCGTACCCCCTTCCCCTGTCAAAATCTCTGCAAGAAGTTACACCAACTACACTAAACGTGAGAGCATGATTTTCAATGGACTGTGCAGGGGCAAAACCCATTCATAGCCACGGCACCACCCTCATTCATTATTTCCTGACACAGAAAATACACTTTGCCTATAACGAGCACGCTTTAGCTTTAACCCCTTGGTTGCTAGAGATCTCCAAGCATTGCTTCACAGTGCGTTGGAGATCTTCCCAGTATCCAAGGGGTTAAATAATAGCCTGTAAAGGAGTATAAAATGGATGCAGAGTCATTGAGATTGCTCCGCCCATGCGCACAATTCAGAATGTGGGCGTGGGCAGCACAAATGAGGCACCGCCCCTCAAAATTTGAAGCCCTCGGCAGTTGCCTAGTTTGCTTATATGGAAATCCGGCCCTGCCCACTAATCTGTATACGGATCTTGCTGTGCATTGGAGATTTTGGTAGCATTCAAGGAGTTAAAAGCTCCATTTAACTCAGCCGGACAAGTGTTGTTGTTTTTTTTTTGGCCACACTGGTGCAGAATGGACTAACTACAGCATCCTAAATAGGACTCTTAGTTTTTTGTGGTTTTTTTTTTTCCCTATTCTCCATCACACAAAGAAAACACTGGAAATCACGAGCGGTATCGGTGAGAAGTGAACATGCGGAGAGGCGTTCTCTTTGTTTACTCCTATAACAGGCCCCGTTTACTGTGAGATTGCATCTCGTTTCAGGCAAGCAAGTTGATTACAGGGAAGTGAAGGCCAGCAAATGATCAGATCCTTCAGAACAGCACTCTTAAGCAGGGCTAGGCCAAGTGAGGGCTATTCATCCTAGCCTTAATATCCCCAAGCCAGGCTTAATGAGCCACTTTAGGCAATTGGGCCTGATGGACTGAACCTTTCCCGCTAGCCAACAGCCTTTTTACACAGCATCAGTTCTCCGGCACTCGCGTTCTCCTTTCAGAGCTGGGAAATTAGCAGCTACAGCCTGTGATTTCTTCTCTCTTCAGATACACAATATTGCTACGGCGAAGCGAAGGGCGATTAAAGACCATACACTGTACAAAATATAGCTACTTACGTGGACGTTTGTATATCCAAAAGACAGCCCTCCCATATGACCTACGGGCCAGGCAAAAGTGTGCCAAGGGGAACGAATACAAATTCCCCAAATGCTCACAGATTTGCAATGCGTTGCGCACCCCCTCTGGCACGCAAAGAGTTAAATGAGGTGTTGCCCACCCCTCTGGTTCTTAAAGAGTTAATGGAAAGCAACATCATTAACAAGCATCTAATTGTGATCTACACAGAAGGCTAGATTTAGGTAAGTCTATGGTAATTGCAGCACAGTGTTATAGGAGCCCGGCTGAAACTGGCGTAGTTAAAGAAGCAGTAAAAAAATTTTTTATGAAAACCTATATGTTACAGTGCTTCACCTGCTGAGTAATACAATGTCACTCACACCGCTGTCAGCGGTTTTATTCAAATGTTATAACAGTTCAAACCAGGAAGTGAATTTACTGTGCAGTTACTTCCCGATACTTCCAACTGACAGGAAGTGACTCAGTAGTTTCTATCACATTTTACGGAGAACTATATTTCATTGACTTTCCTCTCCATTAGTGTGTTACTGGATGACTAAGCAGAATTTGACCACTAGACCACCCGTTTAAAAAAAAAATGCATTTATCAGCAGTGGGAGCACTCTTATTTTACTCAACAGGAAACACGCTACACTATTTTTTTTCCCCCATCATTGCATTGGATACATCCCTAGCCTCTAAATGGTGGGTTGAAACCACAAATGCATCATTGCAAACAGATGAACAATAAAGTTTTCTAGTAACCATGACACACATTTGGCTTATCAGTGGCTTATCAGTGGCCTGCAGGACTATCATATATAGCATGTCTTTTAAATAAAGATTTATAATATATTTCCTTTCAGCCACCATTCACACCTCTGAAGGGCGGCCCAGAGATCTCACCAAGACTGCACATTTCTACCAACAGGATGTGAAGAGACGAGAATAAGTGTCACCCACCATCTACCACTGTCACAGGTATGAAAACTCACCATTTCTACCACAAATTCCTTTTAACCCTTTGAGTGCACAAAGGGGTATCCAACGCACTCTGGCACTCAAATGGTTAACCTGTTCACCAGTAAAGTATTGCAAGGCCCTGAAGCAGAGGTGGGAAAGAATTAGGAAAAAGCTCTGGAGCAAGCTATCTTTTTAAGAGGCAAAATACACTAATTATATATTTATTACATACATACAGACAGATATCCTAGGGTGTTCTCCATCCCTGCTGTGCATGTACCACATTGCTATGGTTCAGTGATTTTTGTTCCATTTTTTTTGTGCAAGACGAGAAGCAACATTTAAGGGAGGAGACAAATGCCTTTATCAGGTATTGGGGTAGCTACCCAAAACTATTACATCCTGTCTTGGCAAATACATTAGATAAAACTTGTGTTAATCTGTACAAAAATGTTGTGAGACACTCAATAAATTGAGGTCTTGAGTGCATTTCATGCACTGATTGGGGTGCCCTTTTTTTTTGATTGGCAGTTACGCAGAGTACCAGCATAGGTCTTAAAGGGATAGTAATACTTCGTTTTATCTTTATTTTATTTTGTAGGCATTAAAAAAAAAATGAAGAACAATATAAGTCTTATCTCTCAAACCTTTATGGTTTATGACAGTGGTTCTCAACCTGTGGGTCAGGACCCCTTTGGGGGTCGAATGACGATTTGCCAGGGGTCGCCTAAAGCCATCAGATATTTATATTTCAATTCCTAACAGTAGCAAAATTACAGCGATGAAGGAGCAATGAAAATAATTTTACTGTTAGGGGTCACCACAACTTGGGAAATTTTATCAAAGGGTCGCGGCACTAGAAAGGTTGAGAACCGCTGGTTTATGAGATATTCACAAGTAAAGTTTCCCCTCCCGCCCCTTTTACCTAGTGTAAGCCATGTCTTCTCAGATGTGGAATGCAGTCCATAGACCAGACAGAAGTAATTCTCTTCCAATAACTATTTCGGCTCTGCTGAAAAGCCGCCGGCCGGTCCTAGGATAGGGATCTCCTGCTGTCAGCACAGCGGTGAAGTCAGCAGAAAAAAGGGGGGAGGGGGGACTTTGAAAGCTAATCTCTCTCAAACCATAGCGGTTTGAGAGATTAAAAAAAAAATATATATATATATATGCCACAATTTTTTTTTTTTAAAGCACTACAAAACTATAAGCATTTTTTATGGGATATTTCTGTCCCTTTATACAGGAGTAATGCGGGTCTCCAGCCCTTTGCAAAGCATCTGGGATCTGAACTTTTTACAGTATTTCTTCACATGTGTATATGTATATATATATATATATATATATATATATATATATATATATATATATATATATATATATTTGCAATCAAACCGTGTGCATGTTTTGGTAATCCACACTTCTCTAAAGGTCTGTTCCTACATGTGATGCAGGATTCTGTGTATATACTTTGTATGTCTGCACCTTAGTCTGGATGGGGGATTCATTATACAGCCATCTTTCATGTATTGGTGCTAATTACAGTAGTACTGGCTGCTCCTAACCGAGCACTAATTTAGGATTCTTATTAGATTCCCCTGCCCAACTATGGGGTTGATTTGTTGATATTTAGGAGCCCAATTTTCTTTTCTGGATAGTCTTGAGAAAGGCATTATATTGTGCCGAAACGTCGATCTAATAAAATAATTTAGTGGAGGATTTCTTAGCTTTCTAAAAATTTCTGCAGTTTGCTGCTTTTTTTGTGGTTTTATGCATGCTTTGGGTTTAAAGGGATAGTAATGTCAGAAGAAAAGTATTAACTATATGGTAGATACAATTAAAAGAGAGTACTTGCACTTATTCGTATCTCTCAAACGGTTATGGTTTGCGAGATATAAGAAAATAAAGTTCTCTGGTCCCTCCCTTTTCTGCTTGACGAGTTGTAAAGCTGTCAGAAACAGATTCTGCTCGCTTGACCAGATGTGGCTCTCTAGCAGCGCCGATATAATGACATCTAAAGATAAATACTTAATTTGGAATGGTCTACAAAGTGTGCCTGGCTTGCAAGCACACTTTGTAGACCATTCCAATGAAGTATTTATTTCTAAATAGTGTGATTTCAGCTCTGCTGAAGAGCCTCTGTCTGGTCAAATGACTAGAATCTGCAGCTGTCAGCTAGATGGCAGACTTGAGTAAAACAGCCAGGAAAAGGTAACTTTAGCAAGTTTTATCTCTCAAACCATAAAGGTTTGAGAGATAAGACTTAGATTGATATTAATCTTTTTTTAATGTCTACAATATTACATCAACTTAAAATTAACCATTACTATCCCTTTAAGCTTGCACCCAGGTACCACGGTAGTTGTCGAGAGTGCCGCCATCTCTACACATTCGCATTAAATAAAGGTGTACTTTTAAACACCTCTGCTGGTTTTCAAGGATCAGCAACACCACACGTATTGGACTGAGTGACCTATCACACAATAGTGTTTCCACTGCTGTAAAAAGTACTAGTCTCCCTATTGCAATCATGGATTTATCACCGACTGGATCAATATATGGGAACAAAAGTAACGCTTTCAGATCACAGAACGAATCCCTTCTTGGGTCTCCGCTCTGTGAGCATAATACGCACTTCATGACAATTTATAGATAAATATTAAAAGAAAAAAGTCAGCTTGGAGCCATCTTGATATGGACAACACTGATACTTTCATAAAACCCTTTTAACTACAGGAATGAAAAAAAAGACATCAAAAACTTTTGCAGAAAAATTAACCCTGCAGACACCAGTGTGGTCTCCAATTCATTGTTTCACAAAGCTTTGGAGACCTGTGTAAACACTCCATGGATAGTCATGTGACTTTAAAGGGATAGTAATTTTATTTTGTAGGCATTAAAAAAAACATGAAGAATGATATAAGTCTTATGTCTCAAACCTTTATGGTTTATGAGATATTCACAAGCAAAGTTTCCCCTCCTGCCCCTTTTACCTAGTGTAAGCCATCTCTTCTCAGATGTGGAATACAGTCCATAGACTGGACAGATAACAGAAGGGGACACTCTTATTCCTTTGAAAACAATGAAATCCCTGCCCCCCTTGACAAGCTTTTCAGATTTTTCCATTATCTTAATTGAAGATTGTCCCTCTCTGCAGTCTACCTGGACACCTCCCTTCTGATCTGGCTGAACAGGGGGGGGGGGGGGAGGGGGATACTTTGCTTGTGAATATCTCTTAAACCATAAAGGTTTGAGAGATAAGACTTATATCGTTCTTCATGTTTTTTTAATGCCTACAAAATAAAATAAAGATAAAACGAAGTATTACTATCCCTTTAAAGTCGCATGACTATCCACGACATGTCTGAAAGATTGATAATAATCGTGTATATTATATATACACACACGAACACACACACAAACACACACACGCCTCCTGCACCATTAATATCCCTCACTTCCCGCCTGCTCACATTACAGTGTCAGGGCTGTCAGCGGCTGGGAGATGATCCACGTTTGCTGGTCTCATGAACATTGATTTAGATTAAGTATCTTCGTGTTTCCGCTTTATTATGCGGATATAATTAAAATCCCAATATTCTCTTGCTGGCGGCCACACCGGGTCCGAAAGTGGAAATCCTATTTATATTAATCATTATTAAATAGAAATGAGTGCACTAAACACTGGGAAGACACAAGACTTAACTCTTTCATGTCCAAAAAAAAGAGGCAAGCTATTGATGTGCCTGGGTCAACTTTAACATATTTCAATGCAGCAGAATAAGAGGCATACAGGACCGTAAATATGCTCAGTTTGGAGGAGAGAAAACATATGGGGACAGAACTGAGCTTTTTTACGTGTAAAAACCTTGGGGTTGATTTTAAGCAGTGATAAAATAGAGATGACTTCTCCAGTGATATCACTTCTCCAGTTCCTATTTTAGTCTATGGAACCTATGCACTAAGATTTTTTCCAACTTTGGAGATCTTAGTGCATAGGCTCCATAGAATAACATAGGAAATGGAGAAGTCATCTCCACTTTATCATCTTTTTATCACAGGTTAGTGACTCTCCCACCTTGTCCTAAGCAGCACTCAAAGGGTTAAAGTGAGAGTGTACATACTACTACATTACAGCTTGTTTAAAGCAGAACTACCACCCGACACAATCTTTAGCTTCACCAAGTCCTTATCTGGCGACTAGCTGCTTAGTAGCGTTAGTCGCCAGAATAATTACCTTATTTAACAGATTTATGTTTCTTCCATGGGTGACAGGCAGGACGGAGCGTGGACATCCGCGCGCCTGCGCTGTCAGTCTCAGCCGGGTCTAGGAAGCGTTGCTAGGAGCCATTTGGCTCCGGCTGGGACTGACAGCGTAGAAGCGCGGACGTCACAATGGCAAGATGTCCGCACTCCGTTCTGCCTGTCACCCATGGAAGAGAGCAGAAATCTATTAAATAAGGTAATTATTCTGGCGACTAGCACTACTAAGCAGCTAGTCACCATATGGGGACTTAGTGAAGCTAAAGATTGTGTCGGGTACTAGTTCCGCTTTAACTTCATAAAACGTATAGCATTGAACAAAAACATATCAAGCCAAACCGCTCATCTAAGTAGTGGATCACGATGTTATTATTCAATGATGCAGATTGCACTCAAAGCAGATTTAAGAGAAATTATTATACTCAGCACAACAATGCAATCAATGGCGACACAACAAAGGCGGGCCATTTGTGACTCCCCTATAAAGGGTAAGATGGCAAGGTGAAATGGTGGTATGTAACATGGGCCATCACAACATGGTGGTAGCACTGCTACTTTCCAATTACCCGTGTCATTATAGAATAAAATCTTGTTGTTTGAAATGTAAAAGTCATTAGGGTTTAGGCTCTGTTCAAATGGACAAGTTGAACAGAGCAGTGATGTAGGCCACCACCCACAAAGGTGTAATGCAACATCCAAGTTACCCATGTGAAGGCTCTTTATGGCCAGTCGTAGGCCACCGTGCAGATTATCCCTGTTACAACTTCAGTAATGAAAAAAAGGGAAGTTGCAGCATGCGGCAAGAGGATGCCTCACAGGAGCACAGCACTCCAAAAGTGACAAGTTTCAAGACTCCCTCAAACATTCAGTCCTACCTGGACAAGCAAATATTAGGGCCCACAATGGAAGTGCTGGTGAAATCTGACTTTCCAGAGAGAAGTTATGACCCATAAGTATAGCTTCCCTTCCAGGTGGCGCCTGGGCATTTCTCTCGTAAGATTGAGTGGGAAAGGGCAAGAATGGATAAAGGAAATAAAGATCCCTTGTCATCACAGAGAAGAAGTTCCACTTCCTACCAGTCATACCCTGCACGTTCTCCTCGACCTCCATATGTGCTGGACCCTACATCAGGTGGCATCCTGTCCCCGACTAGGAGATATCCGGTTATAAAACAGAGGGGATTCCATTCCGACGTGCTGACACACAGCGCATCTACACTGCTCAGTGTGTTTGATGAAGAGTTGGATATTCGCACATTGGCTGAGCTTGGGATATGAGGAGGGTTCCAGTGAACAGAAGCCTATTCCTGGTCGAGCTCTGCTTCCACTGGATGATGTGCTGGGGCATGATGATCCCAAGAGCCCAGAGCCTGTGTATGAATGGTGCAGTGTGAGAGTCCTGGATTATGACCAGCAGTGGAAGCTGTACTTAGTACACAAGTCTACCGGCAACAGGCTCATGGGTACAGCATATAGTACGGCAACCAGGAGAAGTGGAAACACAGGTACAGCATCACTCTTGCCTTACCAGTACTGGGTACCACGCATCGGGCTTCTACTCTTTACTAAATACCCAGGTATTTTTGCACTGAGCATTGTGGCTGCCAAACGGCTATGTAAAAAGACAAAAGCTCTGCTGTTATATAACCTGCACATAGATTGCATGACAGGGAATGGGATTTGTGTAATTCCAGAAGAGACTTTGAGCAGTATTAAACACTGCTTGCCGAGTACATCATGAATGAAGCAAGACAACAGTTTACTCAACCACCTGATGGTTTTGGAGATGGAGATCAGCCTGGAATATGAACGCACCATGAACAAGCTCATCTTTAACCGGCATGTGTCTTCCAACCCTCAGATATTTGCTTATGTAACATTACCAGAAAGAGTGGAGGAAAAGGTTCCTAAAAAAGGATTAATCGATGTTCCAGAATATATTTTTGCGAAAAACCAAGCTGTGTTCACATTTACTACCCTCTTGAAAAGGACAGAAGACATAACCTGCCTCTGTAAAGTGCGTGCTAAATGCAACGAGGTTTCCTCCATGTCTCTCTTTCAATCAACCTTGTCAGAATGCGTCCGAATGGAAGAGTTTGAACAGACTCAGTCCCAGACCTTCTCTCAGGTTCAAGTGTTCCTCAAGGATAGCTGGGTCACTACACTGAAGAACTCTGTGCGCAGCAGCCTGAGGGGTGTCGGGAAAGGCTGATATGACCTACGTGAGTGTAACTGGGAGGTGTATCGCATGTCCAAGCTGCACCAACTCATGGAACTTATCAAGTTTAATATGCAGGACTCCCTTCGCTTTCTGGTGCAGGATTCCCTTGTCAACTTTACCCAGTTCATATTGGATGCTTGTTATAGCATCTTATGTATAGAGGCTATGGACTGGGGAGGAGATCTTGTCAACAGCCCATACAAACCTTATAAAAATCTTATATTTCTGTTGGATTTGGTATTGGACAACTCAGGGGCTCACTTCAGTACTCCTCTGGAAAACTTTGAGGCGACGCTCATGACATTGTTTGATAAAGGAATCCTAGCAACTCACAGTGTCCCTCAGCTAGAGAAATTTGTGCTTTGCAATGCGTTGGATACCCTTCTGGCACTCAAAGGGTTAAAGGGATAGTAATGTTTCACAAAAACAGCAGCTCTGATTAATCTTCACAGTATTTGGGTCATGGAGAGTGTTATTTCAATACTGTCAGAGTTGTAGTTCAAGAGTAATTGAATGATAAAGTATCCCCCTCCCGCCCCTTTTACCTAGTGTAAGCCACCTCCCCTCAGATGTGGAATCTGGTCTCTTGACCGGACAGGTCACAACAAGGGACAATCTTCTTACTGTGATCATAAGGAAAACCCTGCCCCCCTTGACAGGTTTTTCAGGTTTTTTCCTTATTATCACTGAAGATTGCCCCTCTCTGTGATCCATCTGGACCGTCTTTCTGCTCTGAGGTGAACAGTGTTACATCAGTAAAAGGGACTGGAGGGGGATACTTTATCATTCAATAACTCTTGTACTACAACTCTGACAGTATTGACATAACGCTCTCCATTACTATCACTTTAAAGTATAGGATTGTTAGGGCTCCATGCAGATTTCATTTGGAAATGAAAGTTCCACTACAGCAAAGCCACTTGTTACATCCCATTGAGTCAAACGTTGACTTTAACTCTTTGAATCAGCGAATGCGCTGGAGACCTGTGGCATTTAAGGGGTTAAAAACCTAATATAGATCATTGGGAACTTGGCGAATTTCTATTTTTCCCCTACGACATTAATTGGGCTTGCTCCAGAATTGGTCCTGTTAGGCTTATCGAACTGCATCTATGGTCTCCTAACACAAAGATACTCCATATAACTAGTTGCACCAGCAATTTCTCTTATCCTGTAGCTCCAAGCTCAGTAAACTTCCTCTATTCTCAGCAAATGATGAAATGCAACTCAGCCAGTTAACAAAACAGCGATTTAGCAGTCTGGCCTGAGAGCCTGGGAGATGTATCACATTATCTGGCTTTTCTTGGCAGATAAGTACATACCAGGGTGTTTTATAATTTAATATTAGCCGCGACAGGAATCCAAAGTGTACTCACGCGCAGCATCCAGGAATGTGCCTTGCGCTCTTTCATAATTTGAATACACAATAGCTGCCCTGATTGGGATGCCCTGGGGCCTTGAACACGTTCCCAGGTCAAAACGAGAGCCCGGGGTCTGATCCAGGATGGAGAGCAACACAAAATATTGTAATAATCAATATACCTGTGAACTCCAAGTGTTTAAAGAGAAGACTTTGTGTTATGATCCCAATCCCAAGTGTGAAGGGACAGATTATCAGAATGAGAGAGTCCATTGCCACCTACCATACAACATGCACCAATTAACTTCTATAGTCTCTGAATCAGTGACATTAATACGAGTAAGGCAGAGGGAGAAATACTTTGTTCTTTTTCAATTCAGACCCTTTCAGTGGCAGAGAAGAACGCACTATAATGAAGAGCAATGAACTGCTTACTCTTACAAGTAGCCAGTTCTAAAGAAATCCTTATTATTCTGAGACTGACGGCCAGGCTTCTTGCTTTAGAGCCGTCTGCCCTCCTGCGCCATCAGTCCCTTCCGGTACCTTAAGGCACCATGCAATGCCTCCTAGAGGAGACCGGGATGGACAGTACAGGCACACAGACGTCTCTGAGCAAGAGGTCTGCATGCAAGCCTGGCCACTGGTCTCACAAGAAAAAAGATTACTTCAGAACCGGGTACTTGTGTGAGATAATAGGCATATGGCGAATAGCTTCTTAATAGTGCTAATTATTGGAGGGAGACTTTATATAGGGTGGTAGTTCTACTTTAAAGAGATAGTAATGTTTCACAAAAACAGCAGCTCCAATTAATCTTCATAGTATTTGGGCCATGGAGAGTGTTATTTCAATACTGTCAGAGTTGTAGTTCAAGAGTAATTGAATGATAAAGTTTTCCCTCCCACCCCTTTTACCTAGTGTAAGCCACCTCTTCTCAGATGTGGAATGCAGTCCATAGACCAGACAGATAACAGAAGGGGACAATCTTCTTCCTATGAGAACAATGAAAGCCCTGCCCCCCTTGACAAGTTTTTCAGCTTTTTCCCCTCATCTTAATTGAAGATTGTCCCTCTCTGCAATCTACCTGGGCACCTCCCTTCTGCTCTGGCTGAGCAGTGTTACATCAGTAAAAGGGGCGGGAGGGGGACACTTTATCACCGAATTACTCTGGAACTACAACTCTGACAGAATTGAAATAACACTCTCCACTGTCCAAAAACTATGATGATTAATTAGAGCTTCTTTTATTATGAAACATTACTATCCCTTTAAATCACTTATTCAGGTTAAACCAAGAGGTTCAATAGGTCATAAAATAACCTAAAAATTATTGGTAATGCCACGCCCACCAGCCACTTCACCTAAAACACTAGTGTCCCTCTTTGGCCATTTGAAATGTTGGGAGGTGTGCAGCTCATTGGTTTTTAATGATTTTCTACAACATGTCTCCCGTGTAAAAGGAGCATAAATAAATAAGTATTTTGCATTTCTTCTAATCTCCCCCATGAAATCCCAGTCCCCACGAAAACAAATCGACAAGAACAAACAACATTCCAGTGTGGAGGAGTTGAAAGGCCGATGTGTTTATTGCAGAGTGATCCAAACCAACTACTCACCATGTGGTTTATCAGAGATATTAGTGGGTAAATCCCAAATAACTAACATGATTCTCACTAGGTCTTCATCTCCATCTGTGGCCTTGTTTGACTCAATGGGTGCACGCATAAAGAGTAGTGGAGAAATAATTTCCACTACAGGAGCCAAATACAGCATTACAACATTTCCAGTGATTTAAATCGGGCATTTAAAGGGATAGTAACGTTAGTAATAAACTAGATCGCCAAGTCTTCTTTATAGTAAACTAGTTGAACAGCCCGTTACACGGGCCACAGTGCCACTGCCAGCCGGTCGTGGGGCAGTCATGCGCAGTGGAGACTGCCCGTGCCGCGGCTGATACAGAGCTGCACTCTCCTTCGGAGCCTCCGGCTCTGTATCAACTGCAGCGCGGGCAGTCTCTACTGCGCATGACTGCAGCACGTGCAGCAGTGTCTACTGACCATGACTGTGGCATTATATCCTATATAATAATTTGCTAAAACGTGTAACACATTACATTATTTTTAGAAACGTACTTTTTAGCAACTTAAAAAATGATTAAATGCAGAAAGATCCCCCTCCCTTCTGGCGACATCACGCTGCATCTCTGTCTGGTCCGGATGGATGCAGCAAGGAACACACTTCAGTGAGCAAAGGAAAATCCTGCCCTCCTTCCGTCAGTACTAACTGAAGATTGTCCCTTGCTGCATCCGTACAGTCCCACAGCAAGACTGCAGATTCAGTGGGAGGCGGCCAGAAGGGGTGGGAGGGGATCTTTCTACACTTAATATCTTTTGACCTACAGAAAAGCTACTAAAAATAGTGCAATGTGCTACATTTACGATAAAGAAGACTTGGTGATCTACTTTATTGAAAACATTACTATCCCTTTAACCCTTCAATTGCTAGAGAGGTCGAAATTTACATTGATTTGGAACTGTGCCTTTAACCCTTTGCGTGCCAGAGGGGTATGCAATGAATTGCAAAGCAATGCATTGCGTACCCCTCTGACACTCAAAGGGTTAATGTGGATCACATATAGAGAAGTAATGCTCATTAGTTAGAGCATTTAGCGAAAAAGTTTAACATGTTACACGTTTTTTTAAAAACAAAAACACGTTATCTGCTCAAAAATTAATGTTTAAAAGGTGCCCAGCAGCCTACTTCCACTTGCCGCAGATTACTGCACAGAGACTGCTCCCGTCCCACTACCCAGCATCCTCCGATGACGGAGGCCGTCTGTCTCTAAGCTGGGCCGATCTTATTGGCTAGATATAGGGTTGCCACCTTTTCGTAAAAAAAAAAAAAAAATACCGGCCATGGCATTCCCTCCATAGGCTTAACATTGGACAGAAGCCAATTTTTTACCGGCCTGCCAGTAAAATACCAGCTGGGTGGCAACCCTAGCTAGATATCGATCTCTGCCAATGAGATCGCTGCAGCTTAGAAAAAGAAAGCCTCAATCACTGGAGGATGCTGGGTAGTGGGACAGGAGCAGAGGCAGTGCTGCAAGCCGGAAGTAGGCTGCTGGGCACCTTTTCAACATTAATTTTCGTGCAGATTATGTTTCTTTAAAGAGTAACATGTTAAACTTTTTCACTAAATGCTCTAACTAATGAGCATTACTTCTCTATATATGTGATAGATCCACTGTAACCCCTTGATTGCTAAAGGTCTCCAATGTATTGCTTCACAATTAGCCTCCAATGGGTTAAACCCTTGAGTGCCGAAGGGGTACGCAAAGCATTGCAGTGTTACATCAATTAAAGGGGCAGGAGGGGGATACTTTATTATTCAATTACTCTTGAACTACAACTCTGACAGTACTGAAATAACACACTCCACGGCCCAAATACTATGAAGATTAATTGGAGCTGCTTTTATTATGAAACATTACTATCCCTTTAAATATAAATCAGATTATAAATAACATACCCTGCTATGCAACGTGTTGCTCGGATTTGCGCACCCCACCTTCGGGTATTAAAGAGAGACTTTACACAATCTTCAAGTGCATAATATGTAAAGTCACATGGCCCATACTTAGTTTTAACCCCACCTTCACCTCCACTTTTATGCCTCTGACATTAACCTCCCTGGATCGGTGTTTCTAGACAGCTTACTGTGAGGGACTATGAAAGCCGGCATAGTAATACAGTGTAAAAAGGATAGCATACAGAACACTCAGCAATGCAGGGAAAGTGTTACATTGTATCGCTGTCCTGCTTTCATAGCTGACTGATAGAAAACATATCTGAAAATGGAGATCCAGGGAGATTATTGAAAAGGGCATAAAATAAAAGATGAAAAAATCATTATTATTATTATTACTAAAAATAATAAAATAAAGGCAATTTGATTATGACTATTCATTTGCAGAAAAGTCCAAATACAGTGTTACAAACCCTTAACTCGGAGTGCCAGAGGGGTATCCAATGCATTGCTTTTCCCTCTGGCACTCAAAGGGTTAAAGAATTAAGAATTATCCCCTGTAACACAGATCTGTTGCACATAGACAGTGACTGGTAAAGACCTCCCAGAGGAGCTTGCAATCTAACCTGGCCCACTGCCCAAAAACAACTTCTTTCTGCTCCTCCTCGATTCCCAAGATATCGCTCCGTGCTCTGTTGTGTGCCATTGATTTCTCTGCCCTTCATACTCCTCCTGGCTCTTTGCCTGGTTCATATTGTCTAGTTACGCCAAGCAAAGATCTCAATTATTATTTCAATTATTACCCAATCAGAGGTGCTCGAGCCGAGACAAATTCATTCCACAGAGCCCCTCAGCATGGAAATCAATGCAGCCCCAGCAACTGTGTGTCACTGTGCCAGAGGCTGCGCGTATGGGGCGGCGGCCTTATTGGGATATAGATAAAGTTTTCAAACCGGTGATGGTATTTTACTGATGTCCATGTGTTAAACGGACATGCAAGGATCCAGAATTCTCATTTAATTAAAAGGATAGTAATGATTAATTTTAACTTTGTTTAATATTGCAGGTATTAAAAAATAATTAAATTGATATGTCCGGTCTCTCAAACCTTTATAGTTTGAGAGATATAACAGGCTAAACTTTCCCCTTCCAGGCCATTTCAGAGAAGTCTGCCCTCGAGCTGACCGCAGCAGATTCTGGTCCCAGGACCGGCCGGCGGCTCTTCAGCGGAGCAGAAACAGCGAAATCTAGAGATAAATACTCCATTGGAATGGTCTACAAAGTGTGCCTGGTTTGCAAGCACACTTTGTAGACTGTTCAAATGAAGTATTTATTTCCAGTTCGTGCTATTTCGGCTCTGCTGAAGAGCCGCCGTCTGGTTAAATGACCGGAATCTGCTGCTGTCAGCTAGAACTCTGACTTTCCTGAAACGGCCTACAGGGGGAACTTAGCCAGTTATATCTCTCAAACTATAAAGGTTTGAGAGACCGGACGTATCAATTTAATTATTTTTGAATACCTACAATATTAAAGTTAAAATTAAACATTTCTATCCCTTTAACTGTGCAGATTCTCTTGTGTCATATAAATTCCGGGTGCATCAAGAGGAAGTATTGTTGTACCTAAGAGGAGTCTTATTATATATTACTAGTTTTAAAGCCCGTGTACACGGGCCAACAAAGGAACGCTGCAGTCATGCGCAATACTGACTGCCCAAACGCGCCGCGGCTGATACAGAGGTGCGCAGAGAGGACTACGGTCTGAATTCGGAGCTCCCCACTCCGTATCAGCTGTGGCACGGGTAGTCTGTACTGTGTATGACTGCATCGCACACAGCTGTGTCTACTGCACATTGGCGGCTTCTGACAAACATACTTAGCAAATTATTATATAGGATACTCACTGGCATTGAAGAGTTTTGTGGACCAATGTGGCATTTTTAAATAAAGAATTTTTTTTTTTTTCTGTATTCACATCTATAAACACAGTGTGTACGCATAACACCACACTAAAACACAACACAGAGGTGTTGCATTACACTCAAATGGCTGAAAATCTTACAAATATTTAATCCTGAGAGCAGCCATACATCTACCCCAAGAGTTCTTAACCTTTTGAGTGCCAGAGGGGTAAGCAACTACCCCTCTGGCACTCAAAGGGTTAAATTCACTTACCCCTACCACCTCTGCTGGGAGTTTATTCCACGCATCTACTGCCTTTTCAGTAAGGACTTTTTTTTATTTTTTCTTACATTTACACAGACCAATCTTGGGCCAAACCCATTTGGTTTATTATTGCTTTATTTTGAAGAATGGTTTCCTCCAGAAACATGTTTAATCCTTTAACATACAGAGGGTTTTGATCAGATCAGCGGCGTTCTAAAACTTTGTACACACAAGTACATCTTGTATCCCATTGCAAGTGATGAATAGTAATTGGAGATTAAAAAAAAAAAAAAGAAAAAAAAAGAAGAGCAGTCCATAAGATGGTGTAGCAACAGCGCCTCTGTAAATTTTCAGGCCACTGTGATATTGCACATAAAAAAAAAATTCAAGTTTGAGCTGTTATAATTTAATAAAATATCTTTCAGCAGTGGGAGTTCCCTTGTTTTACTCATATATTTTTTTACATTTTAAGTATTACTATCCTTTTAAGGACTGGTGACGGTCATAAAACGTCAAAGCAAAAATGGAGTCTGAAATTGATTGCTCCAAGACTGTCACAGACCCCCAAAGCGGCACGCCAGTACCTGTAACAGGTAACATGTACCAGAGCATCGGAAAGGACCAAAGCAGTCCTTAAGGAGCGGTTCTCAATCTTTCTAGTGCCGCAACCCTTTGATAAAATTTCCCAAGTTGTGGCGACCCTTAACAGTAAAATTATTTTCGTTGCTCCTTCATCGCTGTAATTTTGCTACTGTTACGAATTGAAATATAAATATCTGATGGTTTTAGTCGACCACTGGCAAATAGTGGGATATTACTGTCCCTTTAAGGACCAGTGGTCCAGGAAAGTTACAGTAATATCCCACAAAAAATGCTTTTAGTTTTGTAGAGGATAAAAAAATAAACTCTACGGCACAAATCCCATCTCTCAAACCGCTATGGTGTGAGAGATATAGGTAATCAAAATTCCCCCCTCCCTGCCCTTCTCCTGGCAGCTCTGCAGCAGAGCCGAAATCCCGTTAATAGAAAATAATTACTTAATTGTAAAGGTCTACAAAGTGTGCCTGGTTTGCAAGCACAGTTTGTAGACCGTTCCAATTTAAATAATGCAATTTCAGCTCTGCTAAAGAGCCTCCTTGTGTCAGCCAACATGGACCTCCTGCTGTCAGCTTAACAGCTTATATCAGGAGAGATAGGGCTTGTGCCATAGAGCTTGTTTTTTCAGCCTCTACAAAACAAATTATTTTTATGGGACATTACTGTCCCTTTAAGGAGCTAATTTATATATACTTGCTGGACTTTCCCTTAACATGAGACATAGGCAGTTTTGAATTAAGTTTTCAAATATGTATAAAAGGTGACAGGTCCACTTTAAAGGGATAGCAATACTTCTTTTTATCTTTATTTTATTTTGTAGGCATTAAAAATACATGAAGAACGATATAAGTCTTATCTCTCAAACCTTTATGGTTTGAAAGATATTCACAAGCAAAGTTTCCTCTCCCGCCCCTTTTACCTAGTGTAAGTCATCTCTTCTCAGATGTGGAATGCAGTCCATAGACCAGACAGATAACAGCAGGGGACAATCTTCTTCCTATGAGAACAATGAAATCCCTGCCCCCCTTGACAAGTTTTTCAGGTTTTTCCCTTATCTTAATTGAAGATTGTCCCTCTCTGCAGTCTATCTGATCACCTCCCTTCTGATCTAGCTGAACAGGGGGGGGAGGGGTACTTTGCTTGTGAATATCTCTTAAACCATAAAGGTTTGAGAGATGAGACTTATATCGTTCTTCATGTTTTTTTAATGCCTACAAAATAAAATAAAGATAAAACAAAGTATTACTGTCTCTTTAAATATGTTAATTGAAGAGCTGAATGGATACCTACAGTATTTTCCATAATTGCCCCATTAAAACAGAATGTCTGGTCACCTTCTTCAAGATTAGAGGTGAGCAATCTGCTCTCTTCAGTTGCTGTGGCACTAGAATTCCCATCAGCCGGCCATTGGCCAAATGACAGGATTTTTAGTTCCGAAACTGGAAGGCCGCAGGATACTGACCCCTGCCTTTGACTATATTCAGCTCTGCCCAGTCATTGAAAGTAAAAAATACCTTCCCTACATTACTCCCGCAGAAATGGCTCCTTTCAATCGCCACTTTATATTAACCTCCAAAACACTCCAGTCTCTCCTGGGGTCCATGAATCTGTGCAGCTGGCAGACTGGCCTGCAGTATGTTACGCAACACATTTTAAGGTTTGAAAAGACGCTGAGAAAAATGGTACGTTGGCAAAGGTATCACACCACCACTCATTAAAGGAAAACAAAAAAACATTAAAATGCAAATTACCCTTATAAGAAACAGCATGTTGTGACAGTCAAAGACATAGTAATATAAGTTTCTATACCTTGACAAGGCTTAAAACATACAATATTACATAAGCTTTTTTTTTTTTTTTTTTTTACCAGGTTGGGGGAAGGAATTTTACCCTGCACTCCTCATTTCTGGCTCTACGCTTCAGTGCAAGGCACAGTAGGAAGTGAGGAGTGCAAACTTAAATAGATTCCCACAGCCTACAAAACAATATATACATCCAGACCTCCCAACATTTCAAATTACCACTTGTGTTTTAGGTGGTATTGCTGGGGGCGAGGCATTACCGAGAATGCTTGAGCTATTTCATGACCTATTGAGACCTTCTTGTGTAACCTAATAATTGACTTTTAACAAGACCAAATAATTTTATTTACACAGACTAGTTTATAAACACACATACTGACCTTTAAATAAACAATAATGTGAGTATTATTACTCTGAAGCAATGTAATATATTTATATACACACCAGACACTGTGATCTCCTAAAAAAAAAGAGGGACATCAGGGTGGGAAAGAGGGACAGAGGGATTTGGGTCTAAAAGAGGGACTGTCCCTCCTAAAGAGGGACACTTGGGAGGTATGTACATCTCTCATTATTAATCAACTTGTTTATTAAAATGTGTTGCTTCTTCAAGAGCAATCTGCTAGAGAGGCCTCCGGTTTATTGTTTGGCAGTTGCGATAGTCACAACCCCCTGGGACAGTTCTGTTTTTGTTTTTTTTTGTTGGCTTTTTTTTTTTTGAGCAGTTCGCTCCCCTCTCTCCTGTGTTCCATGTCCAATACAGATCCAGAAGAGGCACGTCCAGCTGGACAATGAGAGCGCTGGCTGGTGCCCGTGTGGATCAACCATTCATGAGAGGATGAGATGAGCACAGCAAACTTCAACTCCACTTCTGTGAACTGTCCATCCGCAGCCCATTGGCTGCCATGCAGACCTTGTTTTAACCCCTGAAGGATGAGTGATGTGCCAGGAGTGTCAAGCCTGTGCAGACATTAACCCTTTCAGTGCCAGAGGGGTACGCAACGCATTGCTTGAAAGATTTTTATTCAAAAGTTATTTCAGTTCAAACCTGAATTTTTACATGCAACACCACAGTTGCTTGAAACTGTACAGTGGAGCTGTTGCTACACCGTCCTATGAACAGCTCTTTTCAGTTGACTATAAGTCTCCATAGGTTGGTGTAGCAATAGCGCCTGCACTTTTATTAAAAAAAAACAAAAAAAAAAACAACACATTTGAGCTGTAATAACTTTTCAATAAAACACCTTTGAGCAGTAGGGGTACCCATTTTCTACTCAGTGAAATAAACTATACAACATACATATACATACATATATATATATATATATATATATATATATATACATACACACATACACACACACACACACATTATATATAATATATTTTAATTACTATCCCTTTAATTAGGATATTGATTTCCATCTCCCATTAGCATCTCTCCATGTCATACATGCCACAGAGCAGCCGATGACCAGCCGGTGTGATGATGACCAGCCGATGACCAGCCGATGAGCTGCCGGTGTGCCGCTGAGCAGCCGGTGTGCCGCTGAGCAGCCGGTGTGCCGCTGAGCAGCCGGTGTGCCGCTGAGCTGCCTGTGTGCCGCTGAGCTGCCTGTGTGCCGCTGAGCTGCCTGTGTGCCGCTGAGCTGCCTGTGTGCCGCTGAGCTGCCTGTGTGCCGCTGAGCTGCCTGTGTGCCGCTGAGCTGCCTGTGTGCCGCTGAGCTGCCTGTGTGCCGATGAGCAGCCGGTGTGCCGCTGAGCTGCCGATGAGCAGCCGGTGTGCCGTTGAGCTGCCGATGAGCAGCCGGTGTGCCGCTGAGCTGCCGATGAGCAGCCGGTGTGCCGCTGAGCTGCCGATGAGCAGCCGGTGTGCCGCTGAGCTGCCGCTGAGCTGCCGATGAGCAGCCGATGAGCAGCCGGTGTGCCGATGAGCAGCCGGTGTGCCGCTGAGCTGCCGATGAGCAGCCGGTGTGCCGCTGAGCTGCCGATGAGCAGCCGGTGTGCCGCTGAGCTGCCGATGAGCAGCCGGTGTGCCGCTGAGCTGCCGATGAGCAGCCGGTGTGCCGCTGAGCTGCCGATGAGCAGCCGGTGTGCCGCTGAGCTGCCGATGAGCAGCCGGTGTGCCGCTGAGCTGCCGATGAGCAGCCGGTGTGCCGCTGAGCTGCCGATGAGCAGCCGGTGTGCCGCTGAGCAGCCGATGAGCAGCCGGTGTGCCGCTGAGCAGCCGATGAGCAGCCGGTGTGCCGCTGAGCTGCCGATGAGCAGCCGGTGTGCCGCTGAGCTGCCGATGAGCAGCCGGTGTGCCGCTGAGCTGCCGATGAGCAGCCGGTGTGCCGCTGAGCTGCCGATGAGCAGCCGGTGTGCCGCTGAGCTGCCGATGAGCAGCCGGTGTGCCGCTGAGCTGCCAATGAGCAGCCGGTGTGCCGCTGAGCTGCCAATGAGCAGCCGGTGTGCCGCTGAGCTGCCAATGAGCAGCACACGTGCTGCCAAAGAGCAGCATGCCCGCAGCCGATGTGCCACGGAGCAGTAGGTATGTTGATGCATTCACAGATAAACATGTACGTGTTTTCATACGTCACAAGAAATAATATATCTGGTTCCATGTGCATACCAGCTGCACCTTAGAAGAAAAATAAATGTGCTTTATGACCTTTGAGTCCCAGATAGGTATACAAAGTACAGCAATGTACTGAATACCTCTGTTACTCAAAAGGTTAACCCCTTGAACATTTTTTCAAGTGTACCGAGATGTGTCTGGAATTCCGGACGCTCAAAGGACCAGGTAAAACTATGGAACGATATAGGGGTTTGCACTGGAATTGTTCATTGTTTACTTTCTGCATAAAGCCCTATATCTGTTCCAGGCAAATTACTGCAGTGACATCTACCACCAGATGGGAGCTCCTTCTACTAAATCCCAAGAACACCTCCCACTCAATCCCACTTCTCCACATCACATAAATCAGTGTCAAGGACTGCCAACTGGTTTAACATCTCACGAAAAAGGTAGTAATTACGCTATTCATCTGGCCAGAGTAATTAAACTTTTAATTATCATTTGCCACCCGCTGGTCACAGAAAAAGTCTTAAATTTACAGTAAAGAAGTTCCCCTGGACAAGCAGCCTTCAGGCCAGTAAGAGCTGTTTACAGGGATATAAAACCAGATTTGTTTACAGGGAGTGGTTGTCCATATTTCTAAGCTATTAGTCACCAGGCTGTTTACAGTAGATTATTCAAGGATCCAGCTTTCTCACTGATCTGTTCCATATGCCAAGAGGGTATTGTTAAAATGGAAACAGAAAACAAAACACCTAGTACCTCCCAACCGACAGTGACAGGAATGAAATAACGTGTGTATGTGTGTGTGTCCGCCATTTGAGTTTTTTTGGTTCATTTTGTAATGAGATTAAAGCTAATGCTGCTCTTGCATTCAAAAGACGTTTCCTTATCCTGAGATTTAAAGCAGAACTATCCCTCCAAATAAAGTGAACCCCAAATAATTATTGATTTAGCAATAAGCATATAAAGCATAGTATTAAGCATAATAAGTACAGTGTTATAAAGATATCTGACTTGATCTGACACCGACGGGCAGGCTTCTTGCTTTAGAGGAATCTGTGAACCTGCACAGTCAGTCACTTCCTGTTACCTTAAGGTACAATGCAACTCCTCACCAATCCTGGAGGAGACCGGGACGGACATCGCAGAAGCACAGATGTCTCTAAGGCAAGATGTCTGCCTGTATGTCTCGGATCAAGTTTCAGTTTAAAATGTGAGTCGCTCAGCTCCATTGAGGCCCGTTTGTTTATTAAGAGGGAGTATGACCATAGGGGCAGATTTCAATAGACATCGCAAAAATAGCATTAAAGGGGATATATCACCCCTATACAAGTTAGCCTGGATCTTTAGATTATACAATGAATATAAGTGTATTCATTGTTTTATTTTATTTATTCATTTTAAAGCTCCTGTTGGTCTACATTGAAGTTATAAACTCTGCCCTGTACCTACTTCCACACAGACTGTGGTTACCTGCTCCGTAACCACAGTCTGTCACTCTTCCTCTGCTCCCCTCCCTCTATCCAGCCTCCTCCAATGACAGAGGCTTTCTGCCTGTAACCTAGAGCAGTCTCATTGGCAGAGATCGATATCTAGCCAATCAGACTGCTTCAGCATACAGACAGAAAGCCTCAGTCATTGGAGGAGGCTGGATAGAGGGAGGGGAGCAGAGGAAGAGTGACAGACTGCGGTTACGGAGCTGGTAACCGCAGTCTGCCTGGAAGTAGGTACAGGGCAGAGTTTAGAACTTCATTCTAGACCAACAGGAGCTTTAAAAAATATATATTAATACACTTTTACTTATGTTCGGTGTATAATCTAATGATCCAAGCTAACCAGTATTGGGGTGATGCATCCCCTTTAAGATATTGCATCTAATATAGGTGCACGTACCATAGAGTATACAAGTACACTCAGCCTGGAGTATTCCAGGTATCATAAGGGACCGCATTTAGTAGTGTGAAAGAACGATATGTTATTTATTTAATCCATGACAATCGTTTTAAGTCCTACACAGACCTTTGTCATCGGGAGAAAAAAGGAAGGGATATTCTGTGGGTTCTCTAAGTAGCTAAAACCCACATTAAACAGCAGGTTTGTTTAACAGCAGTCAGGCACGGGAAGCTGAAACATGTCCTAAATATATGCCCATCACACAACCCAGTCCAAAATGCCATCTTCATTAGCACAGAAACCATTCTTCTACTTTCCCTGGAGCGCAAAACCAGCCAATGCAAGTACATTGTACCCCGCACACACTCACTAGGACACAGAGGGTTGGTTGCCGATAGGGTTGCCACCTAGCCGGTATTTTACCAGCAGGCCGGTAAAAAATTGGCTTCTGTCCAATGTTAAGTCTATGGAGAGAATGCCATGGCCGGTATTTTTTTGAAGAAAAGGTGGCAACCCTAGTTGACGATAAAACGAGATAGCCAATGATGTTGCTGAGAATCTCCTTATCCACCAAAGGGTAGACCTCTCTCTCTCTCTTCAGTTTCACGTTCCCCAGGTCAGCCAGCCAATTAGTTACTAAAGAGAAACACGCTAGTTGCCCTTTAAAAGGACCAAGTCATCTTAAAACGAAATCTGGAGATTCTGAAACTTATTTTCAAGATCATATGTTTGCATTAGCCATTTTTTCTATTCCGAAACCTTGTTTGAGTTAGTAAATTTATAGACAATGCTAATTAACCCTTTGAATGCCAGAGGGGTACGCAACGCATTGCAAAGCAATGTGTTGCATACCCCTGTGGCACTCAAAGGGTTAAAAGGTCAGTAATGTCTCCTAAAAAATATTTTCATTTAGGTAGAGATTGAAAAAATCAACTAATTGCAACAAACCCTTTGGGGGGGACTTTGTATCCCTATATCTCTCAAACCATAGCAGTTTGAGAGATAGGGTTTGTTGCAATTCATTTATTTTTTTCAATCTCTACCGAAATCTAAATATTTTTATGGGACATTACGGACTCTTTAAGGTATGTCATGCAGGCACTTCCTGACAGTTTTTTTTAATCTTAGTCTTTTTTTCATCCACTCACGAACACTGCTCAACAACCTACTCCAGCAATGAAGGAGTTAAATGACAAAGTGGCTGCGTGGCATTCCTTCATTAGCATAATCTATACATTTAAAAAAAAAATGTCATAAAGGGGTAATACATCATACAGGTGATGTTGAAAGCACCTTCAAAAACCAAATTTGATTTAGTGGATAGGGTCCCTTTAACTTTGTGGATGCAGCAAACATCTCCCCACATTGTGATGCACCCTAGTGGTTACAGAGATAGTAAAGTCTAGTAAAAACAAAAGCTAATATTGCAGCAATTAAAATAAACTAAACAACGTTAGTCCTATCTCTCAAACCTTTACGGTTTGAGAGTTGTACTTAGATAAAGTTCTCCCCTCCTTCTCCCTTCTGTGACATGACCTGTAAAGCTGTCAGCCCGAGATTCGGGTCGCATGACCATACGTGGCTCTTCAGCGGAGCCGAAATAGCGCAATCGTGACACAAATACTTCATTGGAACGGTTTACAAAGTGTGCCTGCAAACCGGGTACACTTTGTAGACCGTTCCAATGAGAGATTTGTGTCACGATCACGCTATTTTGGCTCTGCTGAAGAGCCTCCGTCTGGTCCTGGGACCAGGATATCCTGCAACCGGCTTTAGAGGACACGTCACAGAAGGGGCGGGATGGGGAACTTTCTCTTTGTATATCTGTCAAACCATAAAGGTTTGAGAGACGGGACTAACATCATTTAGTTTATTATTTTAATTGCCACAGTATTAGCTTTTATTCTTACTAGAATTTACTATCCCTTTAAAGTGGAACTCTCTCTCTCACATAATTATTCATATAGCAATATGCATAAAAGTACCTGAATAAGTTCATTATTGAGAAATCCATCGTGTTCGGAGACTCACGGGCAGACATCCGAGTAGACATCTTGCCTCTACTGCATCTGTGTACCTGAGATGTCACGGTCTCCTCTAGGACTGGTGAGGGGGAGTTCGACTGTACTTAAAGGTACAGGAAGTGACTGATTGCACAGGAGCACAGATGCCGCTACAGCAAGAAGTCTGCCCCTTCAGTCTCTGAACATAATGGATTTCTCAATAATGCCGGACTTTTTCAGGATCATACAAGTATTGGTATGCATATATAGGAATAATTATTTGGGGGGCACTTTAATTTGAGTGATCTTTCTGCTTTAAGCAAACATTCACTCACACATGCCTCTCTAAATGATTTTAGCGCCAGAATGCAGAGACACTGACTTTCCGTCTTTAAGATAATCTCTATTGCCCCCGCTGTGCTTTTAAAACATTTACTAACTCATATTGTGACTGGAGGGAATTATTAAATATCAATTTCCTCAAAAGGTATCCTTTTCAAAAAATATTAATAATGCCACAAAGGCTTAAACTTCAATTCCCACTCTCCTTCCCTCGGATTTAAAAAAAACCATAAAAAGGCCACACACAAACCCAAATGAGACCTAATTACGGATGCAAGGTTAAAGCAGCCTGAGTTCTGTGGATACAGAATAGCAGTATATCATCACCACGACTCATATCGTAATCATTATTTATAATTAGGAGGAACGGTTTAAAAAACACATAAAGACACCCATGCAATGCAGTATTTCTTATGTTATGGCTCCTCTAGGGCCTATTTTGGAGACTTAAATGGAAATTACTTGTGTGAAAAAAAAAAAAATATATATATATATAGATAAAGACAAAGGCACCTCCATTAATGACTTAGAAAATACGAATGGGAAGGCCTTAAGCACAAAAAAATAACAGGCGCCGTTCTGGACCAAACCAATGGCACCACGAAGGAGGGGGAGGCAAATGATAATAACCATTGTTTTGGGTGGCGTTTTTAACGTCCTGGATAAACGCATTACTTCACGTTGCTCATTAATCTGGTTCTGCACCCTTTGAGTGCCAGGGAGGGCACCTGCATTCAAAAGGTTAAGGATTTAAACCAGCGGCTCTCAATATTTCAGCTGTTCCACGCAATACTCCTGTGGAACACAACAGTGAACCCAATTAACCCTTTGTGTGCCAGAGGGATACCCAAAGCATTGTGTTGCGTACCACTCTGGCATTCAAAGGGTTAACCCACTAGATGCAAGTGAGGTTAATCCTTTTTTTTCTATAGATAATGTGTGAAAACAGACAAACATTTGAGAACCACTTGTTTAAATATAAATCTCAAACCAATCTATGGGTAGAACGACTTGAATCCTTTAACCCTTTGAGTATCCGAGGGGTACGCATTGCAATGCGTTGCGTACCCCTCTGGCACTCAAAGGGTTAAGTGTGGTATAGGGACTGTCTGACCTGCAGATGTTGGGGACTATAGCAACTACAACTCCCATCATCTTTATTCCAGTAATGGAAGCATTAGAGGGATAGTGACACTTAATATATAGTTAAATATATATTCTTGGGTTCTCCAGAGTATAACAAAGTTATGCCCACCACTGGAAGGAGTTTTATTCAAAAGTTATTGCAGTTCAAAGTTTTTAGGTGTAATATCTCAATGGCCTGAAATGGTACAGTGGCGCTGTTGCTACACCATGGAGGTTTATAGTCAATTGACCAGAGTTGTCCATAGGACGGTGTAGCAACAGCGCCACTGTAACATTTTAGGCCACTGAGATACCGCATCTAAATAATTCAAGTCTTTGCTGCAATAAATGTAGAATAAAACATCGCTCAGCAGTGGGAGTGCCCTTCTTTTACGGAGGAACAAAAACCCAGCAACATGCATTGTCTGTACATATTAAGTGTTACCATCCATTTAAACGTGTAGGTTTGGCAGATCATCTCTATAAAACCGAACAAAAATAAAATAAAAATCCTGCAGCATGGATACATGGGAATCATGGCAGCTTAATAATATTGTCTGCATCACTGAACCATGTGGGTTTAATGTGTGTTTGGTTTTAACCCTTTGAGTGCCAGAAAGTTATCCAAACGCATTGCTATCTGACACTCAAAAGGAACGCCAACGCCTAAAAAAGGAATTGAGCTTTTATAAAATTAAAGAATCTGTACTTCAGGCTAATATCTGTAAAATGCCTCCGTTTTTTGATGCCTGAAATCTAGTCTTAAATATGTTCTGAGGGAGCAGACGTTCCTGCCTTTTTCCACAGCTCGAATGGACTGTCCAGGATTGTCACATGGGCCAAGATCCTATATAATAATTTGCTAAGTTGTGTGTAACGCCCGACATGCGCAGTAGACTCTGCTGCGCGTGCGGCAGTCATGCGCAGTACAGACTGCCCGCTCCGAAGGAGTGTCCAGCTCTGTATCAGCCGAGGCACGGGCAGTCTCCACTGCGTGTGACTGCCCCGCGACCGGCTGCCAGAGGCACTGTGGCCCGTGTAACGGGCTGTTCAACTAGTAAGGTAATAAACAAGCAGTAGGTACTAATCATAATTGAGTAACTGACTTTAGTTGTTATCGTTCAACGCAATCAGCATTAACCCTAGGAGTGCCAGAGGGGTACCCAATGCATTGCAAAGCAATGCATTGGGTAGCCATCTGGCACTCAAAAGGTTAAATAAACGCGCTCTGAACAGGAACATTTACTCATTTTAAAAGGTTTAGTATATTATAGGGATGCAAGACATGAATAATTAATTTTTACACACACGCACACAATAGATGTATGTACAAGATATTTAAAGTTATATACTCTTATTTAATTTTTTGGAATTAACATTCCTTTAAAGGGATGACCTGGCAGCCGTTCCTACCTAAGGTTCTTCTATACATGGCATAAGGTGTTCAAACACAGGGAAAAATCCCACTGCAGACATGTGAGGAACAAAGAGGATGTACCATGCCTTTCACTGTGGGCCCAGTAATCTGTGCCGAGCATCTGATGTAGGATTTGCTTGCACAGTCGACATTGAGAGGCATTTCACAGTTCACTGGTTTGAGTAGCAGCTGGTAAACACAATGTTCGCATCAGCTGCCTTCAACATATGGATGGCCAAGGATTCACATGGGTCAAATCCCATTCTAATGCAGTCTACTGCTCAATCCTCAACACGACTGGCATCCCCACTGACCATGAATGTTTGACGCTCTTTGTACCAAAAGGCCAAAGAGGGTGGATTATCCGTTTCCAAAATGGAATTCGCCAGAGGATACACAAGCGATTCTATTCTAGACATGTTAAAACAGAAACGGTTTTAAATATGTATTTTAATTTATACCTGTTGAACGTATGTAGTAGAATTAAGCAAAACATTGTATTGTTTAACCCTTCGAGTACCAGAGAGCACACCTGCCATGGAAACCATTCATTGATAGGCATAGAGGACCAACAGGGAGGCACAAATGGGATGTGAAGAGAGACCTATGACGTTCCCCATGTGAATCTATACTGCACCGAGTAGGGCAGCCTCCTGTCTTGTGCACTGTAGGTCTTCAAAGACCTTCTGTATCATACTTGATACCTGGACATAGCAGGTGTGTGGAAACTACACACACAGTTCAGGAGATTGTGGCTGACAGCAAAAGACTTTTCTCCAAAGTCAGTCTTTAACCAGTACTACATATCATAGCTACAGAGTCAGACTTGATCTTCTGATGCAGAACTCTGTCCGCTGAAGGCTGTCTATGAACACTTCAGGGATGAAGTTTGGTGTCCTGCAACAACCCATCATGTCTGCCTCCATAGACGTAATACCCAGTACTAATTTTAGATTTCTGAATTACCACTGCACACATAGTTGCCGTTAGTATTTTTAAGGCAAATGGGTTTTCATTATTAGACAGTGTTAATGGTACTTAAGGAGCAGCAAACTTATTTTTATGAAAACATATATATTATAGAGCTTTTCCTGCTGAGTAAAACAAGGTCACTCCCACCGCTGTCAGCTATTTTATTCAAATGTTATAACCGTTTAAATAATCAGGAAGTGAATTTACTGTCACTGACTTTCCTCTCCATTAGAATGTAACAGAATAACTAATTGGAATTTGACCACTAGAGGGCACTACCAAGGTATATTAAAAAAAAAAAAAAAAAAAAAAAAAAACCACACCACAGGTTTAAACTGTAATAACTCTGTAAATATGCATCTCAGCAGTGGGAGTACCCATATTTACTCAACAGGGAACGACCTACAATACATAAATTTTTTTCTATTAAAAAAAAAAAAAAGTTTACTGCGCCTTTAATGCTGGGGTACCTTTAACCCATTGGTGCATGAGACATCTCCAGTGTATTACTTCAAGGTGTTGCAGAGGCCTCTACCATACAAGGGGTTAATTACAATCTTTATAACGATAGGTGGCTTAATTCTACATCTGGTGCAATTTACTTCCAGGGCAGCATAAATGTAGCGTTCTACAGAGCGTATTATGTACTGAGTGACTTACAAACGTAAATGAGCTTCTGTGCTGGAGAACACCACTTATGTTCTCAGGAAAGAATCCTTTCCTTAAAATGGAATGTAGTCTGCAGTCAGCAGGGAGGTATGCATTCTTTTTACAATTGTTTTAATGTACCAGTTAGTCAGTTAAATGGGTTTCACAATACCCATTTAAGAATGAAAACCTGAAGTACAGATGGTGAATGCGTTTTATCGCAGACGAGGAAATCGCTGGGGAACTCAAGTCCCCATTTCGGAGGGCGTGGAGAGAGAGTGTGGGGCTGGCAGCGGGACGCGTGCAGCTTGCCAAGAGCAGACAGAAGGGGAATGGATTGTTTTTAGGATCTGCGATGATTACTCACAGGCACACTCGCTGTTCTTGGCGTTCACACGATAAATAATAAAACAAAGCTCCAGAAACAAAAAATATTTAAAAAAAATGTTGCTAATAAACCAACTTCACCATTATAAAGAAAGATATTCTCATAGCTATATACACAGATAAAGTGATATGACACTAGTCTGTGCTTTGTGTGATATTCACTAACATTGGTCTTAGTCTTAATTCTGAAGAGGGGAAATATCACTCTAGCACTCAAAGGGCTAAACTTAAGTGTGAGCGCACACAAACACGCACACAGAAGAGATCACGTAGTGTCGCACACGCACAGTCACATGCGCACACACACATACAGTCGTGCACACGCAGAGAGACAAACACAGAGAGACACAGTCACACGCAGACAGACAGTGTATCTCACAAAGACAGACTCACACATAGGCACAGTGTCACACACACAGGCACAGTGTCACACACACAGGCACAGTGTCACACACACAGGCACAGTGTCACACACACAGGCACAGTGTCACACACACAGGCACATTCTGGAGCAAACTAACTGCAGGAAATTAATACAAAATGCCTATTGAGTAAATGGAAAATGTAACCTCTTTAATGCTGAAGAGGTCTCCAATGCAATGTACACGTTTAACTCAATGGAAACTGTGAATTTTTATTTGCTCCCTACGACTATATTAAACCTCTCCCCAGCCTCACTTTCATTCCTACATCCATATGGCGAGATGTTCAGAAAGTGGTGCTAACTGAAATTGTCTGTAATCACAATAAAAAAAAAAAAGTTCTTACGTCAATTCTCAGACATTTCAGTCATTTCTTGCATCCAGTTCCTCCATCTCTGTCAAAGGTAAAAAGCCATCTTAAAAGGAGTGGTTTAATCTACCGTCATATTGTGAGAGAGAGAGGTGATTTGTCGTTTCAAAGACAAAAACATTTGTTTCTTTGAAAATTTTCATTTCAAAAACAAAACCAAAGACATTTTTATCATCAGAATTTTTAAAGGCAATGTTCATCAAAATCTTGTTACCGTCATTTTTAATTCTTTATGACACATTTTCAAATGTGACGGCTTTACTTCTGAAAATATTGTCCTCCTTTTACCACCAACTCATGATCCGACAATTTTTTCCTTATGATGACTTTTTGAACATCTCTCCCTATATAACGTGTCCTGTAAAAAGACCTTTTCACTCTCTAACAAGGAGTTGTAGAACAGGAGAAGGCGTGGCTTTGGTTCTCCAGCCGCTGACTTGTTGGGGGATGATGACCGTTGTGATCTACAACAACTGGAGAGAAAAGGATCGGTCTACCCCTGTTCTAAACAGCGGCTGTTATCTAACTCCAGCTTAACCCTTGTGTGTGCCAGAAAAGTACCCAACGCAATATCTCTCCGGAACACAAAGGGTTAAATGTGAAGCTTATCAAATTATCCGACTGCATATTTTTTTTTTTTTTTGCGTTCACAGCAACATGTTTAGTTGGAATTTGGCTGGTTTTCCTTTTGGCTTAAATACAGGTCCCTGGACACTTTTTAAAACCTCAAAAACTTCATAACAAATTTAACAGCGAAATATTTCCAAATGTTGCTTGCTCCCTGCCAAAATATCAACTTTGCAACGTGTTTTCCATTTTCTTGTTAACATACGCAATTATTCTAATTTTTTCAGACTAACAGTAGGCCATTTTTCCCCTCTCTTTAGCCTTTAAGGCCTAATCTTCACCATGGTAACGGAGCCAACAGGTTGCGATGAATCTTGGCCCAAAAGGTTTAAGTTAGACTTTGAAGCGTTTGATTGCATTACCTCATTCATTTTAATTACCTAGAGGACATGGGGGGGGTGAAGAGTTAGCGTGTACATTGCAATTATAAATTTATTTATTTATTTTTACAAAGGACCCGTTTATTCTTTTGAAAAAACGAAAACAGCCACTTTTTACTTTCACCACAAGAAACAATGCTATGTACACAGAAGGAATTAGACTGCAACCGTTGTGGGGGAGGCAAAAACCTACAACTTATAGTAAACATTCTATTTTAAAGGGACAGTAATGTTTCACAAATAAAGCAGCTCCAACTAATCTTCATAGTATTTGAGCCATGGAGAGTGTTATTTCAATTCTGTCAGAGTTGTAATTCAAGAGTAATTGAATGATAAAGTATCCCCCCTCCCACCCCTTTTACTTACTGTAACTTACCTCCCCTCAGATATGGAATCTGGTCCTGGGACCAAACAGATCACAGCAAGGGACAACCTTCGTACTGTGATCATAAGGAAAACCCTGCCCCCCTTTACAGGTTTTTCAGGTTTTTCCTTATGATCACTGAAGATTGTCCCTCTCTGCGATCCATCTGGACAGTCTTTCTGCTCTGAGGTGAGCAGTGTTACATCAGTAAAAGGGGCGGGAGGGGATAATTTATCATTCAATTACTCTTGAACTACAACTCTGACAGTATTGACATAACACTCTCCATGGACCAAATACTATGAAGAATAATTGGAGCTGCTTTTATTGTGAAACACTGCTATCTCTTTAAACCCAAAGAACAGAGGGGAGGGGTTGAAAAGAGGTATCTTGGGAGCACTGCCAAAACCAATGACAAACCGCAAAAGCTTGCACTTTAACAGAGGCAGGGCAGTATTCAAAAAGGAGTAATCCTGGTAAAACCAGCCATACCAGATGAGAAATTAACATTACCAAAAGTCTCAGATTTAAAGTGATAGTAATACTTCGTTTTAGGTTTGTTTGTTTGTTTGTTTGTTTGGGTTTTTTTTGTAGGCATTAAAAAAAATAATTAAGAACAATATTGGTCTTATCTCTCAAATCTTTATGGTTTGAGAGAGATTCCCAGGCAAAGTTTCCCCCTCACTGATGTCACGTCTCTAGCTGACAGATTTGGAATCTGGATCGCAGACCGGCGGCGGCTCTTCAGCAGAGCAGAGATGGCAAAACATAAAAATAACTACTTAATTGGAACGGTGTACAAAGTGTGCCTGGTTTGCAAGCGCACTTTGTACACCATTCCAATTAAGTAGTTATTTTTATATCTTGCAATCTCGGCCCTGCTGAATAGCTGCCGGCTGGTCTGTAGACCAGATTCCAAATATGACAGCTAGATGGCAGACTTGACTGTTTCGGTCAGTTAGGGGGAAACTTTGCTTGGGAATATCTCTCAAAAAGGTTTGAGAGATAAGACTAAAATTGTTCTTAATGATTTTTTAATGCCTACAAAATAAAGTAAACCTAAAACTAAGTATTACTATCACTTCAAATGTGATTTTTAATCTCTCAAATGTTAGAGAGGCCTCCACGCGTTGTGGTGTGTACACCCACCCATGTATTTGCACCAACAATCCTAGCAGGCTCCTAAACATTGTGTTTGGCTATGAGATTTTTAAAATTTTTACTCACACTTGCCCTGCATCTTTGCAGTAAGGGCAGAAACACATTAACCCTTTCAGTGCCAAAGGAATATCCAACTCATTGAGGAGCAATGCAGTGTATACCCCTCTGGCACTGAGAGGGTTAACCTGGTAAACACAAGTCTGGGATGAGAAAAAAAGCTATAGAATTGTACAAGAACTGGGGAGACTGTGCTGGTTTGCCCTGCAGTGAAGGGTTAACCTACCCTGTTACAAGCTCATGTATCAGCGAGAGAGTAAAATACCGTTGGCGAGTGGTGGCAAAGATCGGCCTCCTAGAATCCCGAAATGAGCAGATAGGTGAGATTTCCTTAATTAATACATCCTTAATCAATTAGACCAGGCTTAATTATCTCTTCAAGCACCAGTTTAGTAGTCTGCAGTCCCTCGCCCATGTCCGTATTTCCTAATGAAGCCATCACTGCTATCTAAATAACATACGGTATGCCATCTCCCGTTCAGTTTTAACCATCTGAGTGCCAAAGGGGTGTGCAACACAATGCTTGGTAAAGCATTGCATATCCTGCTGGCATTCAAAGGGTTAAAGGAGAGGTAACATCTAATAATAACCCCCAAAGTAGATTGAGGATTTTCTGGCAATAGTCATTTAAGATTGTTGCCCTTACTCCTTTTGTTTTTTTTAAAAGATAACATCTACAAATCAGTCTTGGGTTTGATGTCCATGGAGGCAGCCATGACAATTGGCAACAGGATTTCAAACTCTGCTCTTGGCATATCAATGCAAGCACATAATGTCAAGTCACATTACCCATAAGTTTTATTTTTATTATTAATTTTCATCACCTATTTTTTCACACATCTATGCCCCTGACACACAGCTACCTAAACTGATTTCCATAGAGCCTTCTGTCACAGACGGAAAGCAGGCAGAATGTAACACAATAAAAACATATATTGGAAGAAAGACAGTGAAACAATGTAGAAAAGCCTGCCTCTATATCACGGCTGGGCAACCCGTGCCCTCCAAATGTTCAGCACTACAATTCCCATCAACTTAGACTGTTGGATGTGGATGACAACTGTAGTGCTGAAAAGCTGGGGGGGGGGGTGTTTGCCTATCAACAATCTACATCTAGAGAATGAATGAATTACATTTTTTATATAGTGCAACAAGTGTACGCAGTGCTTTACAATTTAAAGGTTTAGACAATACAGGGTTACACATACTTTTCAAAGTGAAACACTGGAAGTGAGGTCCTTTCCTGAAAGCTTACAATCTAAAGTGGTAATGCAAGACGCACATAAGGGCCAAATGGGGAACTCAAATTTGTCCTCAAGCACCAGCACCAGTGCTTAGTCAAGATACCCCCATATGACTGAAATGATTCACTTGTGTTCATGTGAACAGATTCTGACCACTTGCACTGTTAAAGGGCACAGGGACAGGTATGAGTGCTTCTAAACTACATCAATCTGATAAATCAATCTATGCTGCACAGAGCTGGAAAGGCACCGGGGGTGAAGTAGGACTCGACAGGGCAGGTGAGCGAAGGAGTGTGTTTGTAGGCCTCTTCTTGTTTGGCTCCCATAGGGCCAGGAAGGGGAGGGCAGGAAGTGCCAAGATGCAAGGGATTGTGGGTTCCCCACAGCCATTTAGAGTTACAACATGTGGAGGGAGAGGCATTCCACTCTCCAACCCTGGTTATGAGTTGCTGAGATTCAGGAGCTTCCCATAGTGTCCGATTTGGTGATGAGCGAGGAATGGGACAGGTGGCTGTTTTGGCAGCATGGCTGCTGCACGTCTCGGACCCAGGATATGGCTGGCTTCTTGTCACAGCGTGGCGGGGTGCTTGCTGTGTGAAGCCCAGACTTCATCAGACTGTTCTCCTGATTTGGGATGTGGCTCCTTGAGCTTGGGCTCAGGAGCTGGGGTTACTGCTACTGGGCTAATACCAGCCTCATGCAGGTTGGTTAGGGTTGGATGGTGGTATGGGCCTGCAGTCAAGTTAATTTAACCCTCTGAATGCCAGAGGGGTATGCAATGTGCCGCATACCCTTCTGGAACTCAAAGAGTTAAGTGTTATTGTGGTAGGAGTTGGTTTATTGAACAAGGGTTAGGCAATGCTGAACATTTCAGAGGTTTTTAGGGATAGTTACTGAAGAAATTGTCTAGCAAGCACCAGGAACACTTTATGTATAATGTTTACATTTTGTATGTGATTCCTTTAATAAGTGCTGTGGCCTTATTTCAATCTATCCCAAATAATGGAGTGTGAGTGTTTATTTGGGGAATAGGGGGTGGGCTGTGGGTGTTTATTCCTCAGGGATCCGAGTCTACACTGCCGCGGTCAAGCGAGTCACATCCAAACTCACACAGAGATCATTGCATCTGTAGTCCAAATGCATGAGAGTGGTTGCAGCTTGTTCTCTTGTTCTTCGTGGGAAAATAACAGTTGTGAACTGTAACCAATGGGTTAAGTATCCCACAACAAATCAATCTTTTCTCTGCAAAAGCATTACTGGGGCGTCTAACCTTGAAACAGTTTATCACTTTTTTTTTTTGTCTGCAAAGCAAAACAAAGAACACGGAGTTTACCTCTATGCTGTGTTCTGCAAGTCATCAATGCGATGGCTCAAAGCCCCTTAGGAGGCGGTACAGAATGTTCTGCACTGCTAACGATGTCCAATTAAAGGAAGCTTCTACCATTTGGCAAAATCAAGGTCAGGTTAACCGTTCATCTCGTTTGAAGATGCGCATAAAAGTGTGTTATCTCACAGCACTGTATGTAATACCCTCTCATTTGGCGTGGAACCCAATGGGGGACACAGCTGTGCTTTCACAATGAGCGCAACCACACAGACGTGCACACAAAGGGAGAGATGGTTATTCTCAGACACAATACGAATTCCCCCGAGGCAAATGAGGAGCGAGTTTTAGCAGCCAAAAAAAAAAAAAAAAAAAAAATGTGTGTATATATATATATATATATATATATATATATATATATATATATATATACACATTAGTGTAAAAGCCAGTGTACACAGGTCAAGGCCCGGGTGATGTTAAACCTTTGAGTGCCAGAGGGGTATGTAACGCATTGCGTTAAGAGGCCGGTCCTGTGCTGCGTCCTGCCGCTGACGCAGACATGCACTGTAGAGACTACCTGAAAGCACGGAATGCTCCCAGCACAGAACTCCCAGCATTCCGTGCGGTCGGGCAGCCTCTACTGTGCATGACGGCTTCTGACAAACATTCTAGCGAATTATTATATAGGATATATGTATGTGTGTGACAAACTGCAACCGTAAGCGCCCTATGAATTAAGGCTATGGCTCAGTTCTGGAGGAAAACTATCACAGAGGATAGATGCAAGAAACTGACTTAAATGAGGTTTGTTTGTTTTTGTTTTTGTTTTTTTTTTTTACTCTAGTATTCAAGGGGTTAAAAACCACATTTAAAAGCTAAGTATACCCTTGGAATATGTGGGTATTAACCCTTTGAGTGCCAGAGGGGTAACACAAAGCATTGCAAAGGGTTAATTTTACAGAGTTCTTTACCCAGGCGAGTGTCATCCACACAGCAGTCAATCATACGAGCTTCTATTTACAGTTTGATGCCTTTGAACTCTGCTGCAGTCTATAACCGAACAGACACATCGTATCGTAAACTCTTACCGGCTAAAGCCAAACACTGTAAAGGGCCATATAAACATTCGTAAGGGTTTTAAAATGTTGCTGTTCAGTTATACACTACAGCAGAGTTGAAATGGAAAAAAATAAAATACATAAAAATACAAAATAAATACCGTAAATACACTGAATAAACAAAAATAATAGACTGCTGAATGGATGATACCAACCTAGGTAAATCCTTCTACTAAGCAAATTAAGGACATAATAACACATTCCAGTAACAAACCTCCATTTATCTAATCCCTTTGAGAGCCAGAGGGGTGTTCAACGATTTGCTTTGCCATGTGTTGAGCACCCCTCTGGCATTCAAGGGGTTAATCTGAGAAGGCAATGACGTAGTTCTGTGTAGATTGGTTCCCTAAAACGAATCTCTTGTTTAAGAGTTCACAGAGGCAGACATCATTGTTCGTTGCTGGATTCAAGGACCCCCAATCTCCTCCTACAGACATCCTCCTAGAAAGTAAGTAGTTAGTGGGAGTGGTTTGGGTACCCGAAGACCGGCACTGAAGAATCTAGTTTGCTGCAAAGGACATAAAATTCAGTATTTTTAGGTGCAATATCACAGTGGCCTGAAATTGTACAGTGGCACTGTTGCTACACCATCCTATGGAGATTTATGGTCCCAGGACCAGAGCTGTCCATAGGATGGTGTAGCAACAGAGACACTGTACAATTTCAGGCCACTGTGATATTGCACCTAAAAAATTCAACTTTGAGCTGTAATAACTTTTGAATAAAACACCTTTCAGCAGTGGGAGTACCCTTGTTTTACTCAGGGGGATAAACCCTACAACATATTTTTTTTACATTTTAAGTATTACTATCCCTTTAAGATAAGTGGGGAGTTTATCATTCGGATGTGTTGGTGTTCCTTTAACCCCTTAATGCCCAAGGATGTACACATACGTCCCGAGCGGAAGTCACTTAAGGACAGAGGTCCGGGTCCCCGCGCGGCTGCATGCAGTTCGGGGGGACTCCGGAATCTTTTGAAGAAAAAAAAAAAAAGCACAGCGGGCGTTAAGTGTTGGTCGCTTGTGCGAGCTGCCGGTCGCTAAGGGGTTAAGAGCCACTTATTCCAAGGACGAACGTCTCCTCCGAATCATCGGAGCAGTTGATTTGCTTTGCTTTCCGTGAGTGATTATGAGCTTAAGGTTCGTTAACCCTTTGAATGCCAGAGGGGTACACAACTCACTGACCCTGCTTTGCAATGCGTTGCGGACCACTCTGGCACTCAAAGAGTCAAGGGCCGAAGGACTGTGTAACGCATTGCTTTGTAAATCATTCCATTCACTTAAAGGGTTAAAATGTTGCCTAGCATAAAAAGGAAATTGGTCCCATATTAGATCGATTTGTACAAGCTTAGCTGACCTCCCTGTTGTGTGTGTGTGTGTGTGGGGGGGGGGGGGACACGACCATTTTGTTCAGTTTATCTTTCTCTCATAACATACAAATCTACAAAAGGTCAGGGCGCGTTACACCATCACAGAACTGCAGATTGTGGGGCTGAGCAATTGTGAGGTGAAACCATGCGGAACGCAATCTGCATGCGGGAAGGAACCTTACAAGGAGCAATTATTCCCAGCACCGAGTTGTCCAGGGAAGGAGATAATTGCAGTGTGTGTGACCCGGCAGCGCAGTCAGATTGACCTCCTCTTTCCGCTAACATCCTCCTGGAGAATAGGGGACCTGTAACCCACTTCCTCCTCACACTGAGAAAACTACAGGGCTAGGAGGGGACAGAGACAAGCCATTTGTATACAATTGCACAGAGGATCACCTTCCCCTCAAAAACAGCTGCGGAGTTGCATCTGACAAGTTGCAAAATCACATTCACAGAACACAATGGTGGGGGTGAAGTGGTCTCAATAATCGCAGCTGTTTGCTTTCATTGTCTCCTAAGGAAAAGCTTTTATCAACCCTTACAATGCTGTATATGTGCGTGCGTGCATGTGTGTAAAAAGAAGAACCAGAGGGGGGCGCAATACCACTTATACAATGTAACAGTAATCCACAAATAAAAGGGACCTGATACTCACAATAGTTGAGAACCCCGGTTGATAAAACCAAACAACGGTATAGCAAGCAGGGATATATAAATCCGCCCTGCTCCGGATATACTACTTTCATGATCCAAAATGTACTGGAACTAAATTTTAAAATAAAATGTACCACAAATTTATTAAAATAACAAACAATAAAATGTGACTACTAAGAGTATATAGAGCGCAAACGTTCAACGCGTTTCAAAGCTTATGCTTCTTTTTCAGGAACAAGTTAATACAGCAGCTCAGTATCACATAAATATAAAATTATTATTATGAGTGCGTGTGTGTATGCATGCACACGTGTGTGTATGAGCAGGTGTGTGCACGTTTGTGAAAATGTGTGTGCGCACATGTGTATGTGCATACACGCGCAGTAAAGTGTGTGAGGGTCCACACAACAGTGAATGAGTGTGTGAATATGAGTATAAAGTAGGCCTGTCGACAATACTTTTTTGAATATATTTGAAAATGTCATTCAAATCTCCCTATGTATTATGTTATCCAAAAGCCAAGCAGATGCATCGTTTAGAGACATTCAAACTTTTATTACTGGAAGAAGTGAAAGTCTCTCAGGGCAGAACAGAGCTTCACGAGCATATAAAGCCGCACTTATTATCTTCATACCATAAACTTAGCACATCTCACCACACAGAAAAATTATGAATTATCTGCTAAACTATACATCTGCTAACATGACGAGTTTTTAATTCAGTATGACATGAATACATGAATCAAGGTGACAGATTCACTTTAAAGGGATAGTAATACCTAAAATGTAAAAAAAAAATATGTTGTAGGGTTTATCCCCCTGAGTAAAACAAGAGTACTCCCACTGCTGAAAGATGTTTCATTCAAAAGTTATTAATTTCCAAAGTTGAATTTTTTAGGTGCAATATCACAGTGACCTGAAATTTTACAGTTGCGCTGTTGCTACACCATCCTATGGAGATTTATGGTCCTGAGACCAGAGCTGTCCATAGGATCGTGTAGCAACAGCGCCACTGTACAATTTCAGGCCACTGTGATATTGCACCTAAAAAATTCAACTTTGAAAATTAATAGCTTTTGAATGAAACATCTTTCAGCAGTGGGAGTACTCTTGTTTTACTCAGGGGGATAAACCCTACAACTTATTTTTTTTTACATTTTAGGTATTACTATCCCTTTAAGCCTGCACTCATACTGGTGATTCTAGTGGAACGTTTTGTAAAACTGCTCCAGTGACATTTGCACCAATGTGACTGTTCGCTCTGGAACAAATTACATCTTTGTCCTCACAGAACGCAGCATGTTGCAACTTTCCTGCATCCATGCACTGAATGATAAATGGCTGATGCCTGTGCAGTACGATAAAAATACAGTAAAGCGGCACCAATTAGCATGTGTGGTGTAATCATCCAAATGTATGTCTCACAAATGCTTCGCAAGTCCCACTGGGTGCAAACTTCCCATCAGACCTCCAAAACGTTTTGAATGCAACAACCTACAAAAGCAGGATAGCACTCCCAAACTCGTAGCCTGATGATGATGAAATCAGAACTCACATCTTATGCGTTTCGCACAGTACTGTGCTTACTCATAGACTATGAGAAAGCACAATACTGTGCGAAACACTAAGATGTGAGCGGTCTGTGTCCATCTGTATTGTATTGTTGTTTCATAATAAAGTTGATTTTATCATCATCATGTGGCTATGAGTTCGGGAGTACTATCCTGCTTTAGTCGGTTGATACCCGTGCAGGCCTCTCTCTAGCATTCCTGCCAACTGTCTCTGGCTGCAAGCCATAAAAGGGTAATGGGTTCTGAGTTGCCCCATATATGAATATTGGTTATTTGTATGATTTTGTGCAGTATTAAGGCTTGGGTAATGTTTACTTTGCTGTACAAATGCAGCTTTAAGTTTGTTGTACAAGGTTTTCGGTTATTGTTAATGTTGCAACATACTATGGCCCATTAATGATGCTTGCTTTATGACTGCCCAGGGGAAAAAGGTGTCCCTGGAAATATATTTGAAATATTGGCAAGTATGACTAGCATATCTCTATCATGCCCGCTTAGCATCAGGTGCCAGGGGGAACACAGGGACATCACAGTTAAAGGAGCAGTAAACTTTTTTTTATGAAAACACATAATTTATAGAGCATTTCCTGCTGAATAAAACAAGGTAACTCCCATCGCTGTCAGATGTTTTTTTCAAAAATTATAGCAGTTTAAATAATCAGGAAGTGAATTTACTGTGTTTACTTCCTGATAGTTCTAACTGACAGGAAGTGACTCAGCAGTTTCTATCACATCCTATGGAGAACTGTATGTCTCTGACTTTTCTGACTTTCCTCTCCATTAGAATCTAACAGGAAATCTAATTAGAATTTGACCACTAGAGGGCACTGCTAATGTGAAAAAATACATGGGTTTAAACTGTAATAACTCTGGAAATATAAATCTCTCGCCAGGGGGAGTACCCTTATTTTACTCAAAAGGAAAACCCCTACAATATATATTTTTTCATAAAAATAGTTTACTGCTCCTTTAAGTAAACAAACGTGGCAATGTGAACTGTACTGCATCTCAACGCATTCAAATAGCCGGTGTGAACAATGTCTGTATGTTTAAGTGTTTGCGCATTCATTTTACTGCATCTGCAACAATCCCTGTTCTGGATGTTTAATTGCTAGTGGTAGGGAGCCAGACGGATGCCTGGAAGAGAGGATATGCTGACACAGATACAAGCAGCAGTAAGAGCAAGAAGTGTAGGTTTTAGCAGTGAAATACAAGCCCGGGTGTAAGCACAGCTGATAAACCTCTGCTGCCGAGGCAAATCCAATAGCCTGCGTCTCGCAGACAGGTGCTGAGCTCCGAGGCAGAGCCACCACAAAGAGAAATGATGTATTGCGGATGGTTTTCACTGTGCAGCTTGGAGAGAAGATTCTGTGCATCAGATCTATGGATGTAGTAGGGAGACATCGAGCTCGCCAATAATACACTGCACATCCCCGACTAGTCATTAATTACCTGCGCATCAGATGAACTGCCCCTGCATTTAGTGTGCAACCACCAGCCTCTGAAGTGGGGACAAGCATCAACATCTAGTCTTATACATCAGTCTAGTTTTGGGATAAAAACAATGGCCAATACGCACAAAGAAACAATGGAGTAACTCTGGAGCAAACCAACTGTACCCGCAGGGCACCAAATCAAAATTCTCCAACTCTGCATTGATTTAATTGGGGCTATTAACCCCTTGAAGGGGTTAAAAGCTCCATATGCTTATTTGGAGAGTTTTTATTTGTCCGTTATGCAGACAGTTGGTTTGCCCAAAAACTGCACCCCCCTTTTTTTTTCTTAAATTTATTTTTAAGAGGAGTAGAATGCACCAATCAGCTCTTTGGCACTCATTTGGTTAAACATATCTGTATATAAGCATTTTTTTTTTATATTCAAGATAGCGTGATGTTCATAACATTTTTTATTTTTATTTTTAACCCTTTGGGATTTGAAATACGTAGTTTACCGATCTGGCACCAAAAGTGTTAACCCTTTGGGTGCCAGAAGGGTAGCCAATGCATTGCAAAGAAAAGAAACCTGCTAAAATTCAAGGTACTCCTATATGAAAGGACACAAAAAAAAAAATTCAGCTTCACATGTGATTATTTCATAAAGCTTAACCCCTTAAGGTCCAGTAATGTACCAAAACTATCACAAGTGCGAATGCATTAAGGACTGGTGATGATCCCCGCAAGTCACTACGTTTTTAGTCACAGCGCTCCTGCAGCTAATAAATGTTATCATCGATTTTCTCTCTCTGTTTCCTACTGAAATCTATCAGGGAACTTGTGGATAAACCCTGTGTAAGAGTTATCACTTTCAATGGAATCCAGGCCCAAACCAGCTTCTTGGTGTTCTATGAGCCAGGGCAGCGATACATGTAAATAGATGCTAAAGCAATGCATTGCACACTCCTTTGGTCTTTGCGATACAATGCGTTAGATACCACCGTGCCACTCAAAGAGTTAAAAGGGTTGTCTTTAAAGGGATAGTAAGGTTTCAAAATAAAAGCAGCTCCAATTAATCTTCATAGTACTTGGGCCATGGAGAGTGTTATTTCACTACTGTCACAGTTGTAGTTCAAGAGCAATTGAATGATAAAGTATCCCCCTCCCGCCCCTTTTATAGCTCACCTCAGAACAGAAAGGTGGTCTCCAGATGCATTGCACAGAGGAACAATCTTCAATTAGGATAACAGAAAAACCTGTCAAGGGGGCAGGGTTTTCATTGTTCTCACAGTAAGAAGATTGTCCCTTGCTGTGAGCTGTCTGGTCTGTGGACCAGATTCCACATCTGATGTGAGGTGGCTTACAGTAGGTAAATGGGATGGGAGGGGGATACTTTATCGTTCAGTTACTCTTGAACTACAACTCTGGCAGTAGTGAAATAACACTCTATATGGCCCAAATACTATCAAGATTAATTGGAGTTGCTTTTATTTTGAAACATAACTAACCCTTTAACTTTCTTCCAAAATTTAGAAAAGTGAAAAGAAATGAATTGGTCCTAGGCTTTACTGATGCTATAGGGACACTGTGACATATAGTTTTGGCTCTTGTAATAGTGATATAGAATACACTGCATGGCCCTTTCCTTAAATTACAAAGTAGGTAACCTTGGATTTTTTTCTTCTTCCTTTGGCCTGATTAATGTGTTTCCCAAATAGGAAAATACAAGGACAATTGCACCTTTACCTGGTTCAGGCATCGATCCTGTTAATGTCACCCACCGCTATTGTAAACAGTTGCTTGTTTTGTTAACAGAGATGATGAAATTTGCAAATGGCGCCAAGTGAGTGAGTGCCAGAGAGCTCCATACTGGGTCTGCCTGGCATATCTTGCCTCCCCTAATTAAACCCTCGAGTGCATTGGCAGATGAGGCCACAGGATATCAAGGAGAGAAAAATGCTTCTCGTTTCCAGAAATACATCTCCATTTGTCTATTCCTGGGGCCTAGTCACTAAACGGCAGTAAATGAATATACCCAAATAAAAGGAAGAACGAAGAAACACAAAGTACTGTTGTAATCTATATGCTGGAAATATCCAGATGGAATAAATTGAAGGTAAAATATAGTTATTGTCGGACTAGCAAGCTATTCATATTTCATAAAATAAAAAAAAAAATAAAAAAAAAAAAATAAAGAAAAAAACACACACAGTTTCTATGGTCGTTGTACAACCCTCCACAGGGCAGAGATCACCAGCAACCACAGAATCACCAGTGGGCAGTAATTTTAAAAGGCATGGCCATCCTGTAAAATTGCAGCAGACACATTAACAGGGGAGATGATTTTGTCTGGAGTGGTCAGGAGGGCTTGGCAGTGACTTGCAGCAGTTTTCCCAGATATCACTAATGTGTAAGTATTCATATATAGAATATATATAAATGGAAGAGTGAGAAGGAGAGAGAGATGTCTTGCACACCCTTGTGAACCTTAAGGGGTCAATCAAACTTTAAAAGAGAGGCACCTGAAGCCAAACCTTTTTATTATTATTATTTATAATAATAACACCACCACTGTGGGAGAGTCCAAGACTATGATTTTACATAGTAAGTGACAGGAGTAGCACCAGCTGTTCGATCTGCAATAAGCTTTGAATGTAAATCCTCCCAGCATTGTTTTACTCAGCAGGAATAGAATTTCAGCAACAAGAGCATTTAAGTAGGTAGGAGCTCTTCATACAGCAATCAGAGATCCATTTATATTATATTATATTTCCATATTATATGCAGTTCCCAGTATTGGCTGTGCATCATTTTATATCTGCATTTATTGTTTATCTCTTAATAATAAACAGACATTGTTAGACTACATGATATTAGCCAAAGAAATAGCAACCTGTGATTCTAAAGGGGCATGAAAACCTTCAAGGTAATATGTCTGTGTTTATAGACCGCTGCAGATCTCATATGAAAACCGTTAAAGCAGAACAATCACCGTCATAATATCGCCCCCGAATCCTTTACTAATGTAGAGATAGGTGAATCCATACTTTTATTACGCTGAAAAAGTCTGCGTTATTTAAATAAAATCAACTTCTTCTGTAGGCATCCAGGACACAGAGATTACAAGAGGAGTAATCCAGTGCTTCCAGCAGCTTCCTTTGCCTTAAGGTACCAACGAACGTCACCACCAATCCGGGCAGTGCACGGGACAGACAGAGCAGACTCAGAGGCAACTTTCCTCTAACATGTCTGCACTGTTGTCTGCTGATGGCTGCTGAAGAAGCTGCTTTATAATAATACACACTTTTTCAGCATAAAAGAAGTATGGTTCTACCTATCGCTACATTTGTAAAGGATTTGGGGGCAATATTATGTTGGTGATAGTTCCACTTTAATAAATATACCCACAATTGGGAACTCCGGGTCTGATCCAGAGACTCAAACAAAATGTAATGGTCTTTGCTACTAGCCAGACCTGAAAAGTTACTCGCCACTGCAAGCCATAGCATACCAACCAGGGCTCAATTTCTACTCGCCAGGGCTAAATTTTCACTCGCCATTGGCTAGTGGCGAGTGGAAATTTTGAGCCCTGCCCTATATATCATACATACCCTACATATCATACATACACTATAAGATCATACATACAGTTTCGTCAGTCTCTAGATTGGTATCTTTTACAACAGAAATACAGAGGGAGAAGTCCTGCTCGTCTGTGTGTACAACCATTGATCTCTCCAAGACCATGTTAACCTTCTGAGTGATACAGATTTATGCAACGCAATGCGTTGGATATAGGCTGACCATACCTCACCTTTAAAAAGGGGACACACAGGAAATAGGCATATTTCAGGAGTCCACCAAAATCAAAGCAACCCTGTAGTATGCATTTTCCATGTGTGTCCCTTTTTAAAGGTGAGGTATGGTCAGCCTAGTTGGATACCTCTTCGGCAAACTAAGGATTAAAGGTTCCTTCCGGATCACATGGAACAACCTCTGGACTATGACATCATCTACAACAATGTTCTAGAGAACTTTACAGGTGAACTTCAGCCACCTCGGGGTCAGTCCATTTTGAAAACACCTGGGTATCACTATACCACATTGCTCATTCCTAAGCAATCCTCATATTAAACTAATTAAGAGCCACTTATTTCAAAGTTATTGTTCCCCTTCAGAGGAGCAAAATTGAGCGTACCGTTGGACTACAAGTTGCGTCATCCTCTGAAGATGATGAATTTGTACCGCAAAAAAATTTGGAGAACCACAGGCATATATCTGGGAACGCTCCAGATCTCTCTCGGAGGCTCCAGTTTTTCGACTGAGTTACCAGGTCTCTGGGGACAAAGGTCAATTCTTGGTGGTGGTTTCTTCACCTTCCCTCCCAGTTCCCCTCCTTCCAACCCTGTTCTGCCCACTTCCTTCCACTTTATGACACACAGATGCACAAACTCCACCCACCCAATTAAGCCCCACCCCTTTTATGACCACAGGACTCCACTGCTTTAGTGACGCCAGGTAAACAAGGTCAACAAATCATGCTCTATGGTCATCTCTGACAAATTCAAATGACCACTATTATGATTTCTGAGCAAGGACTGATCTACCGGAGAGGTCAAATGTCTCTGGCAAAAAAAGAGGTTTAAATATCCCATAATTAAATTTGTTGGACAGAGCACTATAGATTTTCTTCCAGTTACTGAGTGCAGTATAATAATCCACGTCTCACAATTAATTCGCTTACATTGTGAATGTGTCACTCAGTTTTTAATCACACTAATACATCATTTGCCCCTGTAGATTTCAATAAAGCTGCCCTTTCATAAATGTGAAAAATCACTCATAAGTGGATCAATAATCTGACAGATGGAAAGCTGAACACACAGGGGTCCTTGACATGGGATATTTTCACCAGCTCAGCATTATGGCTAGAAAGACATCCTAGAGACAATAGTAACCCAGCCTATTTTGTGAGACTTGGAATATGTACTCTGCTAAGTGCTACATTTTTACACTGGAAAGATTCCATTTTCACTCTGTGATACCAAGTCCATTGTTAGTCCTTGTAGCAAAAAAAAATAAATAAATAAATAAAAAATATCAGGTTTCTAGAATCCAGAAGCTCAATATGTATTCAGAAATCGGTGGAGGGTGGGAGATGGTTAAAACCTCTGGAATCACCATATAAAGGCCCTTGCACCTTTAAAGTGGTAAATTAATTAAAGGGATAGTAATGTTTAACAATAAAAGCAGCTCCCATTAATCTTTATAGTGTTTGGGCCATGGAGAGTGTTATTTCAATACTGTCAGAGTTGTAGTTCAAGAGTAAGTGAATGATAAAGTATCCCCCTCCCACCCCTTTTACTGATGTAACACTGCTCACCTCAGAGCAGCAAGACTGTCCAGATGGATTGCAGAGAGGGACAATCTTCAGTGATCATAAGGAAAAACCTGTCAAGTGGGGCAGGGTTTTCCTTATGATCACAGTAAGAAGATTGTCCCTTGTTGTGAGCTGTCTGGGCCCAGGACCAGATTCCACATCCGAGGGGAGGTGGTTTACACTAGGTAAAAGGGGCAGGGGGGATACTTTATCATTCAATTATTATTTAAATACAACTCTGACAGTATTGAAATAACACTCTCCATGGCCCAAATACTATGAAGATTATTTGGAGCTGCTGTTTTTGTGTAACCATTACTATCACTTTAAAGGAACAGAAACAATCTAGAAGCCTGTGAACCAGGGCTCCTAGAATTTCACTGCTAGCTCCTACATTTTGGGAGTACTTTGCCTACACCTGTGTTCAAAATATGTTTTCCCTGATTCCTAAAACTGCCAGTTGGCTCCTACATTTCTTTTTCCTTGCTCCTAAGTTTTTTGTATTTTTTCCACCAATGGTTCTCAACTTGTGGACTTGGGGCCTACTAACAGTTCAGGACTCTGGGCCGGATTAACATCTCAGGCACCCCAGGCAAGGCACCCTGGGTGCCTTTATTTCTGACGATGACCTTACCCCCACTATTCACATGATGCCACCCACTGTTTTCTGGTTCATTGGTTGCTAGAGACATCTCCAAAGTATTGCTCAAGAATGGTTCTTCTTTATTTCACTGTCCCTTCATCTCTGGGATTCATTTACACCCACGCTTCATAGAGAGTAACTGTTAATTCTCAACAGGCATCAGAAGCTCCTTATGTAGAACGGCATAAACCCTGCAGGAATATCCTGGCATTCTAATCGCTAAATAGTGATAATAGGTCCCAGCGGAAGCTGGTAGGCCGTGCCACTGCCACTCTGCACAAGCTGTTACACAGGCTCACACTAGAACTTGCCTATTATTCATGCCTGCAGTGCACACATATACCCAAGGGTTCCTCTTATCCCTTTGAGCGCCAGAGGGGTATGCGATGCATTGAGTACCCCTCTGGCTCTCGAAGGGTTAAAATCCCACAAAGGTGGAAATAACGATTAAAAAAATTAAATTTAAGCATAAATTTAAAATCCAGTTTCATTGCACTCAAGAAAAAAAAAAAAAAAATGCTCACTGAGGCATTCCATATTTTATATATCTACTAGTGTAAAAGCCCGTGTACACGGGCCACGGTCCAGTGAGGTAAAGAGGCCGGTCCTGCTCTGCGTACTGCCGCCGCCTCACTGGTGGCGCACGCGATGCAATCATGTTTTGTAGAGACTGCCCCAACATTTAGAATGCTCCCAGCACAGAACTCCCAGCATTCTGTGCTCCCAACATTCTTTGCGTTCGGGCAGTCTCTACTGCGCATGACTGCATCAGACAAACATTCTGGCCTTATGTATATATCCTATATAATAATTCGCTAAAACGTGCGTAACAATGCAGTCATGTGCAGTAGAGACTGCCAGTGACAAGGCTGATACAGAGCGGGACGCTCCAAAGGCATGGGCAGTCTCTACTGTGCATGACTGCCCCGCGACCGTCTGGCAGTGGCACTGTGGCCCTTGTAACGGGCTCTTCAACTAGTAGCTATATGTTATATTATATAATTATACACACTGGGAGGGGGATGCAAAGTGTTACTCACACTACTACTCCTTAAATTGTAAAGTAAAATGGTAAATCTAAGAAGAAGAAAAAAAAAAAAATTATATATATATATATATATATATATATATATATATATATATATATATATATTCAATGACCTCACATAACCCATGACCACTGGAAAATATATAGTAGGATTTTCTCCCCCCTCACCCTGCAGTGAGTGCTGGTATCACAAGATTATTACCAGAGACAATGTGGAAAGCTATTAAAATCACGCAGTATTAATAATGGAAGAATCGCCCAGCAGATCAGTTTAGTGCCTGTTAAACCCTTGGCTAACACGGACAGCTTTATGAGGACATATCCACCAACAAACTGCACACTACGGCTGTTAGCCAGGCTGCTTTTAAATTTGTTGTTAAAGCTTTGCTGCTGTTTGATGGGAGGAAGCTAAATATTGTACTGCAATCCTGTGCAACACTCCAGCACCTCAATTACCTACTACATAGAAAAGCAGCTTAAACCCATCATCAATCATAATCCAGTTGAATTTGCAGAGCTGACATCTTATCATAGATTATTTTGTAATAAGTGTTCATATAAAAGATTTCCTTAGTGCTCATTATGTAGCGGCCTTAATTTAGCAACACGGAGGGTATCCAGGAATCGCAATACGGTACGATGTCTCTACAATGGTATATACACTAGATTCATGTATATTATGTACAGATCGATAGCTAAAAGGGAACTATGCCGACAGGAATAAGTGACTATTAACCACCTGACGAACACAATTGCGTGCAGTGCATTGTGAATCAATGTGTTAACCCATTGAGCAGGGTAAGGCTAGCAACTTGCAGCCTGGGGAGCAAGTGCAATCAATGGCCCATTTCTACTGTCGTTCCATTCCAAAGTCTCATCCCACCCCCTTATAAGTGAAATGAAGATACACTAGAGGTAGCACAGAGCTTACAGATAGGATATAACCTAGACTACTGATGCCTCATAGCTTACAACTGAAAATGACCTACCCTAGTGATGCCATAGAGCTTACACTGACATGGAGTTACACTAGGGATTCTATAGAGCTTACACGGACATGGAGTTACACTAGTGATGCCATAGAGCTTACACTGACATGGAGTTACACTAGGGATACTATAGAGCTTACACTGACATGGAGTTACACTAGGGATACTATAGAGCTTACACTGACATGGAGTTACACTAGTGATGCCATAGAGCTTACACTGACATGGAGATACACTAGGGATACTATAGAGCTTACACTGACATGGAGTTACACTAGTGATGCCATAGAGCTTACGCTGACATGGAGTTACACTAGTGATGCCATAGAGCTTACGCTGACATGGAGTTACACTAGTGATGCCATAGAGCTTACATTGACATGGAGTTACACTAGGGATTCTATAGAGCTTACACTGACATGGAGTTACACTAGGGATACTATAGAGCTTACACCGACATGGAGTTACACTAGGGATTCTATAGAGCTTACACTGACATGGAGTTACACTAGGGATACTATAGAGCTTACACCGACATGGAGTTACACTAGGGATTCTATAGAGCTTACACTGACATGGAGTTACACTAGGGATACTATAGAGCTTACACTGACATGGAGTTACACTAGTGATGCCATAGAGCTTACACTGACATGGAGTTACACTAGGGATTCTATAGAGCTTACACTGACATGGAGTTACACTAGGGATACTATAGAGCTTACACCGACATGGAGTTACACTAGGGATTCTATAGAGCTTACACTGACATGGTGTTACACTAGGGATTCTATAGAGCTTACACTGACATGGAGTTACACTAGGGATTCTATAGAGCTTACACTGACATGGAGTTACACTAGGGATTCTATAGAGCTTACACTGACATGGAGTTACACTAGGGATTCTATAGAGCTTACACTGACATGGAGTTACACTAGGGATTCTATAGAGCTTACACTGACATGGAGTTACACTAGGGATTCTATAGAGCTTACACTGACATGGAGTTACACTAGGGATTCTATAGAGCTTACACTGACATGGAGTTACACTAGGGATACTATAGAGCTTACAGTTGAAATGGATCTACAGTAGTTATACAACAGAGCTTGCAACTGAAATGGAGACACATTAGTGATACCACAGAGCTAACAATTTAAGTAATGCTACACTACTGATACCATAGAGCGAATAAGGGAATTGGTTATGCTAATAGTGTAGCTCCAATTGGGTTGTATCTTTGTGGTATCACTTGTGTATATTCATTTCAACTGTAAGCTCTGTGGTATCACTAGTGTAGCTCCATTTAAAGCAGCAAGTGGGAGACTGAGTGAGGCGGTGGCATGCCCTCACAGACACATGACCAGCCCAGGGGGCAATTGCCCCAGAGGCCTGCCTTTGAATGCCAGAGAGGTATCCAATGCATCACAGTTTATTCAAGACAATCTTCCTATTAGTGAAGGACAAATTAGATTTAACATTTTGAAAGCCAGAGTTGTGCAAAATCTATAGCATTACAATTTGTAGCTCACACCTATGGCACCAAAAGAGTTAAAGGGACAGTGTGATGTATTCTTGAAGTACACATATAAATGCAGGTTTTATCCGGTTGAATAAACCAAGGGAACTCCAACTGCAGATAAATATTTTAGTCAGAAGTTATTGTGGTTGAAACTTAAATTTTATTAGAAAAGTATTTCCATGCCCCAAAATGTTATGATGCCGTTATTACAGCAGTCTACGGAGAGCAGCTTTCAGTGACAATAACCATCCACACACTGTAATAATAAATGTACCAATGTAAAATACCATGCAATGTGTTACCACACACAAAAAAATACAAGTTAGATGCCAGTAAGATTCAAAAGAAATAAGGAAAATACCATAACCGCTCATCTTTCCAGTCTATGGTACAAGCTCTAAACAGCTCCCACACTGCACAGAATCTTCAGCATCACCCAGATTCCAACAGGTTTCCCTGACAACCAGATCTGACTGGGTCCAGCTGTCCATCACCATCAGTGGTACCCGCAACAACTCTACAACAGGGAATCCTGGCATGAACCCACGGCCAGAGTACAGAGGTGAGCAGGTGATGGGGCTTCCCCAGTGCTTGCTCGGCAGGTTATTGGCACGCCGGCTACATTCAGCGACACACACTGCCATACACAAATCACCTCATTAAATTTCATCAGTTTCATGAATTTAACATTGTCCCTGGACTATTGTTTGTCTGGAAATTAGATTAAAACAACTGTTTTTTTCCCATCCATTTTCCCCTTTAGCTTGGCTACAAGTGGCAAATACACAAGCTCAATTAACCCTTTGAGTGCCAGAGAGGCATCCAATACAGACTCTCAGGCACTCAAAGCGTCAATTAACCTTTTCACTTTCAGGATATTGTGCATCTTTACACATGCTGATAAATTAGCAGTTTACAAAATTAAACAGTGAGCTCTTTGTTACAGACACAAAACAGGATAACTCTGTATAACTACTTGACTGCCCTGGGGTAGCAGAGCATTGTGTTGTCGGCACATGAGTAAATTATACCTATATGTACTTACTTAGGAAGGCGTCGTTAGCAGAGATATAAACAAAACTTTTTTATTCTTATTTTTTTAATATGAAAAAAGAAAAAAAAAAAATGTTATATGCATGGGTGGAAAACACATATGAAAACATTGGGGCCAGACAGAGTTTTTATAAGCCAATTAGGAAATTTAAGATACAGTAAAGAGGCAAATTCACATAGATGGTTAGAATGTATCCCCAAAATTCAAGAGCCAGAAATAAAAGGATCCTGGGATTTTTTTCTACCCATTCTTATAGGAATTTTCCTGCTGATTAAATAGAGTGTACCCTCAATGATGGGAGATGTACCATTCAAAAGATATTACAGCTGACCCGTTAAAGCGGAACTACCACGAAACGTAAAGTCGCCCTGCAATAATTAGGCAGGTGGCAACTAGCTTAATAATTATAGTTATATTACCTCACACAACGACAAGATTCTATAGAAATCCTTAATGTTCCAAGACTGTAAGGCAGGTATCAGAGCAGACATCTTGTCTGTGTACCAGCGCTGTCAGTCCTGGTCTCCCTTCAGAAGCATTGCACTGCCCCGAAAGGGACTGACAGCGCAGGCGTGTAGACTGCACTAACCTGGCCGTCAGTCTCGGAAGATTAAGGATTTCTATAGAATCTTGTTGTTGTGAGAGGTAATGTAACTATTGTTAAGCTAGTCGCTACCCGCCTAATTATTCCAGGGCGACTTTACTTCTGGTGGCAGTTCCGCTTTAATTCTTAGCATCTGATACCACTCTGGACCCAAAGTGTTAACACAACTTGTTTGACAGTGATGTCTCAAACACATTGCAAAGCAACGGGTAGGGGGCCTCTTTAGCAATGAAAAATACATAGAGATTTGAAGACAGTTGCCATAGAAACCACACAGGTCACTGCACATGGGAGTTGATAATGGTCACCTCTACCAAAGCAATGATGTTTCACTCTATCCTCTTCCTGGCGTGGCCCAAGTTTAGAGAGCAAATACCATTTTGTTAGGACAATATAACCCAAACACGCACCTTGGGAATCTGTGGCATTTGATGAAGCACAAGTTTTGCTATAAAAGGACTTACACACTTCTAATAATTACAGCTACTGTCAACAGTGCAGGCTCCATTCACGCTGTTTAAAGAATCCCATTTAAACTTAAAGGGATAGTAATACTTGCAAATTACTAATCCCCATATTGTAGCTTTGTTAAAAAGAAACTTATTGCCCCCAGTGTCATCTCTCAGACCCTAATGGTTTGAGAGATGATAGCGCTCAAAGTTCCCCCTCCCCCTTCCCTGACTGAATGCTGACTGCAAGGATATCTGGTATTACTTGCATCAGGTGGCTCCGCAGCACTGCCGAAATCACGTTTATAAAAAAGAAATCTTTCAATAAAACGGTCTTCTACGTGTGCTTGCAAACCAAGCACAAACCAAGCACATGTAGAAGACCGTTTCAGTGAAAGAATTATTTTTTATAAACTCGATCTCGGCTCAGCTGCAGAGCCTCCTGATGCACATAAGACTGTCATACGACAGCTTCCCCTGCAGTCAGAGTTCAGTCAAGGAAGGGGGAGGGAGGGGGGAACTTTGAGCGCTATCATCTCTCAAACCATAAGGGTTTGAGAGATCACACTGGAGGCAATAGGTTTCTTTTTAACAAAGCTACAATATGGGGATTAGTAATTTGCAAGTATTACTATGCCTTTAAAAGAAACCAACCTGATAAACCCTTTGAGTGCCAGAGGGGTATGCAACGCAATGCATTCAAAGGGTTAAATACTGGTTATTTGAAGATTGTATGCCTTAAAGGGTGGAAAGATCCCAGGAGACTTGGGACCAGGGCACCTAATTTGACTAGTGGCTTCTAAATTTTAGGGCTACATTATATCAGAATTTTCCGAATGAGCTGACTCATAGAATGTTGAAATATTAACCCTTATAATTTTCCCCAGAAAAAATTCTAGGTAATAGGATCCTGCCTGCTCTAACCCAAAGATTTTCCAGCTAATCTACAACACAAAAAACTCTTCAGACTTTGGAGAAATCTTAGTGCCTTGGCTCCACGGAATAACAAAGTGCAGATGACTTCTCCAATGATACCACACTTCTCCATTTCCTATAACCTCTTTATCATGGTTTAGTGCATAACCCACTAGGGGGGATGCAGCTCAACAAATGTTACAAAAAACCAAGATCAAGGTGTTTCACTTCTACGATGCTTATTCATGACCAATGACATGAGTGGTCATCACTGTTTTCTTATGTAATGTTACTTTATTCGCTACAGCCATCTTTTTTTCCCCAGCAAAACAGACTTGTAGCAGAGCAGATCTACACTGTGCTTTATGGGGACGATCGCATGCATGTCAGATTTGGATGGCGCGCTTTGCACTAAAAGGATTTATTATTCAAAGTAAAAGAGGAGAAATGATGGGTTAAAACCAGATTTAACCCTTTGCAATGTGTTGTGTCCCCCTCAGGCACTCAAAGGATTAAAAAGAGCTTCTAACTCCTTCGGTGTTGCCCTATCTACACTTTTCTTATAAATACAGGGACCTTATTATATACTAGTTTTAAAGCCCGTGTACACAGGCCAGCACTGGCAGCGCTGCAGTCACGCGCAGTACTGACCGCCAGAACGCTCCGCAGCTGATACCTTAGCGGGGCGCTACGAAGTCAGACCGGAGTCCTCTCTGCGCACCTTCCTGGGACCAAGTGGCAGTCCCAGGAAGGTGCGCAGAGAGGACTCCGGTCTGAATTCGGAGCACCCAACTCCATATCAGCCGTGGTGCGAGCAGTCTCTACTGCACATGACTGCGTCGTGACAAACTTTTTAGCCAATTATTATATAAGGATAACCTTTATAGATATATGTATATATAAAAAAAATGGCATGTTCACTGGTTAAATATGATGACATCATCATGGGCAAACATACAGACACACACGCAGACACACATGCAGATGCGCACAGACACACGCAGGTACCAGACACACACGCAGACAAACAAACACGCAGACGCAGACACACACGCAGACGCAGACACACACGCATGCAGACACACACGCATGCAGACACACACACACACGATCAATGGGAAACATGGCTGAAAACAGGTAATGTAGAACAAGCAGTTGGAACGCTGCATTGCTATCACGATCCAGTTGCCAGCCTAACTGTGAAACTGCCAGCGAGGCACCTAATAGTAAAGATGCTAATTATCTCCAACTGGCAGCAACTGCTAGGACAACTGTTCCCCCCGCCCCCATCCCTTCTCCTCAGACAGGTGCCGCTTCCAGATTACATCTGAAAAAGTCCAGCTTATTGCTTTTCCACAATCGTCTCATTCTTCCTTCCACTGTGTCCACTTGCACCAGCCGTCCGAATTTCCTTTCCACTTATCGACACAACTGGGCAGCAGTTGCCCTGAAATCTGGCTTTTTATCTTCTCTTATTTGCACCTGTTCTCTGTGCTACAATGTTGCCTCATTTTGTTTTGTTACCAGTTCTGTACTGTATAACGTACACACGTTAAGGCGGACCTTTCACCTTAATTCAAGGTTGACTATTTGAAAACTGCATTATCCCTTGGGACCAATCCCAGTACAGTGGCCTCAATGAAATGGATAGGAGACCTAGCATTCAAAGGGTTAACACTACCATTTAAGGGTTAACACAACCATTTAACGGGATAGTGATACTTAAAATGTAAAAAAAAATATATGTTGTAGGGTTTATCCCCCTGAGTAAAACAAGGGTACTCTCACTGCTGAGAGATATTTTATTCAAAAAAATTATAACAGCTCAAACTTGAATTTTTTAGGTGCAATATCACAGTGGCCTGAAAATTTACAGTGGCGCTATGCTCTGGTCCGTAGACCATAAATTTAAATGACCTTGCAGAACAATGAGAGTATAAATCTCTATGGGACTTCTCATCCACTATGTTGAAGTGGCTTGCCTATTTTAAGGCAATGGCAACAAAAGACTTCAAGGTGGATCAGTAAATACAGGGAACTGAAAATGCAATTGACAGACAGGTTGATAAATACACATAGATGTGATAACTGAAGGAAGGCCCATCCCCTCCTCTTGTAAAGTAAATGAGCCACTCATTCCTATAGGTATAGTATTCCTTTGAGGAAAACCACTGGGGAGGCATGAGCGGTTCTAACAGCTGCCTGTGAATAGTTTTACTGGTCCAGCACTGATAACAGGTGTAGGTCTCTAGACACGATTATACAGAATACATAAGAAAGGAAGTCATGCCATTTGCTTTCCTTTACCCACAATCCCTTGCCTGGGGGGGTACCATTTTTTTTTCTTAATCCAGTTTATCAGCCCTAATAACATGGAACAGGACAAATGTTATTGGGTTTTACCCAAAAAGTAAAACAAACTTATAAAAAAAAAATACTGTTGGGAGATTATTATTAAAAAGTTATCACAGCTCAAACTCCTCTTTCAACCCTTTCAGTGGCAGAGGGGGTACCCTTCTGCCACTGAAAGGGTTAATTAAACTGCTAACACCACCAACTGCTGCCCAAACTGAATTTAATTTTTAAAACATACTCTGAGATCTTTAGTCACAGACTACATACTCACCATACCTACTGGTGACCAGAACAGAACACTGCAGTTTTACCTTTAGAACACTGAATGTAACAAATACAGAAGTAACGGTGAAAGGCAGTTAAATGACAGCTACTGTCACGATGTGGATTTGAGGACAATCCTCATTAGGCAGCGATGTGAATAGACAAGGCCAAGGCTGGACATAATTGACCAATCCGAGTCCTTGTGCGTGTCGTAGGCATACACTCTTTAGCTCATAGCTCTGATCAAACACGGCTGTCACTGGATTTATTTTTGCTTCACATTCCTGGAATTGATAGCAGAGACCCACTACAATAGGATTAATACAAGATAAAACAAGATGGTGAAGGGGGATTGAAAGGCAACGTCTTCTAGATTTTAGATCCATGGAATCCTGGCTTTTTTTTTTTTTTCTTGCTTTGATATCAGAGAAATTTGGATGCAGGATGGCAAGAGCAGGGGATGGGCAACTTTTGGGTCTTTAAAGGAGCAGTAAACTTTTTTTTTTATAAAAACCTACACTATAACATAAATTGCTAGAATGCGAAGCTACCTGCGTGTGTGTAACACGCACATGCGCATTAGAGATTGCCGGAACAATGCAGTCATGTGCAGCAGAAACTGGCCGAACGCGCCGGCCTCCAGTCAGAGTGGCAGAGCGGGGAGCTCAGAACGGTCCATTGCCTGTCTCCGCTCCCAGCTCCAGGGCAGCAGTCGAGCCCGCTGGATGGCACTTTGGCCCATGCACATGGGCCTTCAATGCTAGTATGTTATAAAGCATTTCCTGTGGAGTAAAACAAGGTCTTACCCACTGCTGTCAGTTTTCTTCAAATGATATAACAGTTCAAATAATCAGGAAGTGAATTTACTGTGTTTACTTCCTGATATTTCAGGAAGTGACAGCCAGTTTGTCACATTGTACAGAGAACTGCAAGTCGCTAACAGAATAACTAATTGGAATTTGTCCACTACAGGACACGACTAATGTAAACAGGTTTAAATGGTAATAACTCTGGAAATATGCATCTCTCTGCAGAGGGAGTACCCATATTTTCCTCAACAGGAAACGTCCTACAATATATATTTTTTTCATTAAAAAAAGTTCACTGCTCCTTTATGTGTTGTTGGACTACAATTAGAAGCATATATTAGCTGTAGTCCAACAACAGCTGAAGACCCACAGATCTCCACATCCCTGATTCAATGCCCAAGTTCATCTGAGTCCAATTAGATTAAAATAAGGGCCTAATTCAAAAAATTATATTACAAAGTTTCTGGGGAAAACCAACTGCACCATAGGGGACAAATGATATTCCCCAAATGTTCATTAATTTAAAATGGATTTTTAAGCCCTTTAATGCTAGAGAGAGAGTTATCCATGCATTAGGGATCACCACACTGGCGGTATCACTAATAGTCAAGTGGTTAAAAGTCCCATTTCAAAGGACATTTTCATTAGACCCCTATTGTGCAGATGGATTGCCCAGAAATGCACGTCAATCTAGGGTATCCTGCACTTTTATACCAGGGACTATACAAGCAAAAGGAAAAAGAGTTATTCCTAGAATGGTGATTTTTTTTATAGACTGGAAATTGGACAGACGTGATAGGCCAGATGGCTCTTACCTGCCGTCACAATCTGTTATGACAGTTGAGTATTCAGTGTTTGCGTTGCCTTAGGACTTTGTCAAGACTTGATATTGGTCCAAAGGAAAAGCCTGAAATATCAGTTACATAGGTATAACAAGAATACAGTCATATCATGTAACACCTGTGCGAGTTTTATTTATTTGCTGTATAGATTACAGTTGCGGCTTTCACCCAAAGCAAGTTGGCGTTAACCTTTAGTACTAGGCTTCTGCAACAGATAAGATGGATGGATGGATGGATGGATGGATGGATGGAGAGTGAGAGCAAAGCGACACAGGGCAAAGAGCCAAAGAGTCACTGAGCGAGAGCCACAGAGAGAGAGCCAAAGAGTCACTGAGCGAGAGCCACAGAGAGAGAGCCAAAGAGCCACTGAGCGAGAGCCACAGAGAGAGAGCCAAAGAGTCACTGAGCGAGAGCCACAGAGAGAGAGCCAAAGAGTCACTGAGCGAGAGCCACAGAGAGAGAGCCAAAGAGTCACTGAGCGAGAGCCAAAGAGTCACTGAGCGAGAGCCAAAGAGCCACAACAAGAGCCAAAGGAGCCACAACAAGAGCCAAAGGAGCCACAAGAGCCAAAGGAGCCACAGAGAGAGAGCCAAAGAGCCACAGAGAGAGAGCCAAAGAGCCACAGAGAGAGAGCCAAAGAGCCACAGAGAGAGAACCAAAGAGCCACAGAGAGAGCCAAAAGAGCCACAGAGAGAGAGCCAAAAGAGTCACAACAAGAGCAAGACAAGAGCCACAGAGTAGAGCGAGAGTCAGGGCTCATAATTTCCACTCTCCACTAGCCAATGATGAGTGAAAATTTAGCCCTGGCGAGTAGAAATTCAGCCCTGGTGGGTATGTTATGTCTTGCAGTGGAGAGTAACTTTTCAGGTCTGGCTAGTAGCAAAGGACTTCAACTTTTAAGCCTTGGCGAGAGAGAGCCAAAGAGCCACAGAGCAGAGAGAGAGCGAGAGCCACAGAGCAGAGAGAGAGCGAGAGCCACCGAGCAGAGAGAGAGCGAGAGCCACCGAGCAGAGAGAGAGCGAGAGCCACCGAGCAGAGAGAGAGCGAGAGCCACCGAGCAGAGAGAGAGCGAGAGCCACCGAGCAGAGAGAGAGCGAGAGCCACCGAGCAGAGAGAGAGCGAGAGCCACCGAGCGACAGCCACCGAGCAGAGAGAGAGCGAGAGCCACCGAGCGACAGCCACCGAGCCACCGAGCGACAGCCACCGAGCCACCGAGCGACAGCCACCGAGCCACAGAGCGACAGCCACCGAGCCACAGAGCGACAGCCACCGAGCCACAGAGCGACAGCCACCAAGCCACAGAGCGACAGCCACAGAGTTACAGAGCGAGAGCAAGACAGACAGACAGAGAACCAGACAGACAGAGAACCAGACAGACAGAGAACCAGACAGACAGAGAACCAGACAGACAGAGAACCAGACAGACAACCAGCCTTTAACCCCTTGATGACCAGTGAGAGGTACACCGTGTGTTACACACACCTCTGGTCCTCAAGGGTATAAGAATGAATTTGAATCTAATTAAAAAAAAAAAAAAAAAAAATGGTATCCAGGTACAGCTAATGTTGATTGCCCAGAGCTTGTTCGAACCGTCCTTCATTCACATCCTGGGACAAGATCCCACACGGCTTTAGCTGTAAGGCTACAGGTTTAGTTTTCAGCCCACATACTGTTAGAAGGGAAATTCACCTCTCCTCTCTCAACAGAATTTGTCTCCCAGGCACAGGAGTGGAGCAGCTGAATGGTGTTTAATATCAGCGCCAGAGGGGCCTGTAGTGAGATGCACTGGTGCTTCCACCTACAGTGAAGGACTTAAAGATATAGGGCCTTTAAATGTAAGAACTGTCCCATTGTCCGATACCATCACATGGTGTGTAAGCATTAACCCTTTGAGTGCCAGAGGGGTACGCTAACCGGCCAACGTGCTAAAGAACTGAAGTTATTCCTTAGCACAGCAAATGTTCCACAAGGAAGGAATACATTCTCACTGATTCCAATGAGGATTTAACCCCTTTATTGCTCACAATGCATTTGATACCTCTCCAGGACCCAAAAGATTACAAAAGCCATTTCAACCAACAGAAAGCTTGATGTATCCCACTATGTGTCGTTAGAATTACTTCAGTCTCATTATATAATCACACGCTCATAATACAATATACGTCATGGATAACACCAGGAATTAGACTGATCTGGCAAATAAGACTAGCACTAAAATGGTGCTCTGTTCACGTCTACAAACACATCCTTGATGCAATGGGGTGGCATGCCAAGCTGGATCTGGTTTAATAGGAAGGACTTGCACTGTGGCAAACTGCAGGTGAAAAAAGTTATTATATATAGATAGACAGATCGATATATAAGCAGCCAGAAATTTCAGGAGCCAGTAAGATAAAGGGATAGTAACACTTCATATGTAAAAGATATATATTGTCGGTTTTATCCTGAGTAAAACAAGATTACTCCAAACATTGAGAGGTGTTTTATTCAAAAGTTATGACAGCTGAAATCTTAAATTTTTTAGGTACAAAATATCAATGGCCTGAAATTGTAAAGTGGCGCTGTTGCTACACCATACTATGGACACCACTGTGGTCAGTTAATCAAATTTCTATAGGATGCTGTAACAA